>JAYKKI010000016.1:15792500-16182500 GCA_039881145.1 Druceiella hillmani | reverse complement strand
GTAATATAAAATTAATTTAGATACTTCGAGGAAAATGTGGAAAAAGGTCGTGACGAAAAGTGGTGGTTTAGAAATTTTAGCGAATTCTGTAGTTGTTTAGGGTGTCGGAATTTTACCTTCATATTATGTAAATCTATTCCACGCGCCAAGAACAAACGACTGACAGAAAGTTCTTTCCAGTCCGTGTTAATAAAGGAATAAAGTATGTAGTTATTGCCTACGTCAGAGTTTTGTTTGATAATTTCATATTTTTACCATGGTCTTTAATCTGAGATCGCAACATATTTACAGTGCTTTCACTTTGGAAAAGCTTATAAAATTGATATAACTTGAAATATTTGTGAAACTTGAAAATCTCCACTATTTTACTTCGTTATATATATTCAATAGTGGTATATTATTTAATATATACACAGTAGTACATATTCAAATTTTTGTATTTTGTATCGAATATTTGGGCTAATAGAACACAAATAAAAATTGTAATATAAAATAAATTAATAGAATCAATGTGCGAGGAAGAATTAAATAACAATAAATCAAAAAGGAGATAAATAAAAAGACATTTTTTCTTCATTATTTTTAAAAAATACTAACGAAATTTTTAAAATATTCATGAATCTTGACCTGTAACTTCCTAACATCATAAGCAAATCTTACAACTTACTTTTCATTCACTTCTAATTATCCTATCGATTTGAGATCATGACTAGCAGTATACCTGTCAAGTTTGATCTCGTTTGGCTTATCTCAATGAGACGATTCGTTACAAAAGTGTTTTAGTTTTTTTTTTAAATTTTAATTTGACTCATTGTTCGTTTATTCTAATATTTCCAAGTATTTATCATTACGTCACAGCAAAAAATATGTTTTGAATTTATTCTATGTGTGTTAGTAATGAATTTTGGCACACGTTAATAAGTCAAAAGATAAATAAAACAAAGTGCGAGTTGAATTCACGCATGATACTGTTTCGTAGCAATAAACGATACCAAACTTATAAGTGTGTATTTCTCAAAGACAATGTAAAATACAATATTATTTCTGCGGTCGGTGTCAAAAATATCCTATATCTCCAAAATTACACAACATATATCATTGAAACCGATTTTCTTTGAAAGTTGATTAAATTCTACTAACATAATTTTTTCAGAATTTTTCGCACTTTACTTGTAAAGTTAGAGGGGGAATAACATACTTTTTAAGACTTTGGAAGTGCATATTCTATCCACTATTGACTTAAAAAAATGTGATTTTCTTAATTTTTAAGATAAAATGTGTTTTTTTATTTAGATATTTTGGAACCTTTATACCATTTTTAAGACCTAAGGAGTATCTGATGATATTCTGGATGCGTACGATCATCGAATTTTTTTTTAGTCCCTTTGTTATATGTATGGCCTGCCAACTTTAACATTATCTTTTTCATAATTTTATTATTATATTTCATAACGGTTCATAGAAGACGCCTTCCATCCAAATTTCATTTAAGTAATAGCAATAGTCACTGTGTAAAATGGCGGAGACATACTGGCCGACAGACAAATAGACAGACAGACGAACAGGACGAAATTTTATTGTTTTTGTCATTTAGCTACGGAATCATCAAAATAACGAGACGCGAATAGAACAAAGAGAAGACGTTCAATATAAAGAACTGAGAATCATTAAATACTATTTTTAAGAAAGGTAAAACAATAATTCAGAGGAATACGAGTGAATGATTGAATATGAGGACATTAATTGCTAAATTGTTCACTGTATTTGTTTGTATTATGTTCTACAAAATCCCAATAAATTCATTTAAATAATTTTAGCCATACAGAGTTTACTCCTACTAAGCGGATAAAATATGACCTTTGTATACAATGATAAATTCAAGTGAATAACGAATCCCCCATTATTTTAATTATGTATATAATCTATCATCGTGAAGGCCATTACCCATGGGAATAACTTATATTAAATTAATATTAGCTACTACGTAATAATGGATAATTAATTAAATTATGTGACAGATCAGGATAATACATAACTATGAAAATGAAATTTAGGAAGACTTACGAAAAAATATTGCAACCGATACATACTTTACAATTTGCTTAATACAATTTATTTTAGGTAACAATACCAATCTAGACATAAAAATTGGAGCCAATATATTAACTTAACTATAGTGAAAAAAAACAAAAACGATAAAACAACATGTTCAGATAAATATGGAACCGAACTTTGCTTGTTGAACTGAAATTAATAAATTAAAAGTGAATTCCATTTTTTTTCAACGAAATTATTTGTTTTTATAATAAAAAAAGCAAAAAGTTTTGACAAAGTATTTGGGAACCGATTGGTTATAATGTATATGACTGGGATTGATTATATTGTTAGCCTAAAATGAAGCTTAACAAGGATTTATGTTTTTCAAAGAATTGCTAGGTCAGGTCCACTAATCCTCGAAAAAGGTTTACTTGAGAACTGCTACTGGGTAAACTTTATCAGTAAGACACTTAGGTATCATTAGGCAGAGAGATTTATATTTCTGTCGATTTCAACAGAGATGTAAATGTGGGAAATATCAAAGAACTTTTGCAACAGGAACTTAAAATTCGTAACCAGGTATTCGGTATACCACCATTTCCTCCACTGAATGATGAATAATAAGTATTTAGAGTTAATAAAGACAACAAAAAACATATTGTATAACAACACACCGCTTCTTTTCGACTGTTAACAAAATCTCCTGCATACTACGAAAGTTATTACTAGAAAGGTATTTAACGCGAGTAAAAGAAATGGAGTCTATGTTACTAAAATTGTCACTATTAACAACGTTAATTTCATTTTGTATCATGGTACTTGAATGTAGTAATAAAACTGGATAATTATTATTCTTCCTGTATCAACACCGTATATAATATGTGACTGTTCTATTATGTATACGTATATAAATTAACTTTACTGTTCAAATTAAATCGAAGTTAAAAGCTACAATAATAACGTCCAGTTCACTTACAGCCATATCAGCGTGCACAAACCCTATGTTCACGAATGCTAATGAAACCATTTATAAAGACAAAAGTTATTACACCCACGCCTTTCATAACCTTCTAGCGTTTTCCTAGTACCACCTAGTTGCTACTTGTGGCAGGATAATGAAAGAAAATAATATGAAACAGAAAGAACAGAGAAAAAATGAATATTTCCATTTCCTTTGTCGACGGGAACGGAAATTAGTTTTATCCTATTAAAATAAAACTCAGTTTTGTATCGAAGCGCTCAAAAAATGTTTTTGTGTGTTCATTCGTTTTGCGCTAGGGCTACTTCCTTATCGCAGTTAGTAATTAAACAGAAAATAGGACCGCATTTGCCATAAATTATCCCCAAGCATTTTATTAGATTATACCAGAAAGTGTGGTAGAAAACAGTGTCAAAGTAAACTATAGAAACATTTTAGTTATTAAATACATATTTCTTTCAATTGAAATAAGCAAGAAATTAAATAATTAAATATGTAGAAATATTAAGTAACTCAACAGAGAGCTTGCAATTATTCGTGAGATAAAAATCATTGAAACTGCCATTAATGCTTCATAAATTTCGCTAAGGACAATTTAGAATATCTACAATATTATAATAAACTGACATAAATTGTTGTAAGGCGACGCTGTGACAAAAATTTCTCGTTCAAAAACTCTTATTGACTTATTAAGACTTGCAACAATTTTTGGTTTATCATTTTCTTATAGGCTTTCAAAACTTAAATACATTTATTAGAAAATGAAATTGAGCGAAACATATATTCACTTATCTACTATAAAATATTACCGCGACCCATGTTAAATTGCTAAGTTGAAACCGCTACAACATACCAATGCTTCAGCGGTCGAAAGGGAAACTGTCTTATACAGATGACTTAGTAACTCAAAGGAAGGTCGAAGTTACGTACCCTGGCTGCTCATCCTTGGCCCTTATGATAACAATCAATCTAAATTTAAACCGTTCATTCTGATAACATTCAAACATCCCTCTATTAAAGTAAGAGCCTCCCTATACAGATGAAAAGTTAGCTACATAAAACGAGGGAGAAAATACACAGAGGAGGACAGGGGACGCGTAAAGACGAGGGAGGAGCGTGGAGAATGGGACAGAGGAACGCAGATAGATTTATTCAGATATGAATTTACATAATATCACACCCCCACGTAGCTTCGCTTATGTAATAAATTCAACCCATTCGTCTCATTTTAAATGCAGTTATTTTACGACTTTTCCCCTCTACGAATTGACATAGTTTTTTTACGGCGATAACTTTCAAGTTCCGAACGGTTGTTTACGATGTTACGAACACCTGTATCGCTTTTTATGTTAGGTTACATGGAATGCGTACCCCTTTATTTTGGGAAGAAAGGTCAGTTTTATAGTGTGAATACGTAATAAAATTATTGATAGCAAAACATGTATATTAATTATATGTCACCACGAATTATTCTTTAAATAGATTATTTTTTCGTTGTGAAAATAATCTCAAGATATTATTTTATGTACTATTAAATTTGAGAATCTAGAATATTTGAACTTCGTTATTTAAAAATAAAATTTCTGAATGCAATGATATAAAGCCAGTATTATTTGGCAACATAATTATCTTTATACGTATTCATTTTAGGACCTCCTCTAGTTGTAAATTCTATATTTATAACTAAATCAAGGATATTATTTGCATCTGTAAATATTTTTAGACAATAGGCATTAACTAAAGAATTAGATCTACTAGAATTAAATCTTTAGTCAATAGGCATTAACTAAAGAATTAGAACAGAATTCAGGTTTAAAAATCTGACATTATTTTATTAATTCAAACGTATTGTACCATATATTCGTTGTGCCACATATTGCCATCTCATCTCTACTTCTTAGTCTTTTTGTTTACCAAAATAAGATTTAATAAAAATTAGCACAATTTCGTTACGTTATGTTTAAATTGCTTCAGGTTAAATGGGATGCTGGCGGGGAATATAAATACACGAAGAGAGATATTATCACTCTATGTCACACAATTTGAAGTAGATATATCATTTCTTTTGTTAAAATTTTGTATAGCCAAAAAAAATCAATAAAATAAATGATATATTCGTTGGTGCTTGTGATCTTTATAATGTTTTACAAAATTAATTAAATCTTTTAAATTTAACTAATACTTATATTTTTCCATGTACACAAATTTTAAACTACAAAAAAAACATAAAACACTAATAATAATTAAACAAAAACATTATTTTAATTTCCTCCCGACCTTCCCCACTACAAATACTAAAATTTTACTGTGCTAATACTCCACACAAATAAACATAAGGGCACTTTCTACACGAATTTTACGCCCGTGCACGAGAGCAATAAAAACTATTCTAGAGTTTTAATGCACAGTTTGTACAAAGCTTAAGTAAGTTTTGAGCACGCGTCCATTGAAGGTCAAACTAGACATAAGGTCGATGTCATTAAAAATATATTACGAAATGGAAAAAAATTCTGAGCCGTAATGTACTGTTTATTAGTTAGTTTTATTTAATTACATTTGAGCGACATCAATCGAAATGAAAGTATAATTCGCAAAGGATGATAATGAATAATTAGTTTCTGTTTCAAATTCCCAAGCGGATAAGTTAACTAGCAGTTTGTTATGAAAACATGTTATGAACTCACGCCCGACAATGTTATCGGTGGCTTACATTTTTCCAAGCATGTTTTTATAAACAAGTCCTTTACGTAACATCCGTATTTCAAAATTATGTATTAAATAACTTAACGGTAATTTTTATTTTAATAATTTGAAGTTTAGCAAATTTCTGTATTTAGTCACGGAAATTCGTTTCCATTCGTCTTTCAGCCGAAATTTTTAAAATAAACACACACAATATTTTTTACAAGATACATTTGGATTTTATATTATTTAAACGGAATATAATTAAAATTAGTCTCACGTTTATTACGTATTTTTTTAGTTATCTAGTACCTGCGATTTAAAAAAAAAGAAACATAAAATAATATTCCTTTTCACCCCCTTTTTTTGTTTATTTATTGAAAAAATAATCTAAATTTAAAGGGAATACGCAAATATTACAGAAAGATACAAGAAAAACAATTTTTTTTACAAGTTTTTAATTTCAACTAAAAGCATTTTAGTCTAAAAAATATAATGAACAACAAAATACCATTTGTAAAGATCCATTAAGATTTTTTTAATAATCCGAAAATTTTGGAAATACTTTTTAGGTTTCCGATTAACTATTTGCATTATAACATATTTTTATATACCACAAAGTGGGTTTAGAACCATCGACACAATTTCATTTTTATCTACTCTTTTATATCCAAAATAAAGAAATTATTGTTGGCTCAGTGTAATAACCAAATAGATTTTACTAAACTTATTTGCCAGACCTTATGACAATAAATATAATTACACAGTATAAACAATTAGAAAAAGAAATAAAAGTTATAATCATGTGAAAGTTATTGGCATGAGGCAGAAAATTACACTAATTACAAAAAAGTGACAATTATCTCAACAAATAAATTAATTTGAAATTTATCAGTTACGTAAAGATTTAAATATTTCAGGCATGACAATAGAATTCAGGAATCTAACCCAACGTCTCACTAGTAACCCACTACATCGTCATTTAACGATGTGCACAAACACAAGCACCGAACGTAAGATCATCCGCTTTAGCCTAAGGCAATATCCTTCTACTACACACAAACGCGTACATGTTTCACGAATTCATCAAGAAACAACCATCAATAAGGATCACAACCTCTCAATACGGTCCTGTTCCCTTTGTATACATGTTTATTCTGCAATTCATCAGTCAAATCGATCAATAGGCCTTAGACTGGCAATCCTTCTTGTAATATTACATATTATATAAGAATACATACTCACCTTAGCAACATAGAATTTATCCAGTTTATCTTCAGAATTATTAACGCACCATTTAAGACAATATTTTAATTGACTACCTAATATAAATATATATATGTATATATTTATATATATATACATATGTGTACATAAATATATATATATATATATATATATATATATATATATATATATACATATACGCAACGTATATCTCAAAATCTCGTAAACTTCGTTCAGTGTAGTATTTTTACAAAAAATTTCCTCTATAAATAATTTCGGAAATTAGAGGCAACTAAATCAAATTGTGTTTGTTTAACGAAATGAAATAATTTATTTAACATGTTTATTAATTCACAGAAACCGAAATTGATGAAAAGCAAACGGTTGATATTTTAGACAATAATACCTGGAAATAATTTAAACATAATATAATAATAGCATTTTCACTTCTAGTCCAGTAAGTTTAAATTAACTGTAATGCTGCGTACTGTTTGCCACATATTTAATTAATAAGTTATACGCAAATTTTGATATATTCATTTCGATGATTAATAAAAACTAAATAAGAAAGAGGGCAATTTCTATGTGTATACATATATTATGATTGTTGCAAACCATTTGGAGGTCCTAGAAAGCGATTTTTATTTTTGAGAAATTGTAAACTACATTGAGAAGTTTATATTAATATCAAATAGCATTAATAATTAAGATCTAGAGATACAATAAAATATTTATAGTAAAATTGAATTTAGTCTAAGTGGAATTAAATAAAAAACAATTTGAGTGTTTAAATTA
Organism: Druceiella hillmani; assembly: GCA_039881145.1. Taxonomy (NCBI): domain Eukaryota; kingdom Metazoa; phylum Arthropoda; class Insecta; order Lepidoptera; family Hepialidae; genus Druceiella; species Druceiella hillmani. Next base: position 16,174,780 of record JAYKKI010000016.1, on the reverse strand, counting down.
CTAAGATATAGTGACTTTTAAGACCAATTACAGGGACTAAGAAAGCTGATCGGAATTCAAGTGGAAGGTGACAAGCAAATTCTTTGCTCGTATATAAAGACTTAAAAGAGAGAAAAGCTTAAACAAGAACTTATATTAAATTGATGAGTTACTTATATGAAGAACTTATATTGAAGCTTGAAAAATAACTTATATTAAATTGATGAATTACGATTAGTTAAAGCACGTATAAAAATTACTTAACGAAACGTTACGTTAAATAGACAATAAAATCAAAGTTACTCCTTAAAAATGAAGGTATCTTTTTTATGTAAATGTTTTTCAACATCAGATTAACTTAATTTATAGTGCAGTAATAATATAATAATTCAACCTTTACGCAACAAAGAAATAGTGAATATAAAATAAACTACAAATGACAAAAAATCTATTAAAAGAGCAAATTAACTATGAATTAATCCACCATAGATTAAATATTAAAATCTTGGAACGAATAATAAAAGGATTTTAACCCGAATTCATTATCAAACACCTGGCTAACCAAAATCGGTACATAAACTAATAACGATCGAAAGTGAATGTAACGTATAGCAATGTATGAAAAATACATCACTCACCCACGTATACAAAAATATTACCCAATTTTACTATTAAACTTAAGAAAATAAATTTAATTTTGAAATAGTTGCGACCAAACGATTGATCAATTGGGATATGGTAGAAATAATGATAACCGCGTAAAGAAAAACGTAGCAAATTCTGCTTCAAATAAATATATTAGTTTAACTTCAAATCAATAAGTAAAGACTGTAACAGTGTTGAAAAGCAAACCGTCATATATCAATATCGAAAAAATATATATTTACATCGGGTAACGAGTAGATTCATCACGAGAAAGTAATCGATTGAATAAATCATGAAACAAATTGATATCAGCCTAAATATAATGGGATTGGGCACCATATAGCCTACATCAATTGAATAAATTTATTTTCAGACATTACCTTGCTCTAGATATGGTTTAAAAAGAACAAACATACCATATTATAAACTTGTTTTCCGTAAGAATGTCATGGAAACATGAAAGGTGAAATATATGTTTTATATAAAAATTTAAAAATCTTCGGAATATAATAAGCAATTTGTCTGAAATGTCATTTTATGCTTAGGGTTGCAAAGAGAAATTAAGTTATGACAATGTATGTATTTCTACAAATAAATTCAAGTCAACCAATTTTTAACGTAAATATTCTTCTGACGTTAGGTAATAATAAAAAATATGTTATTAGAAAAAATAGTTTAAAATATGTTTTTACATATTTAAAAAACCACTATTCACAAACTTTAAACTTATATTTTGTGTTAAAATGTAAAACACTAAATATTTATTTTTTTATTGTTTATAACAGATTAGAGTTATTCACACTTTTTTATTAAAGAAACTTTATTTCAATCCATTTTTTTAGATAATTTAAAATACGATTATTTATTTACAATCGACTACCACCAATCTACAATAAAGTTTTTTCTAAATTACTAATTAGTCATAAATCTTCGTATTAAATTATTAATAAATATTTTAAAACGAGATTGCTATTAATACTATAAAATTTAAACAAGTGTGAGGTAAAGTTTTAAAAATAATTCAGATAAACGTTTTTACCATTCTTAAATTGTATTCTTCTTACTTTTTAAATAAAATATTTAAAGCGTGGTCAAAAAATTATTTTAATACCTGAAGATGCATCATATTTACTTTGCAATGTAAACATTTTAGTCACATAATTTCATTCAATATTATGATAAACATTTTCTACGATAATGAATGGAATATCTTTATAGAAATTAATTATAGTCAATCAAATTGGTTACTTGAATTTTTGAAATTTAATGAGTTATTTTTTTAATTTTGGTTTTAATAAAATTTCTGCTATTATTTATTTTATTTTTCAAAATTGATGTAACGGTTTATGTAAATAATTTAATATAATTGTTTATAATATAACATAATAACATTAATTTGACATAATCCTCAATATTGTGATGTGAATCTATGGTAATTTTATAACTTTGCAATCCATTAATGGTCACTCGCTGATTAGATATTTATTATTAATTGATTATCATTCAGAATTTCATATTAATCTTGCAATATTAATACCTAAAAAATGAACTGGATAAACTCTTTTTATAATTATCATATGTAATTTTTTGTATTACATTTTTATACACAACGGTATTAATTATTAATATTTATTTTTATTTTTTTTCTTTAATAAATACATATGTCATTGTAGAAAAATTTATATGAATTCACTTTTAAGATAATCTGTGGTTCACTTATATTTTTTATGGAGCGAAACCAACGTTACTTAATTAAAAGAAAAATCTCCGAAATGCGTAAAAACTTAAATAAACTGAAATATAATGGTTTTAAGGTTTGAAATTTTTTAGGAGTTCTATCATCTCCTCTTGAACCTTTAATTTTTTTTTCGGTTGAATTGTTACAAAATCGGCATTTCCTTATTAGTAGATATCAAAGTAGTATCTATAATTTGTTTGAATATCACGAAAATCGTTTATAAAGGTTAAACAAAACATTTACATAAAATAAAATTTGAAATACTGAAAATCGAACTAAATTTTGTTAGTCGCTTTCTATAAAAATATGCCATATTCACAATAGTTTAAATAAATATTTGAATGAAAAATATAAAAGGTATTTAGAGATCTAATGAAACTGTATTCAGAAAGATTGTGGATTTCAGTATTTCTCTATATAGAGGATTAAGAAAAAGACACAAGAATTTCTCGGGTTAATAAACCATACTTCAGAAATTTAATATAAAAAATGTCAAAGTAAGAAATGAACATAAAAGGAAAAAAAGGAAAGAAGTGAATTACAAAGTGACTTTTACAAAGTTACGAAAATTTTATGTAGATGATTTGACAGAAAGAAATAACAGTAAATAGTAAGAAATGAATTAACTGGTAAGAGAGTAGTTCGAAGAATATGTAGAACATGATGGGCATAGGTCAAAGAGGGCAACTTAAAAAGGAGTAATATCAAAAGCTTGACAAAAGGACAATTATTTAAAACCACACGTTAGTTTCCAATAATCTGTCTTAGCAAAAGAAGTAAATTTTATATGTCGGTATCGAACTATAGACCTCAATATCATCGCTGCTTGTTTCGCAGTACGAGATGTATAAAGTACTATAAAAATAAAAACCTTCTACATTGTTCGATATGGCATGCCGTGAATGCTAATTTGTTTTAACACTTCAAGTAAAGACAATATAATAATTAAAAATAAGTTTTTTTTTCGTTTTATTTTAACTAATAGCTACCTATCTTCGATATATCAGTCATTGTTATTGACGAAAATATTATGGAACAAACCAAGTTAAATAGTGAAAACAAAGAATTTTTCCAAGCAATTAACAGTCGGCCGATGACATCGTACGAATATCATTTCTATAGAGATAATTAGAGGTACCATTATACCTTACAACAGATTCTGACTTAATTACTATAACAATAATGTTACACACGTAAATAAGAACGAACAAAAATACTGGCTTGTTGTCCAGTAAGCCAACCAGGATTCAAAAAAGCTGAAGAAAATTATATAACCCTAATCAATTTATAACATAAGAAATAAAAAGAACAATCATTTTTTAAATTAGAAGACATTTTCAGTAAAGGTCAAATGAAATGTAATATATTTGAGCAAAATTGGACTTAATAAAATAAACGACGGTTCGAAGATAAACTTTTGACGGGACAATGAAATGCGTAATGCAAGATATTACCTAACGATCTCCATGTCGGATACACAAGAAGACAAAACCGGTATTAACTCTGAAAATGGTTAAAGTGGGAAAGCACAAGCAAAGAGAGGATACGTACTTCTTGCAATCCTATAGTATCAAACAGTTCAATGTTCGAAGTGATAAAAAAGATTACAAATTTAGGATTAAGAAAATTTATACATTTAAAATTTTATTAAATTTGATTTTGCAGAGAGCTAAAGTGTATTTATTGGAATATCAGTATGAGTGTCAGTAGAAATTGTGAGTGTCAGTAGAAAAAATGGTTAAAAGTACCGAAAAATATAATGTTAATATTTTTCGGTCCTAATTTTATGGCAAGCATTCATGACAATTAACATCTACCTATAGAAAGGTAAAAATTACTTTGAAAACTATTTTGGAAACGAGTAAGAAAAATCTATACATATTTACAATTTACTTTATATTTACTCCTGTAAATGAAAATAGTATTTTGTAAGTTAAAATCAAAATATATTTTGAATTTACATCTCAGCACCCTAAGATATATACAAGTCAAAAAATATTGCTTTAATTTGGTAAACGTATTTTCAAACATTTTTTTATGCTAATTTGTACAAGCATATTTGATTAAAAATTTTCAATAAAAAATATGTGCCTGTTCCAGTAATTGCCACTCTAAATATAAAAAAATATTCTCGCTTACTTAGTCATGAACAAAGAGTGAATCTATAATACACGCACAGATAATGCATCATAAACCATTTATAAAATTATTCTAAAATTAAAATCCCTCAAATTATAATAAAACCTATTTTTTATAGTAGCTTCCTTAGCTTAGATTGGGGTATGCTAATTTTGGTCAATAATAGCCTATTTTCGATACAAATGACAAAATTATTTTAGTCTAGTGTTAACACTTGAAATATTAAAAAATAATCTTAACTTTTTGGATTAAAAGATTATTGAAAACAAATTGAACTTCAAAAATTATAAAACTTAAAGATGTAGTCTAATAAGTAATAAAATTACTAAAATTAATTATACTTCAATATTTAGAACAAAATTAAACGTACACTCGATCTACGTAATGCGAACAATTTAATCACAACTAGTGAACGTAGAACAATACATTAGTTAGTTCAATTTAAAATTGACACATTCGTACACTTTAATTCCGAACGCGACAACATATTATAGCAAAAAGCTCCTCGTAACGAGCTTTAAGCCCAACGAAATTTTCCCAACGAGACGCGTCTGACTCGCGCCAGCACTGTAGCTCGACTGAAGCCTGCCGAGCGGCACCTTCAGCGCGAAAACATCGGTCTAGAGCTGTTGTACCCATTTTCTTCTTTTCAGTGTGATATATTTGTACAGTAGTAGGAGTAGGTCGTTAGATGACATTGTGCGCTAGAAATGAGGCGAAAAGCATAACATTTGCTTTACATTGTAAAGTGGAATAAATTTGGGGTCGTTTCGAACGTCAACTTTGATGATAAAAATAAAAAAAATTATATATATTATTATGTAATAAGTGGGTGTACGTGCAAATAAGTATAATTTTGTTTTGAATTTATTTTTAGATAATATCCCTTCGTCGCTGAAGTGCAAATTTTATTCGCAGCTGTGCTCTTGCGTCTATTTAAACGGAAATATTTTTTATGTTGCGTTAATGTGCGATTCGGTACTTTATGTTAATCTTTATCTTTTTGCGTATATTTCAGGATTTGGTTCTTAAATCGTTATTTTTTTTTGGTACTATTGATTTTGGAACTTAAACTTCTACAAGTAACAATATAAGCAAAAGGTTTGTTGCGTTTTCTTTTTAGATGTTTATTCTCTGCATTACTATATATAAGTCAGAAATGTATATCGTTCGTTTATCGTATTAAATGTTTAAATAATATGTAAACAAAGAATGCATTGCTATTTGTTTAACACTTTCAATCAGTGTGAAGTCATACAATTTTTAATTTTGAAAACTAAGTTTTTTTGCAATTTTTGTGTGTATTTTCTTTTATTCTGGTTTATTTTTGTCCAAATATCTTCAAATGTATATACAAGATCGGCTGCGACTAACTTTCTATTATCAATTTTAAGGAAATTCTCGATTAGCTACCGTGACTATGTATGGAGTTAAATTAGTGCTATGTAGTCGTATCACGTATTATATATATATATATATATATATATATATATATATATATATATATATATATATATATATATATTATCAATATTTAACGATTAATTACAAAATTTTAGTTATTGAACAATTAAATTACCTTTTTAACTGCTTTAAATATTTATAATAATTAGATCTGAGTAGATTAAAAAGTTTAATTTAAACCATATTTGCATTTATAATCATTATTACTGTTTCTGTTTATATGGGTGACGTGGGATACCAATATATTACTAAGATAATCAAACAACCGTAATATTATAAAACTCTGAATTTATTTGCATGTATATTTTCTCTAGAGTTGCTTTTGCACACTTTCATATATTTGAAGGTATCATTTAATAATATTTGTTGCAAAGGTAAAATAAAGGAAAGATGAAAGATAATATTTGATGTGAGTGCATGATGGCGTAGTGATGGAATATGTACTCAGTGCGAGCAAGCGACCTTTGTTATGCCCTCTCTGCGCCGTTGAGCTACGGTAAAGTATTTCAATGCTGCTCATTTACACTTCATAGAGCCGTGACTATGTTCTCTTAGCGACATTCATATAAGCGAAGGTTGCATTAGGACACGCATTTCGAAGGCAACGTTTTATTCATTTTTATTACCAAATAAAGGTTGATTACAAAAATCTCGTACAATATTTTTTTAAAATACTTATTATTTTAATAATTATTTACTTTATTTTATATTTTAATAATCTTATTATTATGAAAATATTACTCATTTCACTTATTGCCCGAGTTACGTAGATTTGAGGTGCAGCTATGACCGGCATTGAGGAATTTTGGACAAGTATTTCAGAAATACTAACAGTTTTCGTAATATAAAATCTAATCATCCAGGAAGAAGCCGAAAAAAACTGAAACTATTTTGAGTTTAATTTGTTTTTTTTCAGTTTCTAGATATATTTTAAGTGTTATTTCGTATTTTTTGGCTTCTTGACAATTTCCACGGTGAATATTTTAATATTTTTATTTTAAAATAAACAATATGTAAAATGTCACAATACTCTAAACTACTAAATATATCATAACAAACCCCTTTAAATACGATTAAAAATCTCACCTCGAGGGAAAAATAAGAATAGTATCGTTGTTCATCACGTAAATTATTCAGATTTTTGACGGCTTTTTTTTCTGAAACTATTATCTCTATATCTATGATCTAGGACCATCACAATATTTTTTCTACTAATTTGAAGTCAACTTATAAAAACTTTCTCATTTCATAATGTATACCTTAATAAGGGCGGATGAATTAGAGGTTTTTTTGTCTCATTATTACATATTTCTGGAAATATCTATTTAAAATTAAGAAAAAATATTTTGTATACCTTTGGAATTAATCTTTCAAACTATTCTTACATCAAAATTTAAAAAAATATATAAAACTTTCAAAACGCTTTCAAAAAAACCGTAAAAATATTTTTGAGTGTTAAGTAATGAAATATATACAGATTAATACGCTATATTGGCAAAATAATAAAGCACATGAATCCGCATAAATTTCAAGTTTCCACGTGAATAATTCCTGAGAAAAGCGGATGCCAAAACAAATAAACACACAGACAGATGAGTGTATGAACTTTTTTCCTTTTATGGTACGATACCCTAAAAATATAACAAAACTGGCACTGTGGCAGGATAGCACTGTATCGCAAAAACCATATTTATGCTTTTTAAAAACATCAGTGCCTACGTCTATGATAGACGTGGGCAATCTATTTCACTTATGATTACATTCAGGAGTAATAGAAGTGACATTCAGGAGTAATAGACTCACATTCACGTTATATCCTTAGAAGGAAATTGATCTAATCACCAAACTGACTGAAAGTAATATTACGAGTAACATTTGTCATTTATTTCCGCACATATTTTAAAAAGCTCTATAAAGAATTTATTATTAAACGTTCTTAACGTATTTACGCTTGGTATCAATCGAAAGATTTTTTTATATATTGCCATACATGATGTGAAGAAGCATTTTTAAAAGACCAAAACATTTACGTTAATAACAATCCATTTCTTTGAATTTCTGTACAAACACATCTTGAAAATAGTTGTAAAATAATTAATTATTAAAGTGAAAACTAATGATACAGTGGATTTAAACAGAAAAACATAAGTAATATATTCCAACAAAACAGAAAAAAGTCATTTAAAATGACTGTACGGCATATAACAAAAATAAAAGAAAATATGAAAAACAAATAAGTTACGCTTTAAGAATTTATTTCAACTTAAAGAAGACGTAGTTATTTTTTATCTGGTTTTACCTGAAAGCCGTACAAAAGTTTATGAAATACGACACAAAACTTCAGTGAATATGACAACACAATTAATTGTACCTAATTCCCACAGCTTGCCATTTTGACATATATAATACACTACACTACAATAACAAGATTGTTACTTCAAATATTTTGACAGATTTAATTTATGTCAACGGTTATCGAGGCATTTATTTTCACTCAAAGGCAAACAAAAGGCGTGAAAACAATGATAAAAGAATTAAAATAAAATAATTTAATGCACACGCACACGCTTACACACATACATGCTCTCTTCAGCACATTGACATGCATCATCATACACGCACGCACTCGCACGCATGTGCAAACACACACATAAGCACATACCCAATCAAACTTACACGTGTACACACCCTTTTTGAGAATCGATTAAAATAATACAGAGAGTTTGACGTGAGTGGCGCCATAACGTCCCGTTTTATCCTATTAAAATTGAACTGTCGTCCTTGTTGAGAGATAGCAATTTAATGAAACAAGTCAAAATTTATTTCACGTTGAAAATAAACCATGAATATACAAAAGGAAAAACCTGAACGGTTATCAAATAAAATCACAGCTGCCGAATAGCGTTAGCGTGACTGATGGCTGTTAATAGCCTTCTATTTATTTTTCATTACAACGAAATTACATGGTGAAGTCATTTTTTCACTAAAAGTTATTTACTTTATTTTAGCTAGCTTATAATCAAAAAATTTTTAACAAACGAAATTCGGTGACAAATTTTATAACACGTTTACTGAATTATTTACAATTTGGTCGACGGAAAGAACAATAATAGTTGACGATTTCGCCCTCGAGTCTAGAAACTAACGAAAAAATAACTTTGATTTTTAAATTAAGCTTCAACTGAGTTCACAAAATAAATCGTTGTATTTAATTTTAGATCCTCCATGAAACTATTTTAATGTATCTATCATATAAAACAACCAAAACTGCAGAAATATATAAACTACATTCAAAATATTATATATCACTATCTAGCTATAATACCTATGAATCTTAGTAATGGGCAACTGAATATTTGAAATCATAATAAGAAAAGGAGTATCATTATTTGAAAGTTTTTAATAACAATTTCTTTAACTATTTTCGACAATGCTACTAGGACAAATGGATATTTCTAGGGGATCACGTTCTTAAAGTAAAATTACGCAACATTTTGAAAGCACCCATTCTAAAGAAAAGATTCAATTCCATGTACCTTTTAGCCTCCCGAATACTGAAACTAACCTGAAAAAGATTTCGGTATGTGAATTTATTTAACCATGTCTGCATATCATCTAAAAATCATTTTTCAGATAATTTTTTTCACCATCTTTTTAAATGAAACTAAAAAATTCAAAATAATTTCCCCTTGCCTCACGAAGATTTATAACCTGATACACATTTATAACCACATATATATTGACTCAGAAATTTGTAATTATGAATTTATAATAACTAATAATTAAATAGTTTTTTAATAAGTAAGTTTTAATAAGTAAATTAATTGTAAGATCTGAAATGGAAAACGTGGGGCGCATGCAATGTAAAATATTAAGGAAGGTAGACAATATTGACTGTCGTTGAGAAAACTCACACCACAAGTCATATCATTTGTAGTGGTATAAAATAGATAGTGACTTAGATGAACTGGCACTTCTTAGACAAACAGACAGACAAAATAATATTGCGTTGCCATCCAATTCTGAGCTATGTTTAAAGTTGCAATTCTCTAGCTCAACGGGAAGTTAGTTTAAAAAATGTTTTTTTTTGCAAAATGTTTACCGCATAAGCACACAAATAGACAAGAAAGCGAACTAATAAAAACGTCGTAATAAAGTAATGTGCCTGCCTGTAACGCGCTAGATGTTTTCCTTTACGTCGTATGTTTTAAATAATTATCAAAATAGGAAAATGTTAATAATGCTGTCTTTTATGATGTAATGAAATGTATAAAATATATTTCTTTTTTGATTTTCAAGATATTCCAATTTTTTAAAATTTTAAATTTAATAATTTTAATTTGTTTATTAATTTTATGTGTAGTATTAGAATAAAAGAAATCATACATGTTAAAACTCTAGTTGGGTGGCATTACTTAATAGGTTTCATTAGAAGAGTAATTAAAAAAGAAAAGTACAACACATTAAAAAAATTAAATGGGAAAATCCTTGTATTTTAACGAACAATCAGAAGTACTATTTTTTATATTACGTTTTTTCTAACGATTAAATAGAATTGAATCAAATAATTTTGAGTGTATATTATTATAATCTCCAGGTTCATAACTACATTGTGCGTCAGTGCTTTCTTTATTAAGGTACACAGGATAGCTGAATTTAATTTATTTTTCAATTAGATGCACCAAATTATTTTTAATAAAGTTTATCCGAATAGTACTATACACAAATGGATCTTTAACTTGTGTTATTTCTGTGATTATAACTCTGAAGAGGCTAAAATAAAATTTACATATTTCGAATTTTTCATTTATCAAAAACGTTAAAAACATGAAGGAAATATTGCAAATATATTAGTTTCATTTTTCTACCTTTTGATTAGTTTTTTGACAAGTGGTGTACGAAATTTAACAGTCCGCACGTGCACACTAACTCTTATTAAATAAGATCGTAAGAAGGCTTGACGGTCGTTTTCACGTATCTAAGCCTGGTCTGTATTATAAATTTCCCTACCAGAGGACAACATGAAGCGCAGGTTGGGAGAGGGTGTGATTTGTGATGGAGTAGAGGGTGCAAATCACTGTGTTTATTTTGACATATCCTTTCTGTTCTTTTTGCTTTATTTCAGCTTCTAGCGCTTGAAATTTAAGTTTCTTAACGATACGAGGAATTCTTCTAATTTAACCATTCTGTCTACCGTTTTTCCAACGGTCTATCATCAATACTTTTTTACTGCATAAAACCAGGCGCGTGAAATTTTACAAGTAGATGCTTCAGATTGACGATGTTATCCTATTAATTAATTATTGAGAAACATTTTTAACAACAAAAAGTAATTTTCCACTTATATATGATTGCTATATATATATATATATATATATATATATATATATATATATATATGTACATGTATATATATATATATATATATATATATATATACTCTGTAAAATTCTTTGAGTGTTATAAACTATTTACAGTAATAATTTTACATTGCTTTAACTAGAGTGACTACAATTTAATATGCATTTCAATACCAGCAAACCCAACTTTACGAGAGAGGAGTCCCGTGAAATTTTAGGCTTTTCCAAAGCTTTAAAGGCAAATATTATTTCCATTCAATTTTTTACAAATATTATTCTTTGAAAATAAAAGTGTTTACCTGATACATCTTTCACAGACGTAAAAATATTTATATCTTCTCAAAGACTGAAATTTAGGTAAAATTAAAGTAAACTTCTAATATTAACTGCAGCAGTTCAGTTTCCCAATCACTTTTACTTTAACCGTTCTGGAGATTGAGGGAAAGAGGATATATTTTATGTGGATTTTTGAAATAAAATCTCTAGAACTACTTTAGACCAAATTATGAAAAATGTATTGCAATCCTTACAATTAAATAATTGAGTGGACATCCGATACGATACTAGAAATGAAACTAACAATTGAATTCAGTTTTGCTGTCTCCAAAACTTCCATATGAATTCTTTCTTCTGTTAGTTATTTTTGCCAAAAAATTACTGTAAAAACTGTTGGGGTAGTCAAATGGACGGATATTTGACATAAAAATAAGAAAATAAATTTATAACCAAGTCTGCACTCCTGTGCTTTTCGATTTGACTGTCTAATTAGCGTTTCACTTTTAATTTCGTCTCACTATTTTTATGACTTGCAACAATCGTTAATACTTTTACTATTCCAAAGCGCTATAGTTTTTGTAGGGCCTGCACTTGTTGCATAATGTGGTCTGAGGCTGGTGAGTCTGAGGCTGGTAACCATGTGTACACGTCACCACCCTCAGACTCTAAGTTTTTGAAAGTCCTCTTCCAGGTTGAAGAGTCAAAGATTCCGTAGGCGTTCGGTCTGCCTTTTCTAGTGGTATATTTCTAAAAACTTGTAACATACTCTTAGTATCGAGCATACGCTCGACGTGTCTAGTTTGATAATACACGCGCTCTCCAAACTTCCGTACTATTGCTTTGTCCCTAGGATAGGCCGAAGATCTCTGCTTTGGTTGGTCTACGTTACTGGCTATGTTATTTTTATAGTTTTTGTTTTGACTATATTGTTACATCGGTGAGAAAATGCTAATTATTCACCATTACTCTTTAAGAACATTACCTCTATACATAGAGAACAAAAAAATGTAACTCTATGATTATACTCAAAAGAAAATGAAAGTAGCCAAGATATTAATGTAATTAAGGTAATAGGTTATAATTTCATTTTCAGAAAAGCTTAAATAATAAAACTATAATAAGAAGAAAAGAAGAAAAAAGTAATGAACACAATTTTTATAAATTTTTCCCTTTCTTAGTTCAAAATGTACTAATACATTGAAATGTTTTATCACGTTCTATAAAAATAAAATATGGATTATGTTTCAAATTAATATTTTACTCGGGTTATTAATTTGATGTTCATCAAAATAAATATAGCGATACATATGAGAGACACAATACGATTTTTTTTATTATATTCACAAAATTATACAGAATAATAAAATGACAAGTGTAAAAATATATAAAACAATGATTTATTCTGTGTGGAAGTATTTATTTATAAAAATATTAAACCCATTACTAAGAAGAAAATACCCTCTCAAAGTTTTTAACAGTATTTAGAGGATGGGTTTTTTAATATTGGAATTTTTGTATTTTTTTATTTTTCATCTTTCTTAAAGTTTTATAGTTATAAAACTATTTGAATATAGTCTTAAAAATAGTTGAATATTTTTGGTTGTGACAGCCACAAACAAATAACTGACCCGAAATATCAATCTTATTACAACCTCGAAAACAATATATGCATATACACCAATATTTTTATACATATATAAGAAGACGAAACATAACCCATCTCAAAGGCTTGCTACATTTACGTTTCTCCCCTAGGCATACAACGTCATCATTTGTCCAACCTCAGAAATAATGTCTTTCTGAAAAAAGGACATTCTTTTAAGTCCGACAGAGTTTTCTCCCTATTTATTTTAGTCCTTTTATTATTAAACCATTTTTCTTGTCCTATTCAATTACGTGTAGGCAATATTTGTTTTGTAAATTATACGCGCCCTTTCATCCACTTACGTGACGCGTAGATACGGTTACCTTTGAAATTTTTGTTGGGAGTTTTCCGACTCACTTTTGAATTTAAAATTAATTTGATCACAGCATGTAATTTATCTATCTTATCTTCTCTTTTACATACAAAGTTAGTATCAACCATCTCTCAACCTCTTTTTAAATACGGTTGTATATTTTAGAAGTAAAGTGCAATTATTTATAAATATCTGAGTGGCTCGATGGTCGATAGACTCGAAATATTTTATTATAAAGTATAAAAAAAAACTAAGTTCGCAAAGATAATGACCAGACCAAGGTTTCACGTACATTTGTACGACGCCATATTGCTTTACCCTAGTCGGGTTTTTTTGTTACTAAATATATTTCTCTATGGAAATTTCCAACTCCTGATAACCTTCTATTATTAAAATACAATTTAAATTAAAAGTAATTTAATACTTTTCTTGTATTTTTTGTTACTGGTTTGTCTTTTTTATTATTTACATATATATATATATATATACATATATATATATGTATATGTATATATATGTACATACATATTTAAATATATATATATATATATATATATAAATATTTATATATATATATATATATATATATATATATATATATATATATATATATATTTGTGGTGTTTATTCAAAAAATTATTGAAATTAAATTTTATTTAGTAATTACCAGTATTAGGAATACCTCTTTCCAAGGCAAGTGTTTTGAAGAAATAAAAAGTCACATCCAGTTAAAAGTGAATCTAATTCTCAGGATTTTAGCTACGTAATTCGTAACTAACAGCATATAACTGTGTAGTTCAAAATGATAATACAACATTTATTTTCACGGAAAAATGTTAAAGTGTCCTATGTTTATTTGATTATGTCATCACTCAAGTAACCAGGTAAGTAAATAAATATTTCGGTGCCCAATTGATGGGGTAAAAATATTTAAATTGAGATACAACTAAAAATACATAGAGACAGAAATAAAAATCGTATAATTTAATGATCTCACATGAAAATTCGTTTATAGGAAATAGCATTAGTTTATACTTTCAAGCGACGAGAAAAAGTAAAGAAAGATTTTTATAACCAAAAAATCGGCATCCAGATTTTACATAAATATGTTTTCAAAATAGAAAAAAAAATCTGTATACGTGTATGTGTCTACATATACGTGTATACATAGATATGTATCTACATAGTATCTAAATCATTCCATCGAATGTTTAAATTATTTTTCAAAATTTAAAATTTTGGAAACCGCTCATTCAAAAAAATAACAAATTTCGTTTTATCAAAAACGATTCTATACTTCAAACTTTTCGCTCTATTAAAATTTTGTGGGTTAAATTACATGACATAAAACTAAGAGAAAATTTTATTATCAAAAAATTGCTTGCTGAAAACGGAAGAGAAATAAACATTTTTGTATATTGAAGGTAGGCGTGGCGGAGGTTGGAGGGTTAACGATTTGCGCCTCCATAATACAAATAATTTAAAAACTTAACAACAGAGATAAACATAATTGTAGCACATCATTAAGTATATATATATATACACACATACATGTGTGTATATAGCGAGATTCTCCTTTTGCTAATTCTACGTAAACAGAAGAGCACAACTATAAAAGCTCTCAGAATATATCGTCATCCTAAAACATAAAAAATGTAAATAAGAAATAGAAATAAAATGCTTTGTGCTTTAATATATTTATGATTTATGAAAGGCCGCATGCATTTCAGCAAACACTGTGACGCTCGAAATATTCATTCATATTACACATAAGCCATAAAGTAGCTACCTATTCAGACATAAAATGGAGTTTAAAATTATTATTGTATCGATTAATAATTTCGGGGTGTGAACTAAGCTTGTGGTCGTTAGCAAAATAGTTTGGTTAAACATTACAAAATATGGGAGAAATTTACGTTTTTCACAACTCTCCAAGTAAAGTTAGTGTTAGAAATACAGAATACTTATGTAAGATTTTAATACGATAGGTTTTAAACATGTTTGAAAATATAGATAAGAATAAGTATGATTTAATTTCGTTGGACGTGGCGAGCATGTCACACAGATATCGAATGGCTTAATTTATGGAATAACTATAATTAGATGGGTTGGAATAACTATAATTAGACGAGTCTCCTCTACATCGTCCAAATGAATGAACTTTTAAAATTTAATTACATTTCTATTGAGTACATTCTGTAATATAGTGTTTTTCCCTACACATTTATAGTATGCATGTACAGGTACCTTTTAATATAATTATATAATTACAATCGATAGCAGCCAATAATATAGAGAGAATTGAAATAATAATATTCTAGAAAATGGTCTAATTATGGGTATTAGCAAAATTTACGAAACGCACATGTATGTGGATACAAAACACACACACACACACGAGTGTGTTGTAATATATATATATATATATATATATATATATATATATATATATATATATATATATATGTATATATATATATATATATATATAAATATATATATATGTATATATACATATATATGTATATACATTTTTTTTCTTCATTTCAATGCCTGTGTGTATTACATTGAAGAATGAATTATGCTTCAACCTAAATGAATTATTATTATTTTTGTAAAAAAAATTGAGTCGAAATCAATGTTATGTTGAACTATCAGTACAAATGAACTAGATTAATATAAATAAAGTACAATAAATTATGAATATAAAAAAATCGAAACGTCAACCTTCAGGATATTATTCACAAGTTTGTTTCCTGAAAAAACCTACACTTCACTATTTTATTTTTTCTGTCACAAAATACATTTCTTTTACTGACAGTTTCATCCATTGATCAATTATATCTTTTATCAACTGGTCATCATATTCTTTCTTATGAAAAATCAATCAATTTTACTAAAATAATCAAATCCTTTAGTGCACAACACTATATATACATTTTCCACATTTCGATAATTCCGTACCACATATTCTATCTCTTGAGATTTTATTTTTTCTGTCATAAAGTTCATTTCTTTTACTGACAGTTTCATCCATTGATCAATTATATCTTTTTTCAAGTGGTCATCATATTCTCTCTTATGAAAAATCAATAAATTTTACAAAAATAATCAAATCCTTTAGTGCACAACACTATATATATATATATATATATATATATATATATTTTCCACATTTCGATAATTCCATACCACATATTCTATCTCTTGAGCCATCAATCAATCAATTTTACGAAAATAATCAAATCCTTTATTGCACAACACTATATTTATATTTTCGACATTTCGATAATTTCGTACCACATATTCTATTTCTTGAGATTTTATTTTTTCTGTCACAAAGTTCATTTCTTTTACTGACAGTTTCATCCAATGATCAATTATATCTTTTATCAAGTGGTCATCATATTCATTCTTATGAAAAATCAATCAATTTTACGAAAATAATCAAATCCTTTAGTGCACCACACTATATATATATATTTTCCACATTTCGATAATTCAGAAATTTGACATCAATACTCACAGTACCTGGAATTCTATGATGTGACTGGACATTGTTTATTGTGAAGTAAACGACACACTTACGAAATTAAATTTTAAAAAATGTTAGGTAGCCTTATAACCACGTTTTTAATTAAACAGCCACGGATAAGAAGCATGTTTTGAAATTATATTGGTATTAAAGGTGTTTATAAAATATCTGGGATTTCTAAATTTCAGGTGCAAATAAAATTTTTTGTGTAAAGTAATCGAGGTATGTCTAAATCGTAGCCGTCATTTAAAGTGAATACACAATTAAATGAAACTACGTGATGTAGTATTATTTCTACTTTCTTTAATTTCTTTACCACGACCTAGGTTCTGTTGTATTACAACATCTTCAGGTGGGATATTAGCAAAGATCTTTGCTAATATCCCACCTGAAGATGTTGTAATACAACGAAACCTAGGTCGTGGTAAAGAAAGTAGTAATAATACTACATGACGTAGTTTCATTTAATTGTGAATAATGAATTTCTACAAAATTAACGCCAAATATATTCAATATTTAAAGTGAATAATGGCTTATAAGTCGACAAATAATATTTGAAATAGAATTGTTTGCTTGCTATTTCGCACATATATTCTAATACTATTTTATAAATGGTACTATCATTATCTCTTTTCATTTATAATAATGACCACGAGTCAATTTATTAAACAGTAGTTATAATTTTTATTTTTAGAATGAAATTCAAATGCGTCTACAAATTAATTAAAGAAAAACAGTTTTACATAGTATTATTTTATTTCTGTAATAAAATATAAAAATATTTATCCGTTCGATTATGTGAAAAGCACATATGATATTAAAATGAACATTTTGAGATATGTATAATAAATTTGATGTAGGTTATAAAAGTAGTTGGATAGATGTAATGCTATTTTTTAACATTTATCAAAACTTGAAAATGGAGACCAACATAATCACGAGTGTCCGAAATGGAAATCACAAAATTTCCTCAAATCATTAATTATATTTGTCTGCACAAATTATGTTTTTTTATATAGCAAGTAATTAGATCACGCGGACACTAGAGAGACAACTTTTGAACTGTAATAGTTACTCTTAATACACTTTTTTTTTTCAGAGAGAAACTTCTATATACTCCACACAATATTTCTATATCACTCCATGAGGCGTTAACAACATATCGTATTAAAGATAATTGTCGCATGTTGAGTAAAGTTTCTGGCATGTTTCCTTTCAGTGCATTATAAAAATATTAATAGTAAATGATACGGACAGAATTTAAATTCCTCCCTTAGACGATTACAAATATTATAATGAGCTGATAATATGGATCACATGGACCAAAAAAGGATCCAAATAGAACATTACAGCTAAAAATCTGACCCTTAAGGTATTTTGAGAATGAAAAAAGTATGAGAGAGTATTTTATTAAGCTAAGTAAATAGATTAGTAATAGTGTACCTATTTGTGTCTTAGTTTAGTTGATTTAATAAGGGTGAAATATTCATTAGTTCAAGAATATGATGTGTATATATGGTGCTACTTTAAATATTTTGGTATGGCTCAAATCAAAATGGTTTCGAAAATGAAACCAAGTTTTTAAAACTCTTCCAATTTCTTAATGTCATATATACTAATTAACACGGGTATCAAAATAAATATTTATCATAAATTTATACATCGGAATTATAAGTCGAACTAAGGTAATTAAAAATATTAAAATTATAAAAGGTAATTAAAAATATTACGGTAATTTCAAAAGTAACGTAATTTCAAGATTATTTCTTTTTCAAATATTTTTTATAATCGTTCATAAACAAATATTGTCACTTAAACTGTCGTTTTATCCCAACAAATATTTAAGGAGATATCTATTCAGAAAAGGCAAATATAGAAAAGGACCATATTTAAACTGAATTATTGATTTTTAAATCGTGGAAATTTACAAAACGACTATTTACCTTTCTACATTCCTTTTTACAAATAATATAAAAAATTACGGATATCATAATAATATAAAACGATCATAAAAAATTATGACAGGTCAATATTCTATGTATTCCATAAAAGCGGAGAAACAATAAAATTATTGATAAAATCCTGACAATTGATAGTTATATGCTCGCAATCTTTACTTTTTCTTATCAAATAAAGTGTAATGAAAGAACGTTCATAGCAATCGCTTGAATTATTTTTTAATCATTTTATATCTACGTTTGAAAAAAGCCCAGTCATAGTTATGCGATTTAGTCGCTTAGTAAATAACTGCTATTTTCACGCTTATTAAATTTAATTTTTATGTGATTTAAATTTAATTAATTTACCGTTCGAGTCCTGTCGATTCAGTCTCCTATAAAAATTTAACAATATTCAATTCACATAATTTAATTACATTAAATGGAGTACGTCAGCGTACAGTGACTAATAATTACTGATTTCGTGGAATTCGTGTCCCGAAAGATACTTGCGACGAATCTCAAATAATATGAAGATACATGTAATGAATCTTGAGCCAGTTTGCAATTAGAGTAATTGCTTCTGAAATTAACCGTTAGCGAACTTCGTACATGAACACGTATGTGCGCAGTAGACAAATACTTTATCAAACATCGGAGTCTGTTATTACCAAATTACAGGGCCCGGGCAACTTTGAAACTAGTAGCTACTTGAAAATTACTTATTTATCTTCGCAGCATCGGCCGACAAATGCGTGCGGGCAGACAAAGGCCAATCATCAAACTCTAAGTAGTCCGCCGAAGTAGTTTGGGCTCAAGTTTGGGCGGATAAATATTACATTGTTCCCTTTGTTTATTTTTCCGAGAAAAGGGGAACATCCATAAAGAAGTGGCGGAGTTTTTCAAGTTAATAAATTGTTATTCAATTTATGATTATTTTCATTGCGCGCGAGGGGTGATACGCATGGTAATGGATGAGCCGGAGGCGTCGTGCCGTCGACTCACCCCTGTTCAACACATATTCCGCGATGGGGTGGAACAAGAAAGAAATTCGAGAACTAAACTATTTATTTTCGTGCCGACCGACGAAATGTGGAAAGTTGAGGGCGTGTTATAGTTGTGGTCAACCCACTCGCTGCCACTGTGTAAATTTTTGTGAGACTGAATTTTGGTAAACATTTTATCTTTTTGATACTTTATTGGTGAAATCATAAAATCATCTATTTCAAATCACATCAAATATTTATCTATTCATTATGTCTTTGATGAAAATTATGCTTAAAAATGTCATTAATATCTTACCCAATCAAGAATTTTCCTAAATACAATTTGATTCCTAGATTTAATATAGAAATTAAATTATGATTTTAGGTAGAGTACAAATGAATGTTGGAAATAAAAAATCAAATATTCCAGCAGGCAAGGATTTTTTTTCATTGTGCAATATATAATTTTTACTTAATTTCATGAAATTATATTATTGTCATAAATTCTTCATATTTGTGCAACAATTTATATCATTTAGACGTTTGAATGTGGGTGAAAATTTAATGCAAAAATTCCATATTTAGATCTTTTTCGTTTTAAATTAAAAAAGAAAAACTGTTTATAAAATTATTGAATTGGCATTGATTCTTGATACTTGTGCAACATTTTAAATAATTCAGATATCTAAAAATCGGTGAAAATTCCCTTACATAGTTTTATACAGGTCGACCTAATGAAAACATATTAATATATATATTCACTTTTACTATAACCGCCAGCTTTCATTTTTTTCTAGCAATAATTAATGGACTTACGAGCATTTGAAATTTACCGCACGTGAAATATTTATATTATTAAATATTGTTAATATAAAATATTTAATACCAATAAATATATTCGAACTTTCACACGCCAGGACAAGGGTTAAATAAGAAAAAAAGTTGAACATTGAAAAACTTGTGCAAAACTACATTCGAGTTACAAGCAACAGAATATTTTTGTTATATATGTAACCATCCTTGAAAACATTGTTACGAGAAGAGGGCGAAGAATTTTGAATTCATTTCAGTGACTGGGAACCATATTATCGGGTTACCTTGAATTCAGTTTATAACTAAATCTTATTTGCTTGTTAAGTTTAGAAAGGCATACATTTTCAATCGGCACTTGAAATAAATCTGAGAAAAAACTATATATATATCATACCCTCAATGTCTACGAATTAAAATACGAAAATAAAGAAAGTGTTATTCCTTTTGTAAAAACTAATTCAATAAATCGATTTCTTTAATTTAATGTGTCCAAAGTAATATGTTTGATTATTTATAGTGCAAACGTAAGATAAATTAACAAATCTGTAGTTACTCGAACCAGATTAAATATTTTACTTTAATCTACGTACAATAATAGCTACTAAACTCACTTGACTTCTGTCTGCCAGTCCTAACAAAGTATCTCGTTAACAATATAAATTTAGAACTTGATATTTTATCGTGATTTTCGGAACCTGACTTTACGAGAAAAATATTTGTTTGTTGCAATAAACTTATGTTTTTAAGAGAAACCCCTATATCGCTAAAGTTGTTTTTAGACTGTCGCTTAACACGTTAGCGATTGCTATGTTAAAAAATGGAACTGAATAAGTAGAACACGTTATTATTTTGTAATTAAACGCCTTTAGAATTTGAATAATTTTTCCGTGTGAGTAGTATAACATTTTTTTTTATTACTTTTATATAAATTTTGCATAACGTATGTAACTTCTATGTGCTTTTTATATAATTTTATAAATTCTGGTTTCGTCTAATGTCTATAATAAATACGTACCCATTTGAATCTGTGTTCTTGATTTTACAAATTTAAAATAGGAATAAAGTTGTCCGTGTTATAAATATTTTTTTTAAACATTAAATAAAGTGAAATATAGAATAGATTTGTGCATTTAAGAATAATACCGAACTCACAAAACTGTCCCTTTTTTCAGGGCTACTTTCAGCAATATTCAATTTAATTAGGAGCACGGATTGGTAATTGGATGTTTTATTCCATATCTATTCGTGTCCATTAAAATATTAATGTCATTAAATATAGTAAGTTTTTCTACATTTCACGAGATTCATATTATTTGAATGTTCTAAGCAAAAAAAATCTGTTCTTGTAATGTGGAAACTTATCATTATGCAAAATAACGTGATATACAACGTATATCACGTGATTATACCATTATTTATTGTAACGTGATTATACATTATTTTTGTCAATTATGTTTATTTTCCTAATATATTTCTTCATAAGCGAAGAAATATTTTTTTTCATGAATTGGTCTTATCTTGAATTTGAACCAAATATTTAAATGATCCTTTTAGTTTAAAAAATTTGCACATTTATATTTTCCCCTAGATTTAAAGATCATGTACATATGTTTTAATATGTACCAAAATTATTTCATAACAAAATTTTAATTCAATTCACAAACTGTTTATTCAACATATGTGACATGATAATCTAATCATATAATACATACACCATATTATATGTGAATATAACACAAAAATTATTGATATATTATTCAAGTACTTCATTTGGCATGACGCTGTAATTTTTCCTATCCCTGTGCTTGTAAATTCATCGTCAGTATTTTATAAGAATTTATTCACTTAAAACCGCCTAGCTCTTGAGCGTTCATTTCGTCGCCATCTTCCGCCCTAATAAGCCCGTCGAAGGATCAAATTTTTGCAAGCAAATAGCGAGAGTAGAAAAGTTATGATGTAAAAAGTTCGTTTCACGTGTTTTCCAGATGGGAGGGTACGGGCACGCGGTGGACGAGGCGAGAGGGAGAGGAAAGAAGTGGCGAATGATCAAGTGAAATATATAATTTGGCCAAATTCCAAATTGAATAAAATTTGCGTTGTTTTTTTTGTAGACAGTATCGAAATGTGTTTTGGCTTCGAATAGTTTGGTGGAACGCAAACTTAGAACTGAAATGAATAAAGTTTGGAGTTCTTTGGGGTTATTTACTATGTTTACATATTATATTATTATCTTATTAGTTTGTACTTAGTCTATTTCTATTTAAATACGTTGTAAAAAAGTGTGTTACACTCAAATTCAGATTAATTTTATATACTAGTCGTTTGATTAAGTTATTATTATACTCGATTACGAAGAAAAGATGTTAAACTTCATTGCCCAATATTCTAATAACTATTCCAAATCTAAGCTTATTAATAGACTATAGAGAACAATCGCAATAGGCACACCGATTAAAAATCATTTAATGAGAAATATATAGAATTGATCGTATTATTTGGAACAATTATCGACAAATGTTTTGAACGAACTGTCGTCGTAGGCAATACCTCTTATTTTCATATTTATTAATAGACATAATATTTCTACTTGCTATTTACATATGTACCTCTTACATATATTCACAAGAAATCTTAAGATGCGAATATCTATAATAATTAAATTATTGTATAAAATTTATTTTCTTTTTAATTCTTTTGACAAAAATTGCGCTTCCGAAACTGAATATTTAAAAATTCTCCAATCTAATTTTAAAATCTTTGATCTTTTCGGAAAAACGTAACCCATGTACATATTTAGGATGTCACCTTGCGTTTAGTCAATATAATGTCAACACATAAATATGACTTTAATATAATTCTATGGAAAATATACTCATTACATCAAGTTTTACATCCAACGTAAAAAATTAGGTTTATAATTTTATAGTTACTAACATAAACAACCTTTTTTTAATCCTTTCATGATAACGAATGATTAATGAGATAATAATAGCAGTTAGCCGTAACTGATAGACTATTTAAAGTCTAGCTTTTTCCAATTCACCAAATTCTCATAATAATCAAGATATTTTTTCTGGGCAATTGCTAGAAATAATTCTATTTGTTTAATATTTTAATTAAATAAACGTTTTACGGTTCGATATCCGAAAGGTTCTCTTGAAGCACTATTAGTTTTAATTACAACTTAAATTTTTCGTCTTCGAGTGTGCTACAACTCTTGGGTTAATGAATTTACTAATTTTAGATTTATAAACGAAATGTTTTAATTTCACTAAATCTCAAAATAATGTTAAAATTTTAATTAAATGACTTTTAAACCAATTCTTTTCTAAAAAAGGCCAGATTTTTTAAAATTTAATTTAATTTGATAAAATAGTCAAGCTGTTTGAAGTGTTTTTGTAACATAAAAGATAAGGCTATTTTAAATGCTTTAGATTGTGAATTTAGAAGTGCCTGTAAATGTGTTTTTAAAATAGAACAATTAAAAATAATGCAAAAATAAATAAATCCATTTCAATAAACGAATTTTATGTGTTGAATATGCTATAAGATATAATACTGTAAGGAAAAGGGACACATTAGAAAAAAACATAAACTAGTATTCTACTGCGTTTTTATAAATCTGTTAAGTTAAAAGGCCTACATAGTAATATTACTTTATACTTTTTAAATGAAACCAAAAGTCGAACAAGGTTTAGAAACATATGCGAAGTGAGTTTCCATAGTTGCCCACACAAAATAATCATATTTCAAATTTACTAAAACCTAATCTGAAAAAAAAACTTTTTTCAGATTTCTCAAGCTCGTGATTAAAAAAATCGAGAGGATATCCAATGTTGCGTACGTTTTTATGAAAAGGGTTTAAAAACTAAGTGTTAAAAGACACATCAATTTATTAAGACTTATGCACAGCGGACGTTTCTATTGGATACGATATCTCATTGGCCAGAATGTGTAAAACATTTTTTTTTATCTTTATTGATTTATCTTGGACACGGGTATGTTAATTTCTTATATATTTTGTCGCAATATATTAGTTGACATATCCACATTATATATTATCCTCAACATTTTCTACTGGTCAGTCTAAATTTATAGAATTTATAAAGTGATAATAGACGAACGGACATGACACATAACGGACGGATATGACACTTCCTGTGTCATATCCTTATCAAGTAGTTATATAGGTTCTTTGTATAACTTGAAAACCCTAAAATGAAACAATATGAGCATAAAAAAATTAACAAACATATCTTTCAACTGTACAGAAAAGGAATAATCTAGTAATAAAATAAGAAATATCCTTATTTTATCTGGGTTGGCATGCAAAAACCATCAAGCGCTCAATCAACTAGTTTCTTGAATATTTCTGATTGTTTTTATCTAAGTTGTTTTAAATATCAATGTAGAGCATAAATTTAACGTCTTTACAGAATCGTAGATGGATATAAATATAACACTTAATTTGGTTATTTATAAAACTCCGATCGCCGCCGGAGTCTATCCAACGACATTTTCAAGAAAAGTAGTAAAGTGACGATCGTATTTCAAGCTTAGTTTAATTTTCCCAACCCGCGCTAAGGATTTCCTTTAGATCATTTCACCTTCTTCACTCCCGCGGGGTAAAAGAGCCCCGCCATTCAGTCTCTACGCAGGAAGGCCTAGGGGAAGCGTCGATCTATCTGTTTGATTTACTCCGGGGCATACAATTTTCCCGTGTAAATAGGCCAATCAGTCAGTGCCGCTTTTATTCCGCAAACATTTATTTAAACTAACATAATTAGGTCTCGTATTCCATTATTATCTCAATTGGACTAAATTGATGTGAGAGGCGCCCTAATTGTTTCGTCCGGGAGGTAATTTAACAGATGTTAAACGTTTTATTTTGGAACTCTGAGCGCGCTCGCTCGCAGTTATGGAATTTGTCATCGGTTTAGTGGGCGTGCATTTTTGTAATGTTTCGCTCGTTACGAAATGTAATTCCGCGTGGTTGCGGGCTTTGAGTCATTTAAATAACTGTTGTAAACAAGTTAATTAAATTAAGAGTACGTACATTTATTAAACAAAAATAAATGCGCCTTTACATTTCGTTATGTAATTTTATTTTCGGTTCCCGACATTATTCATTTTGCTTTTTTTCCACAAAAATAGGTGAATTTAAAATGTAATAAAGTTTTGGAGTATTTTATCTATGGGATTTATTTAAAAAAGTATTTTATTATGTACAAGCACATATTATATAAGAGTCGGAGAAGTTCGGAACATCCCCTGAAACTCGAAGCATATTCCGAACTTCTCTGACTCGGAGAAGTCCAATTTATTTTACCTTAGAATTAATTTAATATCTTTAGAAAAAAAAATAGTTTAAGTGCAAAAAACTTTATGACGTACGAATCAATCGGATCCTCCTTCTAGATACGTACCTTGCAATGTATATTAACAATATTATTTACTATGGATAATTACCAAATTCGTTATTTGTTGGAATTTAACAATTAAAATAAAGATTTTTTGTTGATACTCATTTTGTTTTTAAAATTTAATTCTTTTATTTTGGGTCCAAAATACATTATTTCATTAGGTAGTTTAACAATAAAAATATCGTTATTTTAGCTAGATTATATAAACCTAATAAAATAAGTATGTTTGTTAGTTAGTTTCAGTTACTAATCGATAGTGTCCGAAATGTATCGCGAACCTGACAGACGACTATTTATATGCTCACGAGCAAATTATGAAGTTTTGTCACAGCTTCTACTGTTTTTCTTCTGTTTTTCTTTTGATACTTTACCATGAGTTTCCTTTAATTTTTATTACTATTCCTTAACTTTAAAACAAACTTAATGATTATATATAATGAGTCAATTTTTAAGACAGTAATTATTTTATTTTAGTCTTAAAATATTAATACATAATATGAAAGAGTGACTTTCATCTTATATGTATTTAGTTATACTTTATTTTATATTCTTATGCGCAAGGGTAAGTCCATAGAATCATGCGAATTTTGCGTACCAATACCGATTGGATAATTATCTTTATTTTTACGTTTTTTACCATAGAAAGGAAAAAAGTACATGTATAAAAATTAAACTAGGTACACAAATAGCTTACATCAAAGTCAAGGATAAGCTGACCGTACTATTAAGTTTTGGTTTTTTTGACTACTTATTGGAAAAAAGATAACGCACTAATTTCTATTTCATAAATTATTTAGTCATGTTCGCGTAAGGTTCTTTAATTTAAATGAAAATTTGTTTAATGAATGGTAAATTCGTGTCCATATTTTAGCACTTTGTTATCAAAATTCTTGCTAATTATTTAAATAACACTTATTTTCTTCGTGTGGTAAGCAATTGAAACTAGAAGGCGTTAAAATAATTAAGCGCTGATCAAATTCTACTTGGAGATGCCGCCGCGTTTTCTAAATAATATTACATTTAAAATTAAAATCAATTAATTTATTAACTTGTATAATTCAACTAGATAATATCGTATTATTTTATAGAAAAAATGCTCTCTTACATAAATTTTTTTAAGTATATCATAGTTGAAATTTTGATGTAAATATTGAACATTAAAATGAAAAATTATTTAATATCACACACATATAATTATAGTTAAAGTTGCTATAATTAATAAATTAATCAAAATTGGTAAAAAAGTACTTCAAACTAAAACTGTGTCTAAGATGAAAAATTAAAATTATATTAAAACATTACTATCGATTAGCATGTTAACCTAGATCGCTGTTTGAAGTAATGTCGAGCTACCAGTTTGGTTTTTTTTGAAAAGTTGATATCCAAGCCATTACACTGCTAATGGCATTATTGCTGCATTTGAATTCGTCAAGACTTCTATTATACTGTCATATTTTGGTCTAACAAATTTAACAGTCAAATTGTTTAAAAATAACTGTCACTTCAAAATAAAATATTAAAAAATCAAACAATATACTGTTTATACCCCTTTTTATTCCCATCACCTTGCCAATAATTCTCGTATATGACTAATGCCTGCTAACGTTAATACTTGTCAATATATTGATTTAACTAATAAAAGAAAACAACTATAACTACATTTAAGTTTACTATAATTAATCATAAATGGCATACGCGTCATCATTATTGAGTACTAAAAATAGAAACTGGCAGGTTTTGATTGAAAAATGTCGTTGAAACTCTTGGAAATACTTTACATCATCAAATTATTTTTTTTCACGTAAAGCATTACTTAATGATCATAATAGACAAAAGTGAAACGACATCAATTCTGATGAATAAAGGAGATGTAGAACCATTTCACATCTTAAACCCAATAATTTTAATGAATTGATTCTTTCAATGTGGGTGGGCATTGTTAGGCAGAAAAAATAAATCACTATGCAAAAACGTTATATTTTCACTTTAGCATTGTCGTAATGATTTTCGTCATACATAATTTATATGCCACTAATTGTTTTTTTTATGGTCTTACAGTGGCAATCGAAAGTGATCCACAAATGTGGAAACATTGAATAATAAAGTAATGTAACTTCTGAAAAGTAACTAATAAAAATTCTTGTTCTTCATTGTGAAGACTTTAAAAGAAAACATAGAATAATAGCATCTAAAGCGACTCCTGAAAGAAAAAATGCCATTAATGTTTTAATCTACTTTTGGATAGATGTAGAAGAAGATTATAAACTATAATATTTGTTTATGTAGAAAAAGTCAATAAATCAATAAACTCTGGAAAACCTGACTACTTGATAGATGATTACAGATATTATAACACAGAAGTCCAATTCCAATCATTACCATCTACTGACACTGTTGCAGCTAAAGTTGATTCGTCCCTTTTTTAGTGACGTAGTTGCACTTACAGTTCAAAGTTTTTGTATCGTAGAATTGTGTCGTGTTATGGAATTTCTAATGGAGTTTAAGTCTAAAATTTTGAAGTTAAATTCAGTACACTATTGCGGTAATGATTCCATTACTATTTAATATCGATATAAACATACAATCATATCTATTCATGATTGGATTAATTTTTAGTATCGGTATACCCAATTACTCTTAATCGAACTACCGGTGCTTACGGGTTTAATTCACATACTCAACTCAAGTCGCGTAGTCATATGTGAATGAATTGAATATAAAAAGATAAAAGTTATGTACCTACACATATCTGTACGACAATTGTATTGATTTTAACTTAGATTTCTAAACATTTCATTTGTAAATTTTAACTAACTCATGTAAATGTTCCTCTGTCGTACCACAATTCAGATTGAGTAGTTAAATGCATGTTGGAAGTCTGGGACCGAATTTAATTAGTTAAATTGTCGATATCAAAATCAACCGATCGGTCAGAGGTCGGTCCATTAATATGTAAATGTCACGTCGGAATCGCTGAAACTATCGGCTGCCAATATATACAGCTACATGTATTTAAATTCACCTTTTATATACAGCACAAAGAGCTACTCTTTGACATATACTACATGTGGCATTTGCTGCAAAATATCCAGGTTGAAATTCATAAAGCAAGCAGTGATATACCTTAGCTTTAATGTCTTTATTTTATTGATGGCGGTTCGTCAAAAGCAAACTATAAATGACGTCAAAGAACGAGGCTGCCCTTTAAATATAATTGACTGTAGAATGTTCACAAAGTTTCTCAAAAATTTCAGATGTTTTTAAAAACATTTTATATATATCAGGCTACTTTATGAGATCACATATTATCCACATAAATCTTAAAATTTTGTGCCCGATGTTATTACACGACTACACCAACACCTACGATTTTAGCACAGTGAATTTCATTTAAAAATGACAAATTATTGAGAATAGTTTTTTTTTATATTATCTTTATTTCGATTGATTCCCATTAAATTTTTTCTATCGTAAATTTAATGAACATATAATCGATTTAAATGGATGACCATATAAACTAATTATATGTTTTTTTTGTTTCACAGTAAATTGATTATTTCATTTTTATGAATTATTTTACATTAATTTACGATTACATTTTACTAGCAATAATACTAACATAGCTTCTAAAAATAAGTGTTGATTCTTCTAAGAATGCGATATATGCGTTAAACGAACTATGATAATAAATGGTTAAACGAACGACACGTAACTAAACATAAATGATTCCTATGTAGACGCGAGGAGCTTTTACCAACGTGTAACTTACAGATAATAAATAAATAAAAGGAAAATAATCTAAATCTATAACTTAGAAACGTATTTCCCAGACATAATCTTTTTACTTTCGAAAATAAACATGAAATCTTACACGATGACTTTGACGAACTTGAGACTTATATATTTCAATATATCACGCATCATTTTCTTTTACTCATTATCGATAAAAGTTGTAGGTAATATATAAATAACATAGATTTAAGATTAAAGGTTTACTTTAACTTTTGGAATACTGCCAAATGATAAGATAAATGTTATGCGAAATTCCGAGTTAGTCATTTAATGCTACATTCGTGTGGCACACACGCTTAAGATGAACATCTTCCTATTTTCTATAAAGATTCTTTATTTGTCAGTCAAATGTTCCTATAAGGTAATAAAAGTGAAGGTTGGTTATGGTTGGTCCATAAAAGATGACATCTAGATAAGTATAAATTACAATAATAGGACGACTATCTCAAACAATACGTATTTATATTAATTATTCATCTATTACCAAAATAACATAAAAATTATATAACATTCGCCAGTTAAAAATGGAATATGGAATGACATTGAAATATTTTGAAACGTTTATTTTCTACTAATGTTGCTTCATTTAGATTAGAACTTTTTTGGAATTGATCGATAACACAATTTCACTATTAAAATCTTATTTCAAAGCTAACAATGACAACAGTTTCATCATAAGTAATCTTCTAGGAAATTAAAGAAAATTAATTCATCGATAAAAAAATGAGCTCAAGCAAATATACTAAATACAAAAGCTTCCTAAATAAGTGGCAGGTGTGGCATTTATGATGAAATGGTGAAACCCGTTTTTCTGACAGAAAATATAAAGTTGTGTTTTCTTTTATAAATAACATTTATATTGATTAATGTGTCAACGAAACCTATATTATATTTTGACTGTCTTTGTATACTTTAAGTATGTTTTATTGCAGATAAATATATATACATATATAATAGATCTTTATATATAATTGCTGATCGTACATTATTCATTAAACAATATCTTTGATTTAGTAAAAAAATTTTAATACTTATAAGTCTGGTTTACTGTTTCTTCTATGTTTTGGTAATCTAATTACGTCTAATATTACGGAAAAGAAATAAGTTGCATTATTTTTTTCTGAAGTCTGTTTAGAAGTGCAATGGCAAACGCAATGGCAAACAATATCAAAACGAAATGCAATGGCAAACATTATCAACAAACGTTAAAAATGAAGGTACGTTGCGTGATAAATCAGTTGCATTCGTTATTATATTTCATGAAACAATCATTTTTGTAAGACAATCGAAAATACCTTGAAGAAAGGAATCGCTTATAAACACTCTGCAATATCGATCTCAATTTTCTGGGGGAATATTAGTCTAGATTAATTTTATTAGAAAATTTCTTTGTTCATTGACATTTATTTTCAAATATAATTTCAAAATACAGTGTGGTCCATATATATGTAATACATGATCTCAGCAATATCACTTATACACCGAGACGCTTTATCAAAAAGGGAGTGAGAAGTGGCAAATTAAGGTTAAATAAAAGACACTTCTTGCATACTTTTTCATCAATCATTCAATCGGCCTAAAATTTTTAAAATGTCGATATTTTAGGTTGCATATGTATTAAAAATAAGTAATTTTACAAACACTGGTAATAATACTTCATTTCTGTTAATAGTAACTTTCTATAGGCATTTTCATATTGAGTTTTGCAATAAAAAAATGGCACAAGTTGAACTCGCACTACGAGCGTTTCGTACACATGTAGGAATTTATAGAAATATAAGGTTTCTTGGATCCTGGTTCTATTAGACTATTTACAAATATTAATTGTCCAGTACCTAAAATATTTTACCCGCTATATCTTTCACGGCGTGAAACCTAGTGCATATTTATATATATATATATATATATATATATATATATATATATATATATATATATATATATGTATATATATATATATATATGTACATATATATATATATACATATATATATATATATATATATATATATATATATATATATATATATATAGATATATATATATAACCGCTTTAATTTCGCTATAAATTCATCATCACATTTCATCAGATTTTACCAACCCTGATTTATTTATAATTCTTGGCGTAGGAGTTTCGAAAATAAGTAAGGAGGGGAAAGCTGGGTTTTTGTGTATTTTTTTAAACATCTTTTTAAAATGCGAAAAAAATATTTCTGAATTTCTCATAACAAGCCTTTTGAAATAATATTTCTCGTGGCTTGTTAAAATTAATAAAAAATGATACCCTTTGTTTACCATCTCTTAAATTAACATATAAATATTTTTAAAAAGTTAGCTTTTATGTAATGCAAAATATGTGAACTAATATATGTAATATTACACTAAATTTAATTTCTAAGAAAATTGGCCGTGAATACAAAACTACATAAATATATTGTCTACTCTATCTTTCGTAAGCATAAAAGCATGACGTATATTTAAAAAATTATGAAATCATCGCTATACATATAAAAGGCTTCATGAACTTCTACAACCCTTGCATCGTCTTCTATATATCCATATCATTTTTCATAACTTTAGATTGAGTAGTTATGGAAATAATGGAGATATTTTAATCAAAGAAATTTATTATAATAATTAACAAGAAATATTTAGTTATTTAAAAATAGTAAAGTCCAAAACATTTTATAGCAGTCATGATAAGTAATTTTATGATTTTATTTTATTCGTTTAATTCTATCCGGCAACATGTTTTGAATAAGTTTGTATATATTTTTTTATATTTTGTTTTATTTTGTTAATAATCCTTTGGAGTATTTGCTAAAAAATTGTAAAAAAGTTTCAACTAATATATGCTTTTACATTGCATAAATTTTTGCCAGGGTTTTCCAGCTTTTCTAAATTTTCTCTCTTTTGCCTGAAAATATACCACTGAGAATTTTATTTGATTATTTTTTGAATAGTAATATTGGTTAGTTATTATTACAACAGGAAAAATCCCCACTCGCACTTCCCGCCCTCCTCACACGCACCCCTCAAGACAATTCCATTGGTGCCAATGAATCAAAAATTACATCTCACGTCGCTAAATAAGTGATATTTATTATTATTATGGCGACATTCATGTATCGACGTTTACGTGCAAATCACGTACTGCGGCATCGACGTAGAAATATGAGCTTATCCCAACATCGACAAGGCAGACCTTGTATCTCAATATTCCCTGTCACGTTGCCAACTTTCGGCACATTTTTCTCTAATAAAACGAAAGGCTTTTCATAATAACGTTTCCTTCTTTTTAAACGATTTCACTTGTGTCGTTAGACTTGCGTTTCTTTTGTGCGAAAATGCGTATTACACGGGTGTGGGGCTGATCCGACCTGACCGTATTTTGTGGTTATTTTGGGCGGAATATATGAGTGGTAAAAGCGTTAATGTTTAAAGGACAATATATTGCAGATTATTGATATATAATTATGTGTAGTCAACAAAAAAATCCTTAAGTCAAAATATAAAAAAATTAAGCATGCAAAACAACAACTCCTTTCAGAATCGATCGTTTTGTAGTAGACGTAGTACAGAGATATCGAAATTGACATTGTAGAGAATTTTACTATTAAATAAAAATCTCATTAAATGTAGATACAAATATATTATTAAATTAATCGGAAGACTAATCGGAATATATATATATATACATATATATATATATATATATATATATATACATATATATATATATATATATATATATATATATATATATATATATATATAATTGTGCGTGCGTGTGACCGAGGGTTCGTCAGTGCGTTTGTGTGTGCGTTCGAGCGTGCGTGTGTGTGTGTGAATAACATTCGTAAATTAAGAAATTCCTAATTAAGTCCTAAGTAATTAACTCATTTCATATATTACGGAAATATGTCTTAATTATAGGTTATATGTAAAAGTGTTTAGGTCAGATAAGGTTTTAATAAGGACCGTTTAATTCAAAAGCAGAATTTGATTTTCACGCGAAAATCGATGTGTAACACTTCTAAATTTATTCCAAAATTAAATTTTATTCTATTTGAATATCGCTTGATTCCCGAACATGTGTATTCTCATACTATAAGCAAAATTATAGACCCAATTGTGATTATTTCCATTTCTACCATCTCTTAATAACTATTAAAAAATGTTACTGCAAAGAAA
The DNA here is from genome assembly GCA_039881145.1 of Druceiella hillmani. Taxonomy (NCBI): domain Eukaryota; kingdom Metazoa; phylum Arthropoda; class Insecta; order Lepidoptera; family Hepialidae; genus Druceiella; species Druceiella hillmani. The sequence continues at coordinate 16,140,541 of JAYKKI010000016.1, read as the reverse complement.
ACTGTTGATATTTATTATAAACTTAATGCACAGTTACTGCAAAGAAAACTTTTGATATTTATTATAAACTTAATGCAAACTATTACTGCAAAGAAAACTTTTGATATTTATTATAATTTTTGATATTTATTATAAACTTAATGCAAAGAAAAATTTTGATATTTATTATAAACTTAATGCAAAGAAAACTTTTGATATTTATTATAAACTAATTTTTTTTTTGTTAATTGATGCATGCTTACTACTTTAAAAAATTTTACCACTTTATATTTCAAGCTTTTACGGATCCTAAGTTCTACCAATATTACATAGTGATTATTCAATTTTATCAACAAGCACTTTCCATTTTATTACTGACATTATGATATAAATAGTATTTCTATACGCAATTCGGAAAAACAACTCTAAATGATAATTTTGTAGAAGAAATTATGTGCTAAAATTAATATTCGGTATCATGTGTGGTTGAATATTTTTATGGAAATTTACACCACTCACTTCGAAATTATTCAAATATTATTCTAGCGAGATAATAATACTGAAATCAAATATTCTATACTAGAGTATCACAAGACTAGTTAGTTACCTTCAACTCTTGTGCTACGAGCCGATTACATAATGTGCGTAGGTCTAAAGCGTGGCCCTACGGCAGGGCTCTACGGCATAGTCCTCGTCATTGTGTAGTCACAAACTTATTAAAGTTTCGTGAAAGTTCGCTGAACCGCTCGTGTTGTGTTTCAATAAAGCTTGCGTAAGAAAGTCCGTTAATGTATACACCGTGCTAACGCTACCTATGTGGGGAGCATTCTGGAAAAACTATTTTAAATTAATTTTCAGTCGGGTTTTATATTTCAGGTTACATGAATAATACGGGAAGAGTTTTGATATTTCAATCAAGTTTGCTTGAATATTTCCAACACTCAATGCTAGTTGTTATCCTATGTCTTTCATAAAATTGTATTTTAATTACAAACGTATAAATTATAATGCTATATTTAATCAATTAGAATTGCTCTATTACAGTATACATCTGTGGAAAACGTTATCACAACATGATATAAGTCGTTACTAACTAAATAAGGTGCCTAAACGATCTCTCTGTCTCTATATATATATATATATATATATATATATATATATATATATATATATATCTATTATATATATATATATATATATATATATATATATTCCCATTATACCCTATATTCCCATAATACCATTTTAAGACTTACAAACATGTAGGTTTATTACACAATTATATTGGACTTCATGCTTCCACGTATTTGAAATGCTGTTATTAGATTATAATTCAAGAAGTGTATATCCATGTATTAAAACAGTTTGATTCATAATTGAAGAAAAACGGATAAGAAATTCAAGACATAATATATTCAAGCATCAAACATTTCATGATAATATGAAATGGTTGATCAACATTTCTAATTCATTTAACCATTATATATTTTAATTCAAACTGTTTGTGAATAATATTATTGTTTGCAACGTATTTAACGTTCAATAAATTTGAAAGCTAAATATTTTTGTTCCTTGAATTTGACTTCAAATTATTTGACCATTTAACTTAAAATTAATGATATTCAGTTACCTGTTTCCGGGTAAAGGCCCCCTCCGTCGTCGTCCAACGGGATCTATCGTTTGCTATCGTTGGCCGATCCGACGGTTTTCACATCGTCGCGCCAGCGCCGCACGGACACTCTTGGTGGCCGTAGCGCGCCACCAGTGCAGCACTCACTCACGTCAGCATGCATCAGCGACATTGTAAAATTTTCGCTTATCTTCGTCAGTATCTTTTTCTGTCGCTACCTTGACTTAGATGTTAGACTCGTGTCCTTTAAGGCTAATTAATCTTGCTATTTTATCCGCGACTTAAATGAAATCTGCTATAATATCCATGTATCCGAACCCACTGAAATCAGATCTTACTCCTGTGTACGTACGTAAGGGGAGATGCTGCGTCGATGTAGGCAAAATCCTCTTTTTTCAAAAATTCAATGTTACGGAGCGATGAATAATGTTTTAAAAGAATGGGGATATTTCATATATTAAATTTACACCAATGGGCTATCGAGAATTCCCGCGTAGTAAGGCAAGATAGATTTCAATATCAATTCAGAGTCAATTTGCGCCTTAGAATTCTGGATGGTTTAATTATCGGTCCATTTGAACTCATACATGGTTTAATGGAGTCCGTTATCTACGTTTTTAAGAGACGAACTTGAAAATCTGATGAATATAATATCACAAGATGTACTTGACAGGATATGACTATAGACACTGGCTCACTTTTATAGCACACACATATGAACATTTATATATATATATATATATATATATATATATATATATATATATATATATACATATATATATATATATAAATGTTCATATGTGTATGCGTGAGCGTGCGAACGTATCTATGTATGTGCAGAGATACGCAAGCACGTTGCTATATCCTTTATTTATTAGTAAACTATAATACAAGAGAAAATTACATAGATTTTCACATATGTATTTATAAAGGTTTTTACCCTTTTTGCGGGTATTTTATTTAACCCAATAGAGAGGGAGTGGATGGATACAAATTAAGGTATGATAACAATGAGGAGATTGCTCAATGTACTTATGGTCACGAAATTCTTAAAAATGTTAGAAATGTGCTAAAATTATCAACTATTACACTAATTATAACTAATATATTTTACAAAATACTTTATCAAAATACTATATTTTACAAAATACCTTTTTAAAAACTGAGTTTAAAATTTCTAAAAGTTAAAAGTATCGTAACGTTTAATCGTATACTACAAGTAATCTTTTCGAGATCAAGGTTCCATATTAACAGTATATTTAAAAATAAAATAATGCGAAATAAACCACTTTTTGACTTTTACTTCGCGCAGGTAAACACTAAGCACTAAACGATATTGTGAATGCAACCGAAAATAGCTCTCAAGAAACCTCCGTATTGAAGGCTAATATTTTAAGTGCTTAAAATGAAATTACAAAATTAGCAAAGCATCGTTAGTCAGCTGGGCCGGCCACTTGCAGGCACACACGCGATCTTATGCAAACGGAATTTGATTTGATTAGCATCGTTATGTTTGCGTGATACTCGGGAATAAGTTTGCACAGCAATCGGTGTTTAAGTGGCATTTCAGAGCTTTATTCCATTTAGTGGTCAAGAAAATGAACGGTTCGGTTAACTAAAGTTAACAAATGATGAAATATCGCGTAATAGGTGAAAAGTTACAAAGTTAGGTTATGAAATTTTGGGCTGTAAAATTGAGAGTGAAAATATACACTAACAAACAGATGAGTTATAATTATTTTCTAATTTTAATTAACCCACTCTTCAATTTTTGATCTCTAATATTAGAACAGCGGTTTTTTTAAAGTCAATTTGGATAAATAATTACATTTTATGAAAGAGAACTTATGAATATCTTGTATTTGATAGTAAATACTTCGATCGAATCCATCCCTACTGTGTCGGGATAAAAAGGGACTATGACTGCATCTTACTTTAATATGCTTCATCTTTAGTATTTATTTATAGTTATCCCGTATTTTAATTGATTACAAAATTCTAACGTCCGATATTATAATATGGACGTATACAGCAATATATATAGTGTTTCGTACATTAAATCTGTAACTTTTTTGGAGATTAGTTTAAATAATGCGGTGTGATGGCGTAGTTCATTTAAGTAAATAATAAATCCAGCGCTAATTAATCATATTCTCCAAAAAGTGATTAATAAGTCATATATATCTATATATTTCAAGCCACAGGATGATTAATTAGATAAGTGAGTTTCTTATCAATTGAATAAACAATAATCCAAAAATGTTAAAGCCGGTAAAAGTAAAAAATATTAAGCCTTAAAAAACAAATAACACTAAACTTTTTTTAATAGATTTAACAAAAAAAAATGCCAGGCATCTAGGTTTTTCCCACTTGCATGCCATTTAAATTTGGAAAACCAGCATAATTTTTATAAAAAAACGCTATTGACGTTATATAATTAATAAAAAATCTAAGCACCATTGGTTTTTTCATTCATGATAGTCGTTACGCTATATTATATTCATTCATTTAGGTCTATTTCACAGATTTTTTTTGCAGATAAACCGTAATATTTATGTCATTGATGGTCTGTCTTTTTCTATACCGTGGTTTTTTATTCATTATATCGTCGGACATTTTATCTTCCTTAGTATCCATAAATAAAACTTTGCTTAACATCGTTGATCACTAAGGCTATCCTTAAAAACTCAGTAACATCGTGCAATTTTGAAAACCTTTTCCAAAAAGGAAATAAACCTATTTTTATTTTCATCAGAAATTTTCATAAAATTTCATTTTATGGGACCATCTTTTTAACGAATCGTGACAAATCTTAACTTATAAATTCTTATGTATCAATTATGAGTATTTATTCTTTTCAAGTTATTTTTAATTTAAACGAATGTATATACTTTCTTAATAGTTATTGTATGCCAATTGCTATTTCAAACACATGCATGAGCATTATAAAATAATTCAAGTCACAAGGAAGTCGTCTTTAAAATTTGAACCGGAATACTAGAAAATTTATGTATTATGGACGATTGAAGCAAGTCACAAGAAAAGGCGAACGTAATATTAACAATTCCGAATATCTTCCGCACCGAGGAAGATCGGGATCATCGTATAACTTCGAAGCTGTACGCGATTTGGGATTGCAAAAGGAGTTGGAATTTTTGTATTATATTTAAAATAGTACGCCGTAAATTAAAATTTAATACATATATGTAAAGCAGCAAGAGTTATATTAATTACACGTATGTGTATAATCATAACGATAATTCCATTTTTTATAATCACCATCAACTTTTTACCCAATATTGCATATATGTCTCCTCTAATGTTTTCTTCTTTTCTCTGCTAGTTATAGTTATTTGTTTACATCGTGGTTTCTCTGCCATAGCATTTATATTATTAGACCACAGTATTTTCATCATTATGTGTAAAATCGTAAAATATGCTTACCACTTCAGGCAAGAGACCTTCCTTTTTCTTAGTTATTAAAGCTGGTTTTGAGATTTTTTTATTTTGAACTCCTTCACAAAAGACGTTTTTGAGTATTAATCTTTTTATGGTGCTTTACCATTTTCTATTTCTATTTCCATGTTAACTTTTTTTATTTCATTATATCCATATTAGCTTCGATTATGCATAAATATTACAATAACATAAATGTTAAAGCAGGTCAGATTTAATTATATTTCACTAACGTGAAATTAACAATTATTTACTAATAAATTTTGTGACTTTATTCTTTGCTTTATATCAATATTCAAGCTCTATTTGATTGAAGTCACCCTAAGTAGTTTTACTGTATAACTATTCCTACTTTTTACCTGGCGTTAAGATATACTGAAGTGAATCTTAATTGTATTAATTAATTGATCAGTTAGCAACACTAGTATACTAGTTATATTGAAATTCACAAATCAAGAGATAACTCATATGTAAATAGTCTGGAGCTATTGAAAAAGAAAAAACAAAATCACTCTCCGTCAAAAAAAATATTCATATAATTAAATTACACGTCTGGTATGATCCCAAAACACTTAAGCTATATATATATATATATATATATATATATATATATACACATTTATATGTATATATATATATGTATATATATATATATATATATATAACTGAAGTAAAAATCTATGTTAAGTGCATAAATTGGCAAAATTGGTCCAAGAGTTACAAAATGTTTCAATTTAAAAAAAAGATCGCTAAAAATTAATACTACAACGACTGTAAAAAAATAATACGTCGTTGAAAGGAACTATTAAAATACTAAACATTTCAACTAAATCTTTTCTAAAGCTTATCGGAAAGAAACCTTTTATAGCATTTCCATTTAAAATTATTACATTTTGATTAAAATTTTCCATTTGACTCTACATTTTAGCGCATTTATTAACTAATGTCTATGCTAGTGATTTAAAAAACACATTTATTTATTCTCGAGTGGTGTATACAACCAAATACAATCAAATTAACACATCTTCAACTTTCTATTGGAAAAAGCTTAGGTATAAAATTTATATATATATATATATATATATATATATGTATATAATATGTATCATATGTATGTATATATATATATATATATATATATATATAATACGTATATATAATATGTATCAAATTTTAGATTAATGAACTCAGTATTTATTAAAAGGCAACTAGATAGTGTTTCATTATTTTTTAAAAATATATTTTACGAATTTATTTTTACAAATGAAAGGAATGTACCGAAAATATCCATCTTAATACTGTTTTTTAATGAGATAAACAATAAAAGTGTAAAAAATTATTTTGTATTCAGCTTCACGACCGGCACTTTCACATAGACATATTTTATGAACGTATTGATTTTGCCACACTAGCATGAACAAAAACAAAAAACGCGTTTCACAATTATTATTACAAAATTTCATACAAATAATAACAAAATTGATATATGATTTCTTCGGTTTTAATGATAATACGGAGATAAATACATTAAAATTCATAAAATACATTTAAATATGAAATTTTATTTCGAAAATATATACTATTAAAGCAACTAAAAACACTAATTAAAATTTCACAGAGCAAAAAAAAACAACCAGTTCCTGCAAAAAAAAGGAAAACAATATTTGGTGGGCTGTTATTAGTCACAAATTCTAGTACGTCGTCAATATTATGAATTAGTAATGGGTGACTGCGATATTGAAAAACACTGAATTACCCATCAAGGGTATATAATCTACTTTAGCAGACGAATTCATTTTACATTCAATTTGAAAGAATTTTGAATACATAGAAGTGAAAAGAAGATATATACTAGGGAGGGAGGATTTTATTCTGAAAATTATAATACTATAATTAGGAAAATTCGAAAAAAGAAGAGTAAAAATATTTTAATTTAAATTATAATATTGTATTATTGCACCAAATTGAAACGTAACTGATATTCGCGTTTATGCCAGTAACTCCGGGAAACTTAATGTACAATCCTAGTATATAGAGTTTTGACTCGAAAGCAGATCAGTAGATAAAATGGGTAACATTTAAAGTTTTGTCTTTATCTAAATTTGCACATTTAAAACTATATTAACTCTTCAAATTCTCGTCAAACTTCTGTTAGAGATTGTGTCAGCCGTTTCAAAAATGACATTAGTATAAATAATATTTCATGAAGTTAGTAGAAAATATTATCTTCATATTAAAAGACACGAAGTATTTAAATTCCAAAATATTTCGATATTATCTTCGTATATATTTCACAACTAGAGATATATGAAAGTGGTTTTTTATAATGTGCTTTCTCAAAGAGTATAAAATCGTGTATCTTTCATTTACATTGAAATTAAGACAGTAAATCATATCTATTAAAATTGAAGATGTATTTTTCATTCTTAATAATTGCGATGACCAACTTAAATTAAAAAATACGTTTAAAATTTCCGATATCAAATTAAATTCAAGGTTTTAAATATTCAACGTAATGAATTTAAAACTATGAGCTTTGTCTACATTAAATTAAATCAGCATGTATTTCAGATATATATATTTATTTCATGTTTACAATAGATTTTGGAAAGGTTATATATGGCGTATTTTAAAAAAGTTTATGTAATTTTAGATACAAAAAATAAACAAAATTGGGACCATTGTACGCCTTACAGCGTTGTTTCAATTTCGTAGCTACGTGAATAGGGCTTTCAATCGCGTGTTGTCAGTCACTGGAGTTTTATGGCTCACAGCTTTGCGAACGTGGCTACTACCCCTATAATACGAGTGCATTGGCGAGACATTTGTGAACATTGGGAAACGTTATCGCTCGAGGTAAACATTTCACCGTCTGGGGATAATATTAATACTAACAGGTAACGACAAGTTGAATTTATTTATAAATATGAAATATATAACTCGTACGGAATTTTTCTGAAAACTGGGTTTCGGAAAGTATTTTCTGAAAGGTGAAGGGTGAAAATTAAAGTTATTACTCCTTGTTCTGTCGACGATAGACCATAATCTATTGAGCTTTCTAACTAATATATTGCAGTTGTATACTTATTTTTATTTTTCATAATTAGACCCAAACCAAAATAGGTTTAAAACAGTAAGAACTGTGAGACTAAATTGGATCAACAAATCGACGAAATTATGAGACTTATTTCGCTGCGAAACCTACGAAATTACAAGAGTTCTTTATTTTACTAAGGCACTCTAAAAACACGAGAAAAGCTCTATAAATCTCTAAAATTTAATTAATATATAATCGTGCATAACTAGCCGATTAAGTATTTAAATTTAAATTTTTGTAATGTACATTAGGGAAACCTCCTGGACGTCCAACTATTTTTATTCACTTTTACGAAATATATATACATACAATTGTCTTTTCTTCCCATTGTGAATGGAAAATTATATGCGCCAAGAATGTTTTAAAATGTTACGTTATAAGACTTAACAAACAAAGATAACTTCCTATTTTTTAAAAGTTCAAAACCGATCTAAATTTATAAAAGGATTTTATCCGACGGAGTATTACAAATAAAACCGAGCCATACTCGTATTGCGTCACTTGGTAGTGCTCACCGAGCTATTTATACGAAATACATCTTGTTATTGAACGATGGTCGTGTATTATTTACAAAGTAAACTAATTAATTAATTCGGGTATTTGCTGCAAATTAATGTTGAAAAATATAATTAACTAAACAGAATAACGTCTGGTGCAAAGAATTTCATTGACAACACGTTGGACATGAGTTCATCAGTAGTCGTTTTGGATAAAAAAGAGATTTATTACCATTTAACTATTTTATTGACATATAAACGTTCTATGTGACACTTTAAAATTGAACTTATTTATATATAAAGTAAATTACTTTTTTTAATTAATAGTTACAGAAATGTTGCCGAAATATTTATAAAAACACACTCATTCTCCTATATTACCGAAAATTATGAAATTAACCTTAATAAAAAACAAAATTACTAGCAGTTAATATTTTACGATAAAGCAATAATTCGAAATCTTATGAATAATGAAAGTTTACAATATTTTAAGCTAGTGATAGTTATGCCAGGCAATATATATGCATTATAATAAATTTTATATTCTTAGAAAGTTTAACGCAAGTGCTGTGTGTCCTTAAATCCTTATGCGCACCTAGTGTCTAGTGCAATTTTAAAAAGTTTTCTTTTAGTTTGTAACCTCAAACCAAATTGTCAGTTTTGGTAATGTACATTCTAACAATGTATTCTGGCATTGAACTTTATTTCTAAGAGTATATTGTTCTGTTAGATAGTCCTAACGATATACTTGTTAAAACTTTATTTCCCTCATTACTACTTCTCTTTATAAAAGCAAAGACGAGATGAGAAAAATAAAACAGCAATTGAGGGGAGCAGCTTACTGTTAGAATTTTTAATCACAAGTCTATTGTATTATATATATACTAGCGTGACCCGTGCAAAGTCTTCGCATTATTTATTCCATTATGAAGCTCAGATGACAGATCAAACAAATATTTTACTAAAATTGACATATAGAGGCGCAAGTATCAAAAGCATTGAGCTAAAGCGCCACTTTATTTATACGTGAGTTGATTTGAAATTAAACAAAAATTTTACCGACCGTCAATCATATTGACGTTGAGCCGTTAGATGGCAGCATTGCTGTTTTGTGTATATAATTTTAATAATTAATTAATTTGCAAAAACAATAGCAATAATAAATTTTTTAGTTGTGGATGCCGGTAGAGCAATCAATTATCTATAAAATGATATATAATTTATGTGGATTAGTTGTGAGGTTTTTTCCAAAAAGGGAGAGTAACATCTTAACCTTAGCGTATTAATATATGTGATATATATATATATATATATATATATATATATATATATATATATATACATATGTATATATATATACATATGTATATATATATATATATATATATATATATATATATATATATATATTATAATCACATTGAATGAAATCCATCAATATCCTTTTTTATTGACCGAAACGTAAGTTTTACGTACCAATTGAACCGGTATGGTAACTATATCAATTATAGTCAGATTTAAAACACAACTGAGATGTTAGTATGGATGTAAAAATGGCGACTGGAAATATGGAAAGAAAATATGCCATGGAAAACAGATTCAGAAATTTAGTAGATGGATACGAATTTTCAAGCATTGCCGTTCGTTAGATACAAGCTGGATTGATAGAATAAAACGATCTTATTCTATCAATACGAATTCTATTTGACAGAAGGTAGCAATAAGTAACGCAAGGAATGCAATAAGGAAAAAATAAGAGTCAATAATGACCAAATAACAAACAATTTTTTTTTGGCTTTACGTATACTCTGTATGGCAAAATAAAAACCGTCAAGTCGATTTTCTCTAGCATAAACAGTGTAACTCATTTTGAAATTGTCAATCTTCATTTACAATTATATTTAATAATGTCAACATATATAAAGGATTGTTTTTTCCATGATCAACAACCTAATTCAAACACGATCTCCTACTCATATACGTCCACCATGTTTTAAGATGTTAGGTATTTTTTTGTAAGTTTACCACAAAAAAAAGAAAGATAGAAAACAAAATTAACTATTTACTCTTATAATATAACATTAACTACTTACTTTACCTCAAAAATGTCAAAAAACACTAATCAAGGTTTTATTAGACGACATTTTATTATCTTAATCGTTAAGTTAAACCTTTTCTTTTTCATCATTTATTACAACTGATTTTGAGTGAAAATCAGCATAAAATTTATCTCTTAACTGTGATATTGACAACATGTCTATCAATATATAAATTTCATACTTATGAAAACTTGCGTCATGATAAACTAACAATCCTACCTTAAACTAAAAGAAAATCATTCAAATTTACTTCACTTCAATCTACCCCTCGTGTCACTAGTAGCTATTTATGTGGGGAAATTAACGAACCCAAGCATCACTTACGGGCCAATAATGGCAGGCCATGATTAGGGGGGCAGATCGGTAATCAGGCTCAATGTGTGCATTTGAATGCCGAGTATCGATCGAACAAATGATAGGTTACGAGACGGGGTCGTAATCAATCTTTCGGGAGCCGATTCGGGAATATTTAATGACGATGTGGACATAATAGCGCGCTGTTTACCGCGGCGGGGTTTCGAAAATCCAAATAAAGTGACAAACGACACGCGCCACTCATAAAAACCGAGTCAGACAGAAGACTCGAAGAGAGGTATTTTATAAAAGTGATTATTTACGTAGTGTCAAAGTCTAGTTATATTGTCTTCTGTTCTGAATGCCGTCTTATTGTCCTTATTTTCTAACGTTCTACTTAACATTGCTTATTCTAAACTTCAAAATGTACAGGTATGAGATTGGTGGAATATTATGAAGCGGGAATAATTATAGATTAAAAACTCTGGTACCTCATTTCTTTATTATTTTACTGACTAAATCCTGCTTTATTATCGCAGCAAAAGTAAGAGTCGTTATGAAAATTTCGTGATTCCATCTACATCATTGTAGCACCAAATCGAAAACATTTGTCTTACTTTTTTATTGCAAATGCACTATTTCCACGCAAATGGAACACATCTGACGAGGAACCTATGACTTTTCCTGGTCTGATAAGGAACCCATATTTTGTTCTGATTTACAATATTAGTTCCAAATGAAGCACGGTAAACATTTTTTTACGAAGTTCACTATTTACATTCCTCCGTTTTTTCTTCACGGCAAATTCACCACGAATTAAGACACAGACTCTCCAAAGATAAAAATTTTCAGATTCATTGTTATACTTTCCACTTCAGAAATTCCAATTAATTTTCAGAAAAAAGAAATAGTGTCGATTTAATTATATTAAAATACCGAATAAAATGAAAAACTCCGAATAATCTGAATTTTGACTGCATGTGTTACCTTAATATTATTTATTCTCTTATTCAACTATTTATTTATTCTCCTTTATTCATATCGATTTCTAATTTGCTGTTTCATAAATTGAAACGAAATATATAAATACATAACCAATATATTTGATTATGTGTTTATATATTTAGTTACCGCATAACATAAAATTTACTATATGCTGTGCTTTATAATTGGTATGATAGCAGCTTTATATGCTTCGTGTGGTTGCAGTTCGTGACGCCGGCACTACCTCGATCGTTCGCTGCTTATCCTTTTATTTGTGTTTGTTAATCGTCATATTATTTATGGCACTTCAATGCCGTTAGGTCACTCTATAAACGGTATGATAGCTTCAACGATACGCCTATTATAAAGAGAACGTCCTTTTTTCCCCTATACAAGGTATGCTGTTTACATCAATACTTTGTTTACTAACTTCTATAGAATGTCCAATATTAATGATGGCAAGCTCATCGAAGTACATCTAATGAGGCTAACACAAATATATTTCACTGAAAATGTGTCGCTAAGTTGTTCGATTTATTGATTTTAGAAGTGATCTAAAATAAACAAATGTTTTGAGTGGCAGCAGGTGGTAAAAACCAAAATATTGAGTTAACAGAATTATGAAATACACCATAATTTTATGTAGATTGGACCATAAATAAGAGAGTATAAATATAAAAACATATTTCAACAAATTCGACATAATTATTCTTTGTATAATCTCAAGCATATATATAAAATATTTTTTTCAGACAAAAAACAACAAGAAATATTTTAGGTAGAAATAACAATGATAAATCAATTGATAGTTACCGCAAATTCATTTTCATACATGCAGCTACAATGGATCAGTTATCTTAGGCAAGATCTCTAGTCAAGATCTTAGACAAGATCTCTAATAAATTTTGTTGACAATCAATATTAAATTACAATTTTTATAATTTTTATAATTATACAATTTTTATAATTACATTAAATAAAATTTACAAAGATTCCAGAACTATTTATTTTAGAATATTATGAAATGTAATTCTAAAGGAATTACTAAAAACACCTACAATATTTTTTTCAGAAACTGATACAAAAATTTGTAATATGGCATAGTGATAAAACATATTAATCCGCATATACCACAATAATCAATACTTCTAAAAAGTAAAAGAAAATCATCCAAATTTACTTCAACACAAATTTTAAACAGAAATTTTAATATTCCCAAAGAAACTTCTTCAAAACTAAATTTAAGTTAGAGTTGTTTCAAGAAATTAAAAAAATATATGTTTCCCTCTGAAACTGCTAGTCACAATTGTGAAAAAACAGAATCACTATACATTTAAATAAAATTTTCCGGAAAATTAAATACCAGTGTGATTAAAAATATTTGAACGAAACGTCATCATTTTTTTTAATTAGGAATGAAAGAAAAATTTAGCATTGATAAATATTTACATTTCATCCCCTAACCTATTTTAATTTAGAATGAAATGGCCCACATTAAACAGGATGAATGTTTAACAAATAAAATTATCAGTAAATTTTGATGCCCAGTATTCTGCTGAGATGTACTGGTGAACAAAATTATTTTTGCAAGAGAATTTCCATATCGAAAGAATAAAATTGGTACATGTTCATTTTCTCGGGAATTAGAAAACTGCAGTTTGTTATGGTTACGACTGTAATAAAGAATTAAATATATGACTGATTTAATATATGACTCATATTCATGTACTCTATACGTATACATACATGATTGTATCTTGTGAAAATGATCTGCATTCGAGATTATGGGCATATCGTTAGCATTTGTAATATGATACAATGTAACAACTATTTACCAGAATTATTTAAAAGACATTCTAATAGAAAAGTATCACATATATCTAATATTACGCACACATATCTTTAAAACAATAAACACACAGGAAACATCTTGAAATATCTATCACGGGAAAAAAAAAGAAAATCGAAATATATTTTAGGATTAGTTTAATTTTTTTTCAGAATTAATTATTTATTTGAATTTGGAGAATATGCAACTAAATTTAAAGTAAAAGAATGGTATAACTTGTTTAGGAAATCGACTCCACTGAATCCAAATTTACGAATTTCGTGATAAATTCGTTTGTGATATTTGCTTTCGAAATAGAGAAAATGTAAGATTTATTAACAGACCAAGATTTTTTAAAAATTTTAAATAGAAAAAAGTGAAGTTAGAATTATTCACCGAAATTACAGAAATAAACAACATTGTTCGGTCTGGACATCGTTATTTTAAGCCACAAGGAGCAAGAAAATTATTTTTCGTGTATATGTTGTGTGACAACCTAAAGTATGATATAAAATAAAGCCGATCTTCAGCATTGACAGGAAATGTGAAACTTGAAGAGATTTGGTTTTCTTTTATTGTTTTAACATTAATGAAAATATAATGAGAAATAGTGCAGACAGGCCTATACTTGATTAGAGGTTATTTTTGTTGTGTCTATATATATTTAGTTTAAAATACCTGCATAGTTTGCATACCTGTCTATACCCAGGTATGCACTATTTGGTTACTGCATGAAAAGAAATAAATATTACATAATTAGGTAGCGAAATTTTTGTTAATGAATGCACTAAAATAAAAAATCAAATATACCACTTCTCAAAGAAATGTTGATAAAAATATAATGAACCAGTACGGAAACGTCGTAAATTTCGGGATCGTGCAGATTGAAATAAAATTTGGAATGTTTTCTATGTCTTTTTGTGAAGCACGCGTGTACACACGCACGCGCTTACGCTCAATATATATCCACACGCACATATATACCCACACCGCTTTACATATACTCACACGCACGTACACACACAGTTTTAGTAAGAACTCATAAATCCTCATATAAAGAACTACATTATGTAAGCACCCATAAGTATTAATTTCAGGAAATTAATGACTAGTTATGTAAGCACCCATAAGTATTAATTTCAGGAAATGAATGACTACTAACTAGTATATTTTCAATTAAAATATACCGCAAAATCATATTTCATACTTCAGTAAAAAATATATAGAAGAAATGTGATCAGTAAGGCAATTTTGCGACGAATAATTTAATCTCAGTATTTGTATTTGATATAAATTTGTATGTATTCGTTCAAGCATTTTCGGCAATCAAATCGTAATGTTTCCATTCCGTTGCATGAAAATATAAAAGTATGTTATTACAAACAGGAAAATAGACAAGGAAATACAGTGCCATTACTTAATAGACGCAATAAAAAAGATTTTTGAAATAATGAAACATGGTTTGGAGAAGTGGACTATAAAACAATACAAGCGAATAGATAACGTCTAGGAACACTTCCCACCTTTTCAAAACAACATTAAAATCATCCAAACATCTCGACAGTTCTCGATACAAAAAATATTAAAGCCGACCCTGACCGAAGCCCCGAATGAATTTCGTAAGTTTTTCGCGATATTGGAACGGCACCCTCGATCTTCGCAGGTGAGGGAGTCCGGAATAACAAAATAATATTTGTGATGCCGATAGCTCGCAGAGTGAAAGAACACATTTTTTTCTCACTTTATTATTATTGACTTAGGTGAATATTGGCAAAATCGGCGTACGTTTTATGTCACGGTCCCATTGTAACAGCTAACATATCGAAGAAAACGTATTAGTTTATGTTCGAATATCTTAGCACACAATTATTCTAACACTAACTAAAACGAGAACCATTTTTGCCTAGAAGAAGGCCACGAACTGTCAAAAGTTTTTCATACTTTCGTATATTTATTTCTGTTGCAGCAAGATTATGTTATTATTTGAAAAAAGAAGTAATTGAGGTGATATTGCTCAAAATTTTAGAAAGGGCATTTCTCATGAATTGGCTGTGATTTAACTTAAGAATACATATAATAATGGTTTGAGCTTAGCTTCAAAATTGGCATGTTCAATGTTGTCGCAACTTTATTATTTAGCGTCTTGTTAACACGTTTTTTTTGACTTCAATTGTGTGTATATAAGAATGTAACGGAATCGTTCAAATAAATTTTCAACCACTTCATTTATTAGGTTTGGAACACAAATGTGAAATAAAGTTGTTTTAAGTTGAGATTAAATAAATGAAATTATATTTTTGAAACAATACATAAACACGCTTTTGTAGCAATATCAACTAAAAACTAATCTTTGAATATAAATATTTTTGTAAAGATCGAAACGATGTCTCTGATGAAAAAAAATTCACTTTAATGTAAAAAAAACGTGGGGTGCTTGATATCAATTGTCGTAAATTTGCTTATCGTTAGCTATTTGCAAAGGTTGAGTCATTACAGAAATGCAATTTGAGACAAGTTTTTATTTACATTAAAAATTTGTTTTAAAGATTGTTTTTTACCTTTTACATGAAGTAATTTGTTAATTTCTTCCGTAGTTCATTGGCGTGTTTTTTAAAATGAAGTTTTTTCTTTTTTATTTATTTTGTAATCTACCAGTATTATCATCTACTTGTCTCAAAGATAGAAATTTATTTCAACAATTGTTATTGCCCACAGCACTTTGTTTTAATTCTGCCTAACGATCAATCTGCTTCAATTTCTAATGTCAATGTCAATATTATATAGTTTTGTTCAACCAAATAAAAATAATTTCTATTATAACTAAACTATCTCAAGTTTAATAAAATTTAAAAAATATTTCAGAATCTAGTATCGGGCCAATGATTATCTAAAACTAATATGCAACTTTTTGACTACAGACATATTAGCATCGTTACCCTCGGCTACAAAACAATAAAGTTCTTTAATGCCGTTAAATGTTAATTGAATACTCGGTCAATTAAAGCCTAAAATAGCGAGCCAAATAAAGCAAATATTATCCTCTTTCACTCGAGTTACTCATCTATTGGTGAAAATTCTCGCCGCTCTTCAAACCTTTTTCTATTTATTGGTATCACTTTTGGTAATGAGTTCAAGAGCTTCTCGCAAGAAAAAATGTAATAACGCTTTATGAAAGCGGTACGTAGAATTTACACCATGAAAATATATAATAGTTTGCTTAAGGTTTAAAAATGATTTGGAACGTCGAGAATCATAATCTCTAATAAAATTGGTAGAGAAAATATTTATTAAATAAAAAAATATTAAATTACGCGTCAATAAAAAATTCACATAAATAATCACAAATATTTTAGCCAACGTTTTTAAGTTAAAAGCTAAGAGTAAAAAATTATAAATGAGGTTTTATGTATGTGAATCAATACATACGAGTATATGAATATATGAATCAACAGACAATATTTTTTATCACTTAGTGTATCATGTGGAGTATCATTTTCTCTGTGTATTACGGGGAACAAAAAAATATTTTTTCGAAATTTTAAATTGCTTTCTTAAAAGTCGTTCTAAAAAATATACAGAAATATAGCATATTTCGAAATTATTGAGCTATAAAATCCTGAGCTATAAATCCTAAAACAGCATTTGTAAAATTTGATTAAAAAATTATGGGAAACTATACCGATTATTCTAAAAATCTTAGTTTTTACAATGCGCACCATGTTTTTAAGTCTGTAAAATATGTAATATATAATACGTTGCGAAATATTTACGCTGGGAAAAATTTGTGTTTGGAAATAATTTAATAGAATTAAGTAAATGTTACTAACCCCTGAATTTATCACATATCTTGTCGATGGAGAAACAGTATAATTTTTAAGAAAATTCTGTTAATTTAATAGTTATGTATAAAGTTACGCAAGATAACGGTAAAATTGATAAAAAATACTATTTATTTAAATACTCCAAAAATATCAGAGAAAAGAAACTGTATGCCGTCGAGTATAAAGTAATTGGAGAGAATATTTATAATTCTATTTAAGGATATTTTCCAAATTATGTATTTATTTTATTTTCTGCAGCTCAAGTCATTTGCAGGAGCCTCCGTATCGTTTACAAATCTTTCTATATTTTCGTAACTCCTTTTGTTTCAAACATTTTAAATAAATAATAAAAAAGGGACTATGAAATTAATAAGATCTACTGAATTTTCTCCCCTTACTATAAAACTAGTTTTTTACAGTTTTTTTCATCATATTTTTGACATAAATTTTAAACATTTAAAAGTTACAAAACACAAAAATATTAAATTTGTAATGTTTAACTCGTAATATGATTATTTTTTTGACAAAGAACTACTCAAGGAATTCTAATAGAGTATCATCAATAAGATTCTATAAGACTTGAGGTTACATGTGGTCTCTATTTCATTGCAATCGATTTACCAAAAAAGATATGTGGTAATTTGAATTTGATTTAAGTGTAAAGCGCACTGAAATATAAATTTGTTTTTAACAGATAACGAAGAGTTATGTGCAATTTTCAATCTTGCAGTCAAATTAGCCTTATTTTTTAAAGGTCTATGGTCGAAGTCCCTATAACAGTTTGAAATAATTTTCTTTTCTTTTTTTACACATATATAGTGAGACATATAATCATAGCAAGGTGGTACCATGTTGCTGTTACTGCCATCTTGTCATTAATGCCCTATTCATCTTTTTTGCTTGTTGCACTCACTATATTTTATAATGTTCGTATTAATCGTAGTTGCCTATTTTGTGCTCATATATATATATATATATATATATATATAAATATATATATATATATATATATATATATATATATATATATATATATATATAATGTAATTTTAATAACTAAGTTGTTATATTTTACATTACTGGAAGATTAATTTTGTGAAACTGACGTTGTACGGGTATATATTAACGTCTTCAGGGTAATAGTGCCACATGAATTTGAGATTGACCATGTTGTTCTCTCAAAATATTATAATATCGAAGTGTTTTAATAATTGTTACAGTAATATAATTTTTGTTTATAGACAATTTGTTAAATCAACTTTTTATTTGATTTAGAGAACAGAAAGGAAATAAATAAATGAAATAGTATTTTCTTGGGTCATTAAAATAGGACAATTGTTTTGATAATGGGCATTCCATTAATTCTTCCCTTTATTTTTAAAAGGAAGAATTAATGGAATGCCCACTACCAAAACAATTGTCTTATTTTAATGACCCAAGAAAATACTATTTCATTTATTTATTTTCTTTCCTAGGTGACTCAATTTAAATTACGGTAATGAGTGATCTTAATGTAGTTTCTTTTTAAAATAAAGGAACGGCACTTTTTTCTAAATGGATAATTAGGTTTAAATACCTCACATATGAAAAATATTTTTTAAACACCTTTTACCATTAAAATTACTGACCAAAATGCTTTTTTTACCTTCTCAACAAAAAAGTTCATGTAGGTTTTCTAAATTCAAAATCAGAGTTATAAAAAATATTAATCGCTAAAATTCGGTGCGTTTTAAATCTGTAAAATTATTTGTGGTAAATCCCCCGAATTCATCACTAGCTATGGTTGTTATCTTCCCTATTGGATTTCATTTACTAGATATTACAAAGTGACAAAGTTTTATATTGTCACTTTGTATAATTTTATTGCATACAATTTTTATTTAACTTAGATACTGCAATTTTGCAACGAAATAAAGTACAATTCATACCGAATTCTTTCAGGTACTTACTAATAATTGATTCGTTTTATCATTTCTTCCAATCCTGAATTTTATTTAAAAACAATAAACATTTTTTGTGGCTCGTTCGGCAAACAAAATTATGTATGAAAAATATAAGTAATAGATTAAAAAAAATTTAATTTTTACCCATCTTAATATATTTCAACAAAATATATTTCAGACCTACCGTAAAAAAAAAGTTAAATAAAATTTAAACAATTTTGACACATGTTTACATTACATTTAGGTTCATTCTTTTTCCAACCATCATCAAAAGACTACACCGTGCAGATAAACAGACCAACACACAATGAACTCACATTATAGAAGTTCCATTTTTAGTTTCAGTAGGAGCATTACTATTAAAATGTTTACATTTTATACCCACTCACCATTAATGAATTATAGCTTCTATATTGGAATATATATTGCGTAGAGGTAAAATGTAAAATATTTCAAATATAATCTATATCTCGGTGTATATTACTAGGATATTCAAGCCGTCCTTCATTATTCAATGAGCATTATTTTAATAAACCCATATATTAAATTGAGGGGTCAATATAGGATTGTTTAGATTTATCGAGTTAAAATCAAATGTTAAAGAAAATAATTCTGAAACGGGGCTGAAGTTATATTCAATACTAGTTTTTGCCTGGAGTTTCATTCGCCTAGATTCCAGTAATATAATCCGTGGATTAACCCTCAGTATTAAAAGCAAGTCTATATGCTAAGCCACTCTAAAATTTATCTATTTCCCAAAACTCATGTAAATCTGTGTATGGGGTTATAGAATTATAAATATCTATCCTTCCATCCATCCAAACTTTTGCACTTATAATACGAAGTAGGTTCATAAAACATCATGCATCATATAGAATGCCGAGGAGATTCATAAAACATCATGCATCACTTAGAATGCCGAGGAGGTTCATAAAACAACATGCATCATACATAATGCCGAGGAAATTCATAAAACATCATGCATCATGCAGAATGCCGAGGAGGTTCATAAACGTAATGCAAGATGTTTTATGAACCTCCTCAGCATTCTGTATCATGCATAATACAGAATGCTGAGGAGGTTCATAAAACATCTTGCATCATACAGAATGCGACGGATCAACTGGGTACCATCTTAAAAGAAGCTTCGTACGAATAATTGTGTAAGATTATAGTATTTGAATCCAAGCATTATTTAAAAAATAAATTTGTGACAATACGAGGGGGAATAAAGACAAATAGTATTAGATTGGGTTAAAAAATCTATATTTTGAACTTAAATCGAACAATTTTCAGAGAAATTAATAAGACCTAAGTAATTAGACACTTTGGGAAAATATTATGAAGGTATTAAAGTTGCAATGATCTATGTACGCACAGCCACGTAAATTAATATGTTGCTTTCTGTATATTTTTATTCTAGTATTACCACATCCTCTAGTTTTACTAGTATTCTGTAGGACATACTCCACACAAATGTATACATAAAACGATAACATCTAAACAAAATATATAACAGAATTTCGTCATAAATTTATTTATGCTTGTTCGCCTGCTTATCCATCAAAATACTTCTAAAGATCAATCGACCGTGTCCGTATGAAATAGCGTAAGTACCCTGTCTATCACCAACAGACAGCAGCGAGCTAAACGCCTACCGCGATATCCCATTGAACGTTCGCAAATCGAATTGTGAGACTATTTGTGATTTGAATTTATTTTCCACGCGAAAGCACGCAGCTACACGACACGATCGTCATACGGTCGAATGTCACGGACCAGCGTTAGTCAACATTTTCTTTTATATCTTTATAGAGTTCTTGCGATTGATGCTAAACAGTAGAAAAAGTTGATCTAATAAGTTTAACCTGGTTGCAAATATAATGACCCATGCCCGCTAATATCCATCGTAACTAAAGTGAAGCACTGTGTGTTTATTTGTTTATTTTTTTTAAGATTAAATAACCCAAAAGATTTAAAAGAAAATGTTGCACATTGGTAGTAAGCAGACCAACTGAGAACCACTAAACTTAAACAGTAAATAAAATGTATGTATACGCACGAGAAACTGAATACGCTGCTATTACACATTTAAAAGTTGTGGACAATGTTCTATTTAACATGAAAAATTCATGGAATTTTTAGTCTTTAGGTTAATATAAATTAATTTCTTTAAAAGCAATGAGCTATTTTAAAAATTAAACGATATTAATTATAATTCTTGACAAAACGAAATAATTGTTGTCAAGAATTGTAACTGGAACGTGGGCTATGTTCCAGTATCTTTAACATTCCTTTAACACACCAGATTCTAGAACCCATGTAGGAATATTTAACGATCAACATACGACAAATGTCATATTTCATCAATTTTCATCTACGATTCATGAAGTTTAAGTAAAATTAAATATTGTACCAATACTTAATAATATTCTTGTCTTCTGGGCTATATCTCATTCATAGTCACTAATTCTTTAGGCTACCTATCATACGTCGTCACTAATTTATTCGGATATATCTTATATATAGTAACTAATTCATTCGAATTAGTGACTATATATAAGATATATCCCAATGAATCTCATACGTAGTGACTAATTCCAAAAAAGAAAGAAATAATAATAGGATGAAACCAAATTGCCAGAGAAAATAAATTTACTGAAAACAACTTGGAATAAATATGTTTCATGAATACATCTTTACATTAAGTATATCTGCATTTATCTTAAAATTTTTCGTTTATTAAATAGGGAGATAAATCAAGTTATATAGTTTAGGTAAAATGACTTACAATTTTTTATCGTAGAACTAGAGCAATAAAGTTAAAATAAAATTATTGTAAGTGATTTTCAGTTAAAGGCCAAGACGGCTCAAACTTTATTTTCTTTTAATTTTATTTTTCTTTTTAATGACAGAATTCGTGAATTACATTGAATACATATTTGATAAAAATACGAAAACCAGAATACGAGGCAGATTAGTGAATTGTATAATTTAGTTTTATCAATTGAATATGAAAGTTTAGTTTAGTTATTGTTTTAGTTACTTAACTAAAACAGTGTAGATTATTGATTATCCACAAGGGGGTGGGAACATGGAATTTTGTAAGAAAAGAAAGATAAAGCAAACTTAATAAGTCAAATATATAAAGAAACACGAATTTTTTACTTGAGTATAATATTGCAAATTTCTCAAAAACCATGCGATACAGAATTCTGGTAATTTTTCGGAAAAACTTAGTAAAATTTTAATAACTTTGCTTTTTTATGAACAATTTTCATATAAGCTGTTTCAGAGATATAGATATATATATTTTTAGGCATTTTCAATATGTTAAAACTTATCTTCTTAAAATATTAAAAAAAATTGCTTCTGGAATCTAATATGTTGTTTTTAATTGGAATCTCAAACGATATATGAAATTTTATAGGAATATTTTGCTATTATTTTACTGATACCCTCAAAATGTTCAACACAAATATTTTTAAGCTTTGTCTAGTTAAGTACATGCATGTTAAAATGTTTAATCAATAGGTCAAAAATCAA
Source organism: Druceiella hillmani (assembly GCA_039881145.1). NCBI lineage: Eukaryota > Metazoa > Arthropoda > Insecta > Lepidoptera > Hepialidae > Druceiella > Druceiella hillmani. Next base: position 16,117,364 of record JAYKKI010000016.1, on the reverse strand, counting down.
GCTTTTGCGACGAAATTTTCAGAGAAAAATATCTCTGTGATAATTTTTATTAATATCTCTGGAAATATTTAATATTTAAATCTGGAAAAAGCGTAACTTCTCACACTTTTTTTCAATCAATACTTAATACGATACGTGAAAAAACTTTTCTTTTTGTAAACTTAATTTGACACTCATAATAGTTTCATAAAAAAACATTTTTCATATATTGTTGAGTTATATTTCTATTTCGATTATTCAGATATATTTTTATTTCGAATGGTTTTTAAGAAAAACAGATAGATGCACGGATGGTGTAAGAGCCCCGTTTGTTCCTTTTATTATATGAAGCTCTGAAAATAAAAACTATTCGGCTACCCCAGAAATTTTGTAAAATAGTTATAAATCTAGTAAGCCCGACCTAATTTTAAATCAAATTTCATTAATATCAACTCTTATTTTCAAAAGATTTTCAAGATATACAATATGCTTTGAAAATATTATTTTGCGACAGAATTATGAAACTAAATGCCAACGTAAGTATAAAATATTAAGTAAAAAAGGGTTTTGAAGTAAATATAATAATATAATAAGAAATATAATAATAATCAATAAAAAACATAGTGTATTAACAAATGGAATTGTCTTAATAACTTCTACAAGAAAGTTGTTATCAAATAGCTCTTTGTTGTGAATTATCAATTTTATAACTTAACAGAAATTAAGAATAGTAAATTTCATTGAAAAAGGAAAAATTGAAAATTAAATTAATGAAAATGAAGAATTGTCACAAGAAATATTAATAATTACATACAAGAATTTTATTTTTACAAACGTCATACCTACATACGTAAAACATTATGATTTGGTTCATATTCCTTTTTGGATATAACCATTATAAATTATGATGAGAAGATAATAAAACAAAGTCACAGTTTGAAATACTTTATTTCAGATCAGTTGAAACACTTTAATTCGTATCAGTTTAAAAGAATATTTGAAAACCTTAATTTTTTTTTTAAATCACGTCATAAATAATTTTCATCGTCATAAGTAAAATTCAGTTTCGATTAATTTCAATATACCCATCAATAAAGTTACATAACTATCTTTATAATCGATCTTTTTGACTTACACAATAAAATACCAGTTGTAGAATATCCTTTATTCGCTACCAGAACTAACAGTGAAAAATATATCTTTGTACCAATCGAACAAAATGAAATCAATTTGAATAAAATCTGAAGCATAGAAAAGCAAGGATAGCACATATGCATCTTACTTTTTGATAGCTAATTATAAAACGAGTATAATTATAAAACAATCGATGTTATTATGCTCACAAGAGTCGCCACACTGCTTTTGCTTAGATTGTTGAGAACCTTTGTTTAAGGTAATATGATAATTCATATTCGTGCTATATCGTGCCAGTCGGAAATAGAAAGACTTTATAGAGGGCGCCTGCCAACAAAATAGTTATGGCTAGGCCTGGCGCCGTTATGCGACGATTAGCATAAGTTATCTGATTGGGAAGGCTGTTGTGCTATGCTTTACGTTCTGTGGACGTCTACCGACAGGTTTATGGGCGGTACGTAGGGTAACAGAATCAATAAATAACAAATAGAAACTCTGACAATATTATCTGTTTGAAAGGATCGAACTCGTGTAAAACAGTACTCCTTCACGGGGTAAGATCCTAAATAACTGTTTAGTAAACAAACTATATATCCGAACATGAAAGCTAACTTCTGACATGGAATCAATAAATAGGTAGAAAGCTAGTTAGAAGCTTAGTTTTATATACGGCGTAAGGTTTCCTTCAGGTGTTCAACTAATTGAAAATTTAATTGTTTTTAAAAACCTTTTGATACAAAGCATATCATCAGACTGTCAATTTATTTTGTAACATTCCAATTAACACAGATTTTAATTTATTGTTTTGTTATGGAAAATTCTTTTTCCACAATAGAAATATAATTTATTTATTACATTACATTAATGAAATATGTTTGACGCCAAGTAATAGGAGGAAGGAATTCAATAGGATTGTCTTGTCACCATGGTGTGTTAAGTTGAACCCAAGGCACACGATCTTTGACTGCGCGGCGCATCGCGGAGACCCAGGTTCGATTCCCGGCCTGCTGGGTTGGATTTGTGTTCTGGTTGAATGTAAGAAACTGCTCTCGCAGCAATAAGTCCGCTATATGTATCAATTATATATGTATGTATATATATATATATATATATATATATATATATTAAAGCACATAAATAAATAAACAATGTTTATTTCTTGTTCTAAATTTCTTGTTGTCCAAGACACATTTTCATATAAGGAATTTAATATTGATATATCTAAAGGTAGTCTGGAAACCATAATCCAAATCATAATACTAGTCTAATCGTGCTCCTTTCTTTTATCAATCTAATTTAATTCCAATACATAAAAAGGCAATATGCACGCACACACACACATACACACATGCACACGCACACGCACACGCACACGCACACGCACACGCACTCGCATCCCCACCCGCACACACACAAACAAACACATACACAAACAACAAAAAAATACAAACCATAATACAAACACAAACACATACACACACAGGCACCCGCGCACGGGTAAATATTGGTTATTCATGGCCTTCCAGGTACGACCAACAATATTTAAAATTATAGTAAAAATTGCTCTGTAATCGCAGTATCCGGAATACGCTCTTTTTCTGACTTTCTCTTTGAATTACTAAAATTAGAATGAAACGCACCCGAGTGCCAGCATATACAGTTACTGACGTGCTCAACCACATAAGTTCGGTCTAGTCAGATAGTTCGCATTGCTAGATTTATGGGACATGTAATTCATCATTTCAAAAATTAACCTATTCAAATATATTGGAGAATTCCTATTTATTTCATAAAAAGAAATAGTATTTTCCTGAACTTAAAAACCACGTACGAGTAATAAAAAATATAACATAATATTCATTTATAAAAGTAAATTCATAAAATTTTGTTTTAAAACATCCTTTGCACTGAAGTATTACTAAATTTAAAAGAAAAGGAAAATTCATATTATATATCATGTTTATATAATACATATATTATTTTAATTTTTTAAGGAACGCTCGCTGACATTTGGTTCATAGTTTATAAAACAAAATTTAAGCCGTAAAGTCTGTTAGCGACACAAGCGTTCCTTTCTTGGGCGTTGTTCCAGGGCTTGAAGAATAAGTGACGCAAATATTGACCTGGAAAAAATACCAATTTTTTTCATCATCAGCGTACCAGTAGCTTCAAAATATGTGGGAAGATTTAAAAAAGTTATAAAAACATTGATCATTTAGAAATCACTGGCATTAAAATATAGTTTGTTTTATCAGCTACCACATATATATATTTCATACACCCATAAACCTCTATTTTTGTAAGAAAATTAATTTTTCAAAGATAAAATTTGAAGTTCAATGAAGGAATCTTGCTTAAGTGAAGCTGCAAGACAGTAAAAAAATGTTATTTTGAGAAAAACGTGTTTCGTATTTTCCAACTCATTATTGATATGTCTACACTGGTTGTAATCTAGTGAAGAGTTTTTTTTAACTTTCGTGCTCATGATATTTGAGGTCTATGACTTTTGACTGTTATTTGTAGTGAAAATATGCAGCGGTATTTCTCTTTAATTGACTGTCAATTCACAATTAAATGAAACTACGTGATGTAGTATTATTTCTACTTTCTTTAAGTTCTTTACTATGACCTAGGTTTCGATGTATTACATCTTCAGATGGGCTATTAGCAAAGATCTTTGCTTAACTTTTGAACAGAGGTCGTAGTAAAGAACTTAAAGAAAGTAGAAATATTAATACATCACGTTGTTTCATTTAATTATGAATAATAAATTTCTACAAAATTAACGCCAAATATATTCAAGTAATGACTATCAATTATTATCTGAAATCTGAATATAATTCTGCACTGAACGTCATTCCATATAATGCAGCGTTGTAATAAATACAGATGAAGCAACGTTCTATTCGTTTAGCAGTTAAAAATAGAGGGAAATTTTGTATAAATCAACAAGTTTTATGAATGCTCACTAGTTTTAAATTTTCAAACCAATAAAATCTACATCCAAAATAATTAAATATTAACGTGTATTTGACGGATCTACTTAATAATCATTTTTGTAAATTTATTTCTTGTACCTTCATTGCATATATGTACATTTATGAAATGAAAATCTCATACATAATCCTTAACGTATTTATTAAATCTTTTCCCAAAAAAGTTAATTCGGACAAGGAAGGCTAAACCTAAAATTAAATTTTCCAGGGAGGGATTTCAACAATGAATTTCAATTTTATCGTACGCACAAAGTAAGATTCCTCATACGTTAAGTAAATTAATTTTATTTGAAAGTTAGCCTAGAATTTATTAAAGCTACGTTTGAAAGATTAATATTATGCAAATGGAGCTTGAAAAAAACATGGTAAATACAAGCTCAAATCAATGTTAAAAGATCAATCTAATGATGAAACACGCAAAAAAGCTCACTGCCAGTTTCACCCACAGTACCTCCCTATGGAAAATATGTGGCTGCAATATCAAAGAGCTTTTTTACATATTTTGTTACAAATTAATAAAGATCTTCATATGAGGCTCCTACTTGTAAAATTTAATGTACATTCGTCTACAGCTGGAGAGATTCTGGCACTGTGACAGACGGACGGATCTAATTAAATTATAAGGATTCTTTATTTATTACGGAAACATAAGACGCCCAAAATAAAATTAAAATCGTGTCAAAAAGGAATAAAATAACAGAAAAAGAAGAAAAGAAGTGTTATTTCGTTCGTATTATCCCTCAGGTAATGTAAACCCTATTGTCCCTTTCTGGTTTTCTCTTTAATTATGCTCATTTTCTAAAGAGAAAAAAATATACCCGTTTTCTTTCTATGATTAGGATTGCTGTTATATTTTGCTACTTCCCTTAGACGTATAATATGGCGAGTTTATTTGCACTCCATTTATGTTACTTTCTATTTAAGCCTTTATTTTCTATAAAACCTTTATTTCAATTTGAAAAATCAATAAACGTTTACGCTTGGCTTCATTGTCAATAGTAAAATTAATTCTATTACTAATGAAAAAAAAAACTTGACAATATTCATCATTATACTGCTTATAGTTCATATTGTTATTAGACCATCATTGCTACGTATATACGTCAAATATAATATGGACACAGATTGTTTTTTTATATATCAACTCCCTAGCTTTTGGTTAAAAACTATAATGATATTGTAAGGAAACATTATCAGTTTTTATTACTTCATAACTTTACGAACTTCACTACGTAATTAACATTTCTACAAGGATACGCTCATCATTATGATTCCAGATTTACGAAGTTTTTCAAAATATTATTATGCAATGAAATGTAGGATACATTACTTATTCTACTCGAAATGGGAATTGCTCATTTAAGAAAAAAATATTTCATTGATACGAATATTGACATTTATGTAGATTTTCCAACAAATCAGAATTTGAAAACATCTTTATATTTTTCGACATTTTATGCACCGTTTAATTAAAATTTAGGTAACAAAACCTACAAGGGAAAGAAATCAACATATTCACAACCAAATTATTTTCACCGGCATTTAAATTAATACAAAAGTGTCTCACAAATAAACACTCATGGAATGATAGGCGCCTTTTGGATTAGTACCATACAAATAATTACAATAGTACACAATACTCAAAATAATAAGAATTAATACAAAATAACCCTGAAGAAATGAATACAATATTATTATATTTTATAATTCTTATATGATTTCCGATTTTGACAAAAATAAATGAAAATAAAATATTAAACCATGTGATATTGTTCGTGAAAAATTGTTAAACATTTTAAAATAAAATGTGTTTACAGTTCATACAATATCAACATTACAGTCCATAGAATATCATTATTTAAGTCATAGCAAGTAGTATAGTATTACAGGTGGATTCAGTGAAATTTAGCTACACCTAAAATTTTAAATACCTTTTTTTCTACGATAAAATTTAAGAAAAATTAAACATTGATATTTGTAGTTAGAAAAATATTTAAAAACATGTAACTGACTGAATTAATAGCTTCAAACGAATACTAAAACTTCATTTCTTACTATAAGGTAAAGCGGTATTTTAGTAGTTCTTATAGTTGTTTTTATCTATAGCTGCTAAGGTAATGTTAAATAAAGCTCATCATATTGTAATGCAATTAATTCAATGTGATAGTATGTATAAGCTTTTAAAGCTTAGTTTTAAAAATTAACGTAGATAATTTTTCTAAAGTTAAAGTGCCCAGTACAAGCTACTCATATTATATACAAGTACCAGGTAACCGAGCGATGCTCGGTTTATTTCGAGTTTCCCATAGTAACGTGAAATTGCTTTGTTCATGGTATTAGATTTAGTATTAGATTTTCTTCTCTTTCCCCGTCCCTTTCCCTTCCCCTTTGCCTTTGCTTTCTTTTTCGCTCTCGCCTTCCCGTTCGCCTTCGCGCCCGCTCTCTCGTTCACCTTCGCGTTCGCGTTCGCCCCACGTTCGCCTTCCACTTCCCCTTCGCCTTCCATTACACCTTCTTATTCCCCTTCCCTGCTTCTCATCTTCACCTCCCCTTCCCTATCGCTTTCCTCCCCTCACTCACCCTTTCGCCTCCCCCTTCATACCCTGACCACACTCTAGTCCGTTCCTTCTTCCCCTTCCCCGTCCCTTTTCCTTCACCTTTCACTCACCTCCTTCTCACCCTCCCCTTCCCCGTCTCCTTCCCTTTCGCTTCCCCGTCCCCTTCCCATCCGCTCCCCCTTCCCCATCCCTTCCCTTCCACTCCCCTTCCCTTCCCTTCCGCACCTCCTTCCCCTCCCCTTCCACTCCCCCTTCCCCGTCCCTACCGGTCCCCCTTCTCTTCCACTTACCCTTCCCTTCTGCTCCCCCTTCTTCTTCCCTTCCACTTCCTCTTCACATCTTTTGTAAAATGTATATCACAATAATAATTAAAATAATAATGAACTACATAAACACCAATACAAAAACACTTTCTTGTTTATTTTGTGATATAAAATGCAATAAGCAATTGCACATTTTTTATCGAAAGAGCACACTGTCGCGTAAACATAGAATAAAATAAAAGTTTTTTGTGAATAATTATCGAATATAATGTGACATATTTCCACGCTCGACCGTAATAAATATATTGGGATATTACATATTCCACTTTCGTAAATTTTCCAGAACAGGTAATTTTTAATATTTATACAGTATATTAATTATCCGGTGCAAAACATTTCGTGAATGAAACAATATAGACTGAGCTATGAATAATTGTACGGGCGAGATAATTTTTATTTTTATTTACAATTTGAACAGTAAAATCAAAATAACTTATCAATTTAAAAATCGAAAAAGAAACACTCACTGAAAACGGGAAAGTTGTGATAAAACATAAGGAAAGTAACCTTAATATTACATGAAAAAGGCCACTAAAGAGGATTATAAAGAAATTATAATACTAACACGAAAAAGTCCCCAAATCGTTTGCACCAGGGGCTTACAACGCACGTCACTGGACGAATAAGTCGCCCATCCTTGGAAGCCCCCGTCGTTAGTTTAATCCTAGTTTATGGTGTAACCCGGCCCTAAACGTATAAACCCTATGCCCAGATGGTACGTAAGAATTCCACGTAATAATACTTTCCTAAGTCCCTACGATAATTTTCTTCTGTTTTTGTCATTAGAGAGGTTGTGTACTGTGGCATTTGTTTATTTCATTTGTGTTGTGAAATAAGACGAAATGTTACCTTGTGTAGTTAATTCAATTTGAAGCCTTGGAAATGTAAGAAACGAGGATAGACAATTGAAAAAAATATTAACATTAGATGCACAATTTATTCAGTGTACACATTTCGGTCCTTTTCAATTTGATTATTATTATTAATAATATCAAAAATAAATACGTAAAGAAAAGTATATTGTGCTCACAGGCCAATACTTTGCTCTGTAAGAAAGTTTCCCTTTGTTTTCTTCGAAATTTATGTTATGCAACACAGAAAAATTCCGGTATGGTTTGAAAATGCATCCTCCTGTAAGAACTAAGTTTCACTCATCAGTCTTAATTTCTTATATGACAATTGTAAGTGTTATGCATCATTCTAGACGTTTCTGGAATTACTAAGCCATTCCGTAAAGTTTATTTAATTTTCTGAACACGTAAAGAAAAAAAATATGATAGAAAAAAACGTTTGTTAAAAAGTAGACATACCACAAGACGCTTTACGCAATACAATATTTCTCTAATTTGTTTAATATTATACATTAAACAACAAAAACTTAAGGAAAAGGAAAGAAATTAATTTAAAATACCATGTAATTTTGGTTTTTTCGTTTATTTTGTGCAATTTTTTTCATATCGAAGAATTTTGTTGAACTATATCTAAAAAATTAAGAGATATCAAAAATATATAAGCACAATATATCATGTGTCAGCAATTTGTGTTTGAATGAAGCGAAATAAAATTTTGATGGTGTAAATGAATAGCGTTCCATCATAGTATCAAATCCTAGCCAGTTTAAAGATATTGTAAAGTATGGTAAGTAAATTGAAAAATCGTGTGTAATAGACATTTTGACAAAAAAATTTATATATATATATATATATATATAATTATTGACCATATAATTATTTATTGTTTTTGTGCACATTTCTTTCTCTTAATAATAAAATGGTAGAAGTAAACATCGCTCCGCGCTATAGCGCGGTGGTCATAAAAGTTCATTGGTACCAAGGGCATACGCGTGTCTTAGATTCATGTGTATGTATAATTGCTCAATAAATTTATATAAACATGTCAAGTGTTTAATTTAAGAGGCTTTTGTTCTTAATGTATAAGTGCCACAGTTTGCTTGTAATGAGTGTCGTTCAGTATTATGAACATAAATTTCTGAAAATTGTTCATATTTACACTTATAATAGTGCTTAATGTAACTACGAAAATATTTATCTTAAATTGCAGTTTGACAATTTTTTAATTTACGAAAATACTCTGCTTTTGGACTGGGTCCGGTGGTAGAGTTTATATATATGTATATATATATATATATGTATATATATATATATATATATATATATATATATGTATATATATATATATATATATATATATATATATATATATATATATATATATATATATATAATGTTTGTGAGCGCGTAAACGTATTCTAGTTAACATAAAAAAGTTAATATGTTAAATACGGTTTAAATGTAAGAAGATATCGCACTGTGAAGGTTCTCTAAACATTCAGACATTCATAAATGTTTAAAGGTACATAATATTTCTATTAAACTAATTATAAATATTTATATTATATTTTACCATATAGTTGTTTTGCCTAGCATATGTTAATAGTATACATTAACGTAAATATCATAATCCATTTACATCGTCAACTGAAAAAATATATAGTTGAACAGGAAACGTCCGGATTTTCTTATTTATTAATTTATTTAAAATTTTGCTACTAATAAATTCTAATTAGACATACTATACAATCAATATCAAAATATATGAATCAAATAAAAATACAAGAGCTTTCTTGATATAAAATATCAAATAATATTTATATAAGACAGTACAAAACATTGGAGAGGGTCATCTTGAGATATTCTTATTATTTTATTACATACTCTTAATATGAATTCAACTGGAAAACCAAACACATTTTTTTTTAAAAGACTTTTTTAACTTTATTGCTCTTTTTTACAAATAATTTTTTTGTGGTAACATGTTTCCTGTTTGCTATTTTTTAAATTATTCTGATTTATCACATTTGTTAACTGATGTGTTTGGTAGGTATTCTATATACTAACGAGAGACAATTAAAATTCGTTTATAATTATATAATAAGCATAATGAAATTAATAACTACCCGCTAATATATACGACAAACAGTTAATGAGAGTTTAATATAGTTCAATAGATATATAGAGTTCAATATCCATAAAATAGTTCACGATCCAAACAAGAAAAAACTACAGCAAAATGCTGTTTCTTTGCTCCGGTTTAGAATTTGTATGATGTTATGCACATATTTGTATCAAATTATACACATTACAAATATTATTCTGAGAACCAAAATTACAAGGCTGTGTTTTTTGGTCAATTTGCATTTCACTATTCGAATGCGCAAATAGCGCGGCGGCAGCGTAAATTGGCTTATTTGTTTCCATTTTTATTTCAAGGAAGAAAGGATCCTTGGTTAAAGATTTCACTTAAAAGACTAATAGAAAAATCGTCAAAATGAAAATGAATTCTTCGACATTTTTGCAATAATGAGATTGACTATATCCAGCTAAGCCGAAAAAGGAAAAATTGATTATGATTCCATGAAATAACGAAGGCAAATAATTTTTTGTTTGACATTCATAGATTTACTTCAATTAGTATATTATTTATTAAATTATTGTTTACAGAATAATACACCTAACATTATAAATTTTATAGCTATACTTAAAATTAATATTTTTCTTATTTATTTATTTATGTAGTTTAATGTACCTTATTGACACATATGGCGGACTTATTGCTACTGGAGCAATCTCTTGTAGCCAACCAGAGTCAACCAGTCCAGCCCTGCTCGATGAGCGACCGGGTATCGAACTTGGGTCACCACGTTGCGCTGCAGCGTCAAAGTCCGATCTTGCAATCAACCCAATACACCACCAGGACTACTTTAAAATAAAAATTATTCCACACTGAAAAAACTATTTCTTCAACAGTCTACCATTATTTCCATTGCCTTCTTGGGGTGGGGCTTAAATGATAATTTTATTAGTAATTTAGGATAAAAATGTATAAGTTCATTTCTTTTTCCATTTAAACATATATTAATAAAAATTAAAAGAGTGCAATTCTAAATTATACGTTTTTAAAACTTTCCAGTTAGGTGAATTTCATGTGTTTCTGTTGGTATAAATTATTAATTGATATTAATTTTTTTTCACTAGTGTCTGCATTATAATTTCATAGTTTCTGACAATGTTATATAAATATAATTTTATAGAAAATATATCATTTCCATACGGGATCAAAAATAACTTTCAGTCTCTATTATATCTTAATAAAATATACCATTTCCATACGCGATCAAAAATAACTTTCCTGCAATTTTGAATTGAAAGTATATGCGGCGGTTTTGTATTTGGATACTGTACGCATTTTTTGCGTCATTTCTCCAGATGACGCGTATTTTTATTCTAATTTTGTAAGTATCGTGGCTTGCAGTTTTGTTGAACTTTCATATCTCAATTTCAAACAATTAAAGTGAAATATTTCATCAGGATGTTGGCCTTTAGCAACACTCATTTTCTAACAACCAGCTATAAAATTAATAAAAAAGGCAAGTTATTCAGAAGTGCCTGAATATGTATTTGAAATTATTTAATGACCAAAGCTTGGTGCGATCTAATAATGCTATTTATTAAAAAATATCTGATAAAAAAAAATTACGAATCCTTAAAGTCATGAATTCACAATTGTATTTAGTCTTATGTGTACTTTTAGACTTATTCATTTAGTAGGTTTTATTAGAATTAAACCCAAGAAGTAATTTTATTTTGATACTAAAATATTATTAGGAATATGTCATAAAGTTATTAGTCAGTATTCTAGTGGAAATAATTATTAAAATTACGAATCAGCTATTCCAATATTAAGGAAATCTTCTTCAACAATAAATACAATCAAAAAGCACACATGATCTTATAAGTTAAAATATCTCGTACCCAATGGCAAACATAATATTTTATTTATCATCATAGAGTAAAATTAATTAAGGAAATTACTTGTTTTTACTCTCTCCGTCTGTAGGGGAAAAACAATAAAACGCGACATCCAACATCTCGCTTCCCGTCTCATTTCGAAATCTGTGTCGCATTATACAAATAAGATTTTGGCAGCGAAGGACGCCGCGGTTTTGTATTTGGATTCGCTCCCATTCGTGTTGCGAATAGACGCGTGCTACTGCCGATTGAGTTTGTGAAAATATTGTTTGCTTATATAAAGATTTTTCTGAAGTAAAATATTCACCAATTTGTTTTTCGTTGCAATTCTACCTTGCGACTGGATCAGACAATTGAATCATCCTTTGGAAAAACACATCAGAGACTACTTTTATGGTTTAATTGAAGATATTTTGTGGTAGTAAAACTGTTGATATATGAAATTGGATTGGAAAAAATTGTGTATTGTATTTTCACTTTGCGATTTGAATATTATATAATTCCTACTTCTGTTCGTCTACTACAATAAGAAGTTCCGTAAAACTTTAATTTTTGACAGCAGCAAAAAGTTTCTCTCATTTTTAAAACTTCGTAATAAAACAAAATAAGTCATTTCATTATATCTACTTGTCTATCCATGCATTTGACTGTCGCAGCCTTCCAGTTACCACATTTTATGGATCTTTTAGAAACATCATAAATAAATAATTCATACGCTCAATTAAAATATAACATTTTTTCCCTTTTTTTTCAAGTTCTTTGTCAATTGTAGTGTGTAGTTACTGTCTCAAAAGCAGGTAAACTAATAAAATTTTTACTCGATTTATTTATCTATTTATGATTGGTTTATTACTTACTCTATATGTACTTTATCAATTACAAGACTTACAACATAGGTATTAACTTTATCTGGAAACCCGCAAAGAACCCAAAGAAATATTTGTAAATATAATTTTAAACAGGAGTAATATATTCGGACCTACTTCAATTAAAAATAGCGGTAACCTAGTACTGACATTGCAGTTATTTTATATCGTCAATTATCTATACAAATTCGTGTAAAAATTTTTGTAGACATATATTTTGATATGTATTAACAATTTATTAATTTTTCTTAATATATGAAATTATAATCTTCTTAGACGCATCCAATAACAAATACTTGTTTAAAACACATCTTAATATTTTAAGGCTATATTTCTATATATTTTCGAAGACATACTTTCCATGGAAATCAGTAAGGTAAACACCTAATTTCCAAGTTATCTTAAATAACTTCTGTAAAGGCAAAAAATAAAAACGGCCATTCTATATTTGGATGATTCAAATCATTATTGTATTAATAAACAATATTTATTAATATATTAAAATATTTACTCACTTTAATATATTAATACATAATTTCTTTAAAACACTTGTTACAATTTTCGTATGTATGTTTTGTTAGTATCGTGTTTATTTCTAAAATTCGTTGTAACTTTCTGTATAACAAATGTTTTTTATCGTTTAGAAACTCAAACCATTCTATCTCCTTAAAGTTTAACAGCTATGTGAAGGATCGACTTCGAATATTTCTTAGTATTATTAGACATAAAATATCGTCTGTTGCCAAAGTTAGATCGTATTCCTTTTCAACATTTTGCAATCAATCAAGGAAACTATTAGATGAACAAATGGAATGAAAACTTTGAAACAATCCGTGACAGTTCCATCTGTTTGTAAATTATTCGGCCGTACTTAACTGTCGTCTATAATTTCAAATCGGTTTCTCATGAAAGGTTTGAATTGCAATTACAGTATAAAAGAAGTTCATCATTTATCATTAATGGTTTATGACCAGTTAGTTAATCCTTCTATAATGTTTATGGTACATTTAATAAAACCTTCGGTCAATGTTAGTTTTGTACTATATTTATTGGAAATAAATAAAAAAGAGACATAGAATTCATATCATATTTCAATTGCGGGTTTCATGTTAAACCGTCGAATCTGTAACATTGTATTCGTTATCGTTTATTTATTGTATTCACAGAAAGAGTTTTTAAATATGCATCGACTCCTGGGAATAGTTGCGAAGCCCTCGTGAATATCAAAATACCGTCAATATTTAGTGAGCATGGATCAGAAATCTGTTTATGATTGATTCAGTAATATTTGTACGTGTCCTTTATCATTTACAAGAATAACAATATAGGTATTCCCTTTTTTTATACATTTACATAAAACTGGCAAAAATAATTTTAAACATAATTTGAAACAGAAGGAAAAATCCTGACTAATTGCAGTAGCTAATAGCAATGTCTCATCATTAGCGTCACAGCTATTTTTAGTCGTCAATTTTGTGTATAAATGCATATAAAGATTTGGTTAGCTCTTTACTTTGTTTATAATAATATTTTATAAATTTTTCTGTGTGTATGATATATAATGTTCTTAAACAAATTTAGTCGAATTTCTAAACTTATATATAGTCTTTCATAAAAACTCATTGTTGGAATACCTGCACAAATGTACATATATTGTGTTAATTTAAACACAACCGATGCAGTTTTGGTTTAGTTTTAGTTCATATACAAGATATGTGAATTTACAAAAACATGAAGAAATCACCCTTATAAAAACTATGAAATTAATACTATAAATAATATTTTCTAAAATTAATTAAAACTGTGGCCACGTGAGAACGTCTGTTGAAGCATATTTTAGAAAACACATTTGGCGGTATCAGTTCTGTCACTGGATTTTCTGTATTAAGTACGTTTCGTAGCTGATTATGGAAATATAAATTTTTCGAAAAGTAATAGTAATTTGAAGTTAGGAATGAAAATGTTATGGCTTGAAAGAAAATTATTTTTTTTTATTTCAAAAATAAAACTACGAATAAAATAATCTTATAACATTGTAAAATAATAGCATAATAATTTAACGTGAAACTTTTAATTCACCTTGGGTCAATATTTTGAAAATATTTCTAGTATTGACAATGAAAACAAATTTTTCAAAATTTTACCTAGTATAAATGGGTACATGCTGCCGCTAAATTTTTTGCCACTTTTTTAATTTTAAATATAACCATCGCTAAAATTCACGAATTCTTAAAGTTTCATGACTTTAAGAATTCATGAATTTAAAATTACATTTAGTCATATGTATACTTTTAGACCTATTCATTTAGTAGGTTTTATTAGAATTTTAAACCAAACAAGCAATTTTATTTTTATACTAAAATATTATTAAGAATATGTCACTAAATTAGTAGTTATATTCTAGTGAAAATAATTTTAAAGTTACGAATTAAATATTTAAATATTAAGGAAATCTTTTTCAACAAAAAATAAGGTCAAAAAGCACACATGATAAGTTAAAATATCTCGTATCCAATGGCAAATATAATATTTTATTTATCATCGTAGAGTAAAATGAATTAAGGAAATTACTTGTTTTTACTCTCCCCGTCTGTAGGGGACAAACAATAAAACGCGACATCCCACATCTCGATTCCGTCTCATTTGGAAATCTGTGTCGCATTATACAAATTAGATTTTGGCAGCGAAGGACGCCGCGGTTTTGTACTTGGATTCGCTCCCATTCGTGTTTCGAATAGACGCGTGCTACTGCCGATTGTGTTTGTGAAAATATTGTTTGCCTGTATAAAGATTTGTATGAAGTAAAATATTCACTAATTTGTTTTTCGTTGCAACGCCACCTTGTGACTAGATCAGACGATTTAATCATCCTTTAGAAAAACACATCAGAGAGGACTTTTATGGTTTAATTGAACATATTTTGTGGCAGTAAAACAGTTAAAATATGATTTTTACTCAATTTAGATTAAATTTTCTATATTATCTTCACTTTGCGATTTGAATATTAAATAATTCCTATTTCTGTTGGGACATAACATTTGCATTATATTTCACATCCTCGTTTAATACCAACCGCCGAACCTGTAATATTGTATTCGCTATCGCTTTTTGTTGTATTTACAGTAAAAGTTGTTAAATATGCATCGACGCCTGGAAATAAATCCAGTGCGCTCGTGAATATTAAAATAACGTCTCTTTTTAGTGAACGACTATCGGAAGACGTGAAGTTACATTGTGAAATGGATTGAATTAATGCTTGTATTCAAATATTAGCGTAAGTTTACTTTTTGTTATCGTAACTGTTCGATGATAAGCCAAAAAGCTCTGAAATGTTGCATTCATAAAATTAGTGTTATTGATTTTGTTCTTCAACAGGAAATGAAACCCTTATAAGCTCACTCATGTATTCATCCATCAAAGTACATGATTTTTTTTAAATTACATAGATTATTTTCAATCGCGAAGGTAAATTGTAAGTATTGAAATTTAAGAGCTCTCCAAATTATTTCAGAATTTCATGTAGGGTAGTTTCAGAGATGTTTTTGAAAATGCTCTAAGTTATGTATCGTCCCCTGTCTTCGAAATTACTAATATAAATATTGCGGAAAAATCAAGTTGCTAAAACCTTACCTAAATCTTGCCATAATACTATAACGATAGTTCTAAGTTTCATAGTTTTTATACATTAACAAAATTGTTACGTATGTCAAAGTATACATACGAAATATATTTACATTCTGAAAATGTATATTAAAACTTCCAATAATAGTTTTAAACAAACACAACGTACTTTGTTTATATTAGAAAATGGTGATAAGCGATTGTTTCTTCTGTCCATCCGTCTACCAGTATGCCATAACTTAATAGTTTTATTCAGTTTAGGATCAATCTTCATGAAATTTTAAGATAAATATATTTAACTTACATAAATATAGAGAAATAAAACTTAACTTTTATTACAGTACCTCTCGAAACGTTGAATTTGAAGAATTAATATTGGTTTTTTACTGTTAGTAGGTACCGTTAAAGAAATAATTTAAAACAAAATCGAAAATATCTAATATGACAGTACAAAAGACTATGGAGATTCATATCACTCCGAGATTCGTATTTTCTTTTTATTGTTTATTTTAAATGCAATTCCAACTGGAAAACCAACCATTAATTCTTTAAAAATTTCCTGTTCGATGTTCAATAAATCTTATTAATTTAATCTGCTTGACCTCGTACGTCAACGTCTTTGAATTTGTTAATCTAAATAACAGCATAAAACTGAAGATTTCTTCACAACTGTAATGTTTTTAGTGAAAAGTTTGATTTTACACATAAGTAAAAGGATACTGAGCGGGCAAAAACATTAAATAGATGTCTTTGGTAAAAATTAAAATATTTTATTTGAATACATACCACAAAAAGTTAGCGAAAGTAATACTGGAAATAACTTTCTATCGAAACAAAAAAAAGACTGGGTGTAACCACGTGCTGATAGTCGGTTCAATTTGGAATTTGTGTCAAATTATAAAAATAATATTCCGAGAACTAAGAGAGCACGGTTTCTATTTTTATCAGTGATTCCCGGGCGTAGATAGTGCGATGGCAGGCGAAATCGTAGCATTTGCTTTCATATTTGTTTTACGAAAGCAAAGATCTCAATGTATTTTTAGGTAGAGATTTCACGTAAAAGTTAAAAAAGAAAAACTGGCGAAGGGACAAGGAATTCGTCGATATTTTTGCAATGATGACATCTACGCTATCGACTAAAGCATGACTTCATAACGCAATGAAGGTCAATCGTTTTTCGTTCGACATTTGGAGTTTTGTTTATGTTTATATATGTTTTGTATCTATTGATTTATTATTCTCAAATTCATATTTTTTTTATTTCGAATTAATAAAGTTCCACTTATAAAGATCTTTTCTTAAGTCGTATGTAATTTTTACATAACCTCCATGTGAGGAGCTTAAATATTAATTTTAATGAGCCAATTTTTTTTTACAAATTCCCCTAAATTTAAATAGAAAAGCGAACAAAAATTAAAACATATCTGATTTATTTCAAATCTTAATAGAATAATTCCCTTTTAAATTGTACCATTTTCATTCATTATAAAAAATACCTATTTTTTTATTTATACACATTTATTTATATACACATATATATATATATATATATATATATATATATATATATACATATATATATATATATATATGTACATATATATATATATATATATATATATATATATATATATGTATATATATATATATATATATATATGTATTACAATCATAATTTTATGTATCTTTATCTTTTTTTAGTTTATAATAGCGTATAAGGATATAAAAAGCAAATTGCTAATTTCTGAAACTAGTTTTAGTTACATTTAAATTCAAAATGTTTTTTTGTATAAAAACCTTCACCATAAAAAATTTTTCAGTGATTACATTTGCAATAACGAAAATAAGTGTTAACTTCTCAAAAGTATTTTAGGCGTATATGAAGTCCAATTCATTTTTCAACGTGACATGTGCTACTCTTCGATTCTTTTTATATAACTGAGGTGACTTGCAATTTTGATGTATTTATTGATTACAACTTCAGGAGTCAAAATGAAAAATGCACGTAATTCTGATTTTTCTTGAAAAAAATTATTTAAATTTGGAAGATATACAGGAAGCATAGAAGTGTATTCTACGTTTATGAAATGAAAAAATCGTAGTGCGATCTAATCTTGCCATCTATTTAAAATTGTATAAAATATTCGTTCTAATTTTGAATACTGTCCCAATCATATTGGAAGTGACCTGTGTTACTTTTTGATCGAATTTAATTGACTTGCAATTTTGTTAAACCTGTTCAATTCAATTTACGTGGTCGAAGTAAGATGCGGACTAAACTGATTTTTGCAGAAATTGTTAAAACTTATGAGATATTCAGGAAGCATAAAAATGTATTATACATTTATGAAACAAACGAATCATGGTGATATCTAAACTCGCCGTCTATTTAAACATAAGAAAAGAAATTTAATAAAATTGATTACTTTTTTAATCTAATGACGCCGTGAGTTATAAATTTACAGATCTGTTTAGCCTAAAACTTAATAAAAAAATTATATGTAACGTATTGGTCTATGTATACTTTTAGAATAAAATATTTAACCCGCCACTGGTGACGTTATATCTGTGAGACCGGGTGGTTCGATAAAGTCGAATAACTCTTCCATCTGGCATCGATTAGTATTGTGATTTCGAGTAGCTGCCTTAGTGCGCACTCCCACCATAATTCCTTGCCACAACGGCGAACGATAACGAACCTGGAAGCGATAAAGAACCTGAAGATCCCGCACCAGGTCAAATACACAATTTGGAGATCACAGAGGATTTGAACGAACGAGAATATTCAGGTAACAAGAACTCGTCATTTTATTTGGAAAGAGATAAATTTACAAAATGGAGTAAAGATCCCCGTCACCAATATCTTCGTAATAAAAGTTTCAATATTATAACTCAGTTACCAGGACCTAAATGGGATATCTCAGATGAAAAGGAACATCTTGGAATTTGGAGATACTTCTTAGATGTCACTATAATTGATATTATCGTCAAGTATACCAACTGATAAATTGACACTGTCAAAGATAGAAGATAGATGTAGCATAGAAACGTATGTGAAACCAACTAACCCTAACTAGATTCAATGCATAATGGGTTTTGTACTATTTGCAAGAGTGAAAAAAACTAATCATCTGAATATTGGTGAGCTTTTTCGAACGGATGGTGGTGCAGTAGAAATATTTCTATCCTTGCCGATACCTGGTGTCAATTTCTGCTACGAATTTTAAAATACGACGACGATAACAAGAGACAGACAGACATATGGCAAGATTGGCCATGTCAGAGAAATGCATGAGAAATTTGTCCAAAATTGCGAGCATAATCACACCTTATCTGCTTTTGTGACTATTGATGAAAAATTAGAGGCTTTTCGTAGAAGGTGGTCATTTCGGCAATACACTCCAAATAAATCAAATCCTTATGTAATAATAATTCAAGCTCTCTGTGATACTAAAATATTTTACACATTTAGTGGGGAAATTTACACTGGAAAACAGCCAAGTGAAGGTTATTCAATGTTGATAATTCTTGCCTAGCTGTTGCTCAAATATTACGCGACCCGATATTGAAAACTAGTTGCAATGTCACAACTAACAACTGGTACACCAATATACCCTCAGCCGAAGTGTTGCTCTAGAAAGGTCTAACAATAGTTGGAACAATCAAAAAGAACAACAAGGAAATTCCTCCTGACTTCATTGTATTGCGTGGTCAACATGTGAAGTCTAATATGTTTGGTTTTCGCGACAACATTGTTTTTGGTTTCACATGTCCCAAGGGCAAGAATGAACGTACTCCCGATTATTACGATGCACAGTGATGATAAAGTGGATGCCGAAACTCAAAAACCCAATATAATTTTTAGCTACAATGTCACTAAGGGTGGAGTTGTTTATGTGCTAATTATAATTGTGCACGAGTAACAAGGTGTTGACCTATATTAATCTTTTACGCTATGCTGAATGTTTGTACTATAAACAGTCAGGTAATACATACAGCTAATAATCAAAACACTAGACATCCACGCCGTCATTTCATTGGACTAATTGAACCTGATATAAGAGAGCAGTAGACACAGTCGAACTTATAGAAATTTTGAAGATCGATGATGTCCCTAAGCCGTCAGGTTTTTCCAGAAATGGTAAGTACTATGAGTGTGGATGGAAAAAAAACAGAAAAACGTGACATAAATGCAAAAAATATTAATGTCTTGACCACGTAGTGCCTTATTGCGCAAGCTGTTAGACTGTTGTTGAAGAATGATTTTAGAGGATTTTTTTGTTTTTTGTTTGAAGGATAACCATTTTTGTATATTTTCTAAGAGCTCCTAGTGTCATAAGACTAATGAAGGCTAAGCTAATTACAAAATTAAAATATTGTTGTATGTTTCTTAGTTTTTGAAACAGAGTTGTTAAAAACCATGTAAATTTTAATGCTTTATATCCAGTTGTGTAATATCTAATAAACCTCTGTATTTTATGAAAAATGTATGTTTTATTGTCATTGCTTTTATAAGTTGTCCAAAAAAAGAAGAATGTATAGTTAATTAATACAAAACTCTTAGGTTAAAAATCCCGGTAACTGGGACCAGCGTCATCAGTTATGTAGCTCAAATTGACGTCACCAGTGGCGGGTTAATAGATTTTCGCCAAATTTTATCGCTGAAATTCATCTTGTTTTTAAATATAAAACCAATTAATCTATGAATCTAAACTACTACCATATTAATTAATAATAGTATAATCACGCAAAAATTTGATTCAATAATTTGGAAAATATTTCGGGTATCGATAAAGAAAACGATGTTTCACGAATTTTAAATAGTACAAATGAGCGTAAGCTGCAAGTAAATTTTTCAAAGTTTTGTTATTTAAAGTTTTATCTTTGGTACCTGGGCTAAATGGTTGTTCTTTTTCTTTAAATCTGAAAACCTAGCATTGAATTTTTACTCTTTTTTTTCATTCTTCTTTACTATGCTTTTCGCATTCTGCAAAACTGTAGCGCTGGTTACATTTTTTCATGATCAACATTTTAGTTAATTTTCTAGCGCTTTTGTTAAATTAAGAGCTGGGTATATTACAGATGATTTCAAATATTTTAAAATTATAAGTAAGTAGACTATTACTAAGTCTTAAGCGATTCCTATAGGACATACTAAGGAAAGCCCCGTTATGAAATAATGTACTGTTTAAATATATTTAAATAAGTTTACACTTGATGATGTTTTTTTTTCAAGTTGTGAGCATTTGAACTCCTAATTTCTTTGTTAGAAACCTTCTAACTACTCAATGTTTAAAATTAAACAGCCATCTTCAAATATCATCTATAATTTCAAATAGGTTTTTCGAGTAGGTTCAAAAGTTTTGGATTGCAATTGAGATATAAACGGGTGAACCTCATCTTGTTAATGTTTTATGGTCAGGTAAGATGTCTCCTACATTCTATCTTGTATATTTAACGAAACTTATAATCAACATTAATTTCGTACTACATTCATTGGAAATAAAAAAGAAATAAATATAAAATTTACTTCACGTTTCATGTGCTCGTTTCATACAAAACCTTCGAATCTATATCATTGCGTTCGATAACGTTTTTTGTGGTATTCATGGAAAGAGTTGTTAAATATGGATCGATGCCTGGGAATACATCCGAAGCGTCCATAAATACCAAAATAACGTTTATATTTATTGTACGACTATCGGAAAACTTATGAAGTTACGTTGCATAACGTACTGAACTAATATTTCTATTTAAATTTTATCTCGAATGTATTTTTTGTTAGTTTAAACTATCCTCTGTGGAGATAAATTGCTCAGGAATATTCACAAAATTTTTATTATTAACCTTTTTTAATGTTTTGTAAAACGGAAAGAATGTGAAATCCTTATCACGTTAAATTCTATCAGTCCGTTTGCTTATATATCTATCTGTCTGTCAAAGCCCTTTTTCCTTGAAACTATTCAACGTAAATATTTGAAATTTGGCATAGTGATAACGCGTATTAACCGCATTAATAGTTATTATTTCAGCTTAAAGTATTGTTGGTAATTGTGCGGGCAAATTGTAAGTATTGCAAAATTTAATTGTCTCAGAAGTATTTCAGAGATTAATATAAAATAATTCTAGAAATATTTTGGGAGATGTCCAAAAACAATGTGACCCCGCCTTTTTCCAAAATTACAAGACTTCGGATTTAAGAAAAAAATCAATCTTGCTGGAATCCTATCCAAATTTACCAGGAAAATTATATCGATGATTCTAAAGTTTTAGATATTTACTATGTTGTTAGCGTATACATACGCAATATATTTACGTTGTGGAAAATAATATTAATACCAGTAAGTCCGTACGTCACAGTTAAATAGTTTTTTCTTCAGTTAAGTCCAACTTGCATGAAATTTAAAGGACAAATATAGTTGACTTACACGAACCTACAGAAAAACTATTCATCTATTTGTAGAATAGTAGAAAGACTTAAAGAAATCCCTTGTTTTTGCTCTCACCGCCTGTGGAGGGCGGGTAAGGGGTAAACAATAAAACGCGACAGCAAACATCTCGCTTCTGTCTCATTTCGGAATCTGTGTCGCATTATAGAAATAAGGTTTTGGCAGTGAACGACGTAGGGTTTTTTATTTAGATTCGATCCCGTTCAGTTCCGTGGAGATGCGTGATGCTTTCGATTGTATTTGTTGAAATATTGTTTGTGCGTATATTTTTAAGAAACACAATTTTAGGAAACATATTTTTCTTTGAGATCGAAAAAATTTGCCCATTTTATTTTTAACGTAAACAACTTTGCAATTAGAATTTTAAGTTACCTCAACTTTCAATAGATAACAACACCTTGAAGGTCATTCCAACATATTTTTATTAACTCCTTATTTTTAGCTACAGTAAAGAATACAAATTTAATCCAAACAATTTGAGCAACGCATTACGCGTTGCTCAAATTGTTTGGATTAAATAATCGAACAAAATTAGTCATTTCATCGTGTTCGTCTGTCTGTGAATGCGTTTACTTGTCACAACTTCCCAATATTCACAGTTATATTTTTTAAAAAATTGTCTAAAAGTACATGCTTTGTATTTTCATTTGATAGGTAAAAATATATTGTTTTACTTTTTTTGCTATATTGTGCAAAGTGTCAGTTAATAGGTTAAATTTACATGAAATGTGGGTTTTTTTCACGTACCGCATAAATTATGATGCCATTAGACAAATGTTTGTAAACAAATTTCAGGTTTTATTTACAATTTTTAGGGTTTCGTACCCATACTAAACATTTATAGTCTCGTCATATCCATCTGTCTGCCCTTTATCAACTGGCTGGTCACAGCCCTTTTACTCACAGGTTATTAATGCTATACAGCAAAAATTTGGCATGGTTATAAATTTATAATACTCACATAATTTTATTATCGTAAATTTCTTTAAAAATTTTTTTTCGATATCACATGTACATATAAGTTTGTTTTTATAGATGAATTATGTTTCGCATACTCCATTGCGTAGAGTACAGTTGGACAATTTTTTTTAAATTTATTCGGGATAGTAATTTTTTTTATATACCAGCCATTTAGGAAACATTAAATTTCAAAGAGGTAATTTCTGTTAGAGTTAGGTATATCCACTTCTACCAGCTTAACTGCTATTAATACGAAACTATTTTTTTTCATGTATTACTATTTTACTACAAGCTTTACTAGTCTGCGAATAATATTCAACCAAATTATGACATGTAGACGGCTTTGTAACAACATATAGAAACTCCATATTGAATTAAATCAGCTACAAAAACAACTTTGTATTTTAAAATACATAATTATTATATCTGTGAAAAATATACTGGGCAATATGTTTATATATTTACATGGTGAGAAATTAACTTATATAAATATGAATCATGTTTTTAGACCTGTGAAACATATAGTAGGCAATAAATTTACATTATCGTTACATAATACATAATTTTTTATACAGTTTGCTAATATATAAAAAAAAGAAAACTTTGTTTGGAACAAAATACGTAGTCGACGCTATCGTTTCATTTGGAAGTCGCTATGATATTTAATAAGTTATAGTTATTTGAAAAAAAAAATTGAGTTAATAACTTGCGAAATAAGAGTCAAAAAATTATGCGAACTGATGAGAACGAATCAGTAAAAACATATACAATATTGATAATTTACCTTGTGAAAAGTTAATATTTGTATACAGTTTGCGAAATGTTATGTAGTACAGTTTGATATTTATAAGTTCTTGAATGAGTACTGAACCCTCGGAGTACGAATTCTAATCGTTCTTGACTGGTTTTAATTTTTAGCTCTGTTTGTATAATATTATATTTTTTTAACAATAGAAAAAATAACCTTAAAGTAGATTTATAGAACAAGTACTTTTCACAGTCGATTATCTAAATATTAATTTTATGAAGATAGTAATAGTTAGCTATAAAAATTTTAACCTTTAAATTAATATTATTTTTAAGAAGCTTCTGTTAATATTGTTTATATCCGTATCCATATAGGCGTATCCATAATAATCCATATTTATATTATATCCGTGTTCATATAGGCGTCCGAACTATTTAAAATTACATACCTACTTATATAACTATCAAGAACAGATAACAACACAATGATAAAAAAAAATTCTAAAAAATAATATAGGTGACGGGAAGCCTTAGTGGCGAAATAGTGCATCATTTGAAAAGAAAAGCAAGCTGTCAGAAAATTATAAGTTACGGACACTTGAAATGTCAAATAATCAACGTCACAAGGAAGCCAAAATAATTTTAAAAATTAAGTAATTTTGTTCGAAAAAATGCAGTGAAATACTTAATATAAAGACGATTTAATGACGGTGATACCGAAAAATAATTTGCTGATTGACACATCGCTTTATGTTCATATTCAAGACGATGAGACTTCAAAGGAAGTCTAGCAGATGAGAAACATTAGCCGAATATTGTGAGAATAGAAAACAGTATCTATTTGTGCTGCCCAATACGAAAACTGTAATAAAGAGCAGAGATGCAGTGTTCCTGAAATCTACCGTCAAAAAAAATTATGTTTCTTTAAATCTAATGGGTTCAAAGTGTGATCCAAGTACATTTTTTAAATAAAAAGACTCGTGAAGCACAATAGATTGGAAAAAGACTGCTACACATTGCAAAGCATTTTGAAAGGATACGCCTCAAAAGGAGGATAAGGATACGCTTCATCAAGTGGGAGCCTATGTCTACCTAACATAAGAACTAATACTCCAACAAATTTTAACATGATATTAAGGCCAATAAACAAACCAACAAATAAATTATAAAACAGCCACTATTGTTATCTTGAAGGTTTAGCTGACTACACGCCTGGCATAGTCAAAGACAGCAAACTTTGGCCCTGTCTGCTTTGGTTTTTTTAACATTTTGCAAGGAAAGACACTATAAGATGGACAAGTTTTCTACCATTAAAACTTTAGAAGGTTCCTACTAATTTGAGCTGTTATTGAATTATCCATCCGTACTTAACTCTCGCTTGTTTTCTGATTATGTTTCTCTTCAAAGAAAAAAAATGTGAATTGCAATTAAAATAAAAAAGAGACTTGTAATTTATTGTTAAGGTTTAATGGTCAGGTAAGGTTTCCTCTTCTTTCTTCTCTTAATGTAAATCGTATGTTTAATAAAACCTACGGTCAACGTTAACGTTTTACGACATTTACTGGAAATAAAGAAAAAAAACTAAAATAAAATTTACTAAAATAAATTTAGTTTTAATTTATTTTATTGTTTTACGTCCTCGTTTCATACCAACCCTCGAATCCGGAACTTGTGTTCGAGGTCGTTTTTTATTGTATTCATAGGAAGAGTTGTTTAGTATGCATTGACGCTTAGGAATACATTCCGATTGCTCGTAAATATCAAAATAACGTCTACATTTAGTGATTCACTATCGGAAACGTAAAGTTACACTGCAAAACAACGTGAAACCACATTGAGTCAATGGTGACATTCAAATGTTATCTAAGATGTATTTTTTGGTAGCTTTAGAATAAAAAATTTAGCATTGTTGAATGTCTCTCACCTTTTTTAATGTCTCATACTCCAAAAGAAAACCATTGGTCAGAACCATTTTTCATTATAGCCATTTGACAGAGAAACTTGAAATTTCTATGCCAAACAACATAGTGATCATTTATATAAGTTCGTTTTTATTGTTACCATTAGACAATTTTGACATGCAATGTTTGAGTCCGAATTAATATTAGACTATTTTTTCTTTTAGTTTCATATATTTTTATCAATTGAGCGGGAAAATTGTGAGTATTCTAAAAATAAATTATTCCAAATAATTTCAGACCATTATGAAAGATTATACATACAATTAGTATTTTTGACGATTTTTATTGAAACGTACCTTAAAAAAAACAAAGAAAGATAAAGCTCACCTTCCGTAATTTCTAAAATAAGTCAACATAAAAAGTAAATTAAAATGAATAAGTCAAGTGCAAGTTGAACTTGGCCCGATGAGTACTCCTCACCTAATAACATTAATCGGATATATGCTAGCTTCGGTTTTTAACGATAATAAAATTAATTCTACTATATTTTACAACAGCAACCTATAAAGAACTGTTTTAGTTAGTTAAATATGCAAAGGTTTTGTTTATGGATGGACTTATAACCATATTATTACCCACAACTTCGTCCGTCTGAAAATTAATTTGTGTATCTAAATACTGAAAACACTATATATTATTTAAACGCTCTCGAAGATTAAGAATATTTCACGAGTCAAACCAAAACCTTCATTAGCTAACTAAGCTTTCTCCGATTTTTAATGACAAGAGGTTCCGTTTTTGGTTTGTTTGAAAAACCCAAAAAACGATCGTATTAACTTGAGCTCTATAAAATCATATTGCACCGTTGCTATAAATTTTATACCACGCATATTTGGCCAGAACTAACCTCTTCAATTTCAGGTTTCCTCATGATCCTAACGAGTTACCTATATTTTTGAGTATATAAAATAAAATGTGATAACATTTTTTCAACATAAGGAGCTCACCTAAAATGTCCTTGGTAAAATGATTATATATGATGTTGACTTTTATTACATATATCGACTTTTATATCAATATATTCTACCTAAATTCCTTAACTTAAAATAAAAATTCTTAATATCACGCCAATCCGACTGCGTGAATTTCTGACTCCAATCCAATAAGTTTTTTAATAATATTTCAAATATATAACGATTATGACGCCAGTTCATACATTTGCATATAAATCTCCTGAACTACGAGTACATCTTTTGGATTTCGCGACTCAGAAAGTGATTGAAGATAGAAAGATATCCCTTACATTTTTTTCTTGCAGAAAATATAAACCTACTTATAAATTAATAGCTACTTCAGGGGATAGCAGCTCGTGATTAACGTTATCTACATATTCTTATATTTTTTATTATTATTTTGGACCATCCAAATTACCCAATATATCTCATAAGTAAATTCAGTTCCTTGACTGCCATTGAAGTAGGGCTAGGAATTCAATCCGAAATTTAAAAAAAAAGTGATTAATTTTTCTTTTCCTAATCATTCAACAATATTTTATGAAAAATAATTTTTCTCTAATGGCTACAAAACTTTGAAATCATCTGGATCCTGACGCGAGGAATTCACCCCCCATAAATGTTTACAAACATTCACTGAAAAAGTGCTTCTCGTATCATTTATCACCATCACCCTTTAATTCTATTTTCTCTTATTTTCTTATCGGTGCCATAACAAGATTTGCACTTAATTTTGGTTTTTAAATACTTTGTCTCGTTAATTAACTTTGCTTTTGGTTTAGCATTTTTTTTCTAAAAACTTTTTTTAGTCACAGAGTTAACTAAATTTTCCCACATTGATCGACTTAAAAAATTATTTACTTAACAAAAAGTCCGCTAAATATGAATGTAATTTTATTTGTACGTTACTCTCTTTTCTATCACACTGCAATTTTCCTATTACGCTATTGCAAACTCATGTCTTTTTTTTATTTTAAACTGTTATTATATTATATCGGTCGTATATGTGTGGTTTTTATTAATGACCGTCGAATGCGTTCTTGTGTGCTAACTCTTAAAAATCTAACTCTTTACTTCGTACGTCTTATTAAGGAAATTATTTCGTGTAAGTTTTCAGTTTAAGTCTTGCTATAAGAATTATTTCTTTTGCTTAACATACATCCAGTGCTGTAATTGTAATAAAATGTTACATTCACCAAATTATGAAAACGTAATAAAAATAAATAAAAGCTTTCGAATTAAGGAATAAAATTCTCAGTATTAATACATTGGTTGAATAGGTTCAAAAACATAATAATAATTATTCAAAGTTACGTCACATTATCGTTGACAAAAATAAATCTCCCAACTGATTCCGCATAGAATTTCAAAAGCTCTTGTACATAGCTTTCCCGGAGCTTAAAGTCAAGCCCCCTAAAATATTACGCGCTCCCTCACTCAGATACGTCACAAAAAATGGACGTGTGTGCTTTATTAACCCATAACTCTCGTCGAGGCCATGGGCCCGGGATTCATTATGATTAAGCGGCATTTTGGATAACTTCAGCCCGGTTCGGGCTAACTACGTCAAATAAAGCTTATTAACTTAAGCAAAGTTAAGTATGAGCCATTAAATGACAAGCCGTTATTAAAGAAGTGATTAATTATTATGAATATGGTAATTAAAGTCGATCCTGGTAATTCGTTTTCGTATTAATGTGGCTTTTAGTTAAGTTTGCCTTAATTCCCGCGAACTTTCAAAATTTCCGCCATTTTATATGCAGAATCAAATACACTTTGGGCTGTATCTGCATACAGCCCTAATTTGCATAGTAAATGAAAAATATTTTCAATGTGTTTCCAGAGTATCCCTACATCGTTATATAATAGTTACCTTGAGTAATGTATATTTACAGTACAGAATAAATCTGTTTAATTGAATCAAATAATAGCTACTTGTCTTTAATAGCCGTGGTGTTCTCAAGACATAATAGAATATGTATAAAATTGTAAATATAATAGTTAAATATGCGGTGGTATATTATAACAAGAGAAAGAAGAAGAGAGAGAAAACATTTGATTTAAACATGTTAAATTTGACATAATATTATAGCATAGTAACCAACATATATATCTCAATTAACCGACATATATCTCAATAGGTGACACTTAAAATTCGATTTTTCTTCTCAATTTTAGGGATCTCATATAGTATTAATTTAACAAACGAGGATAAATACCTCAAAAATATGTTTTTTTCAAAATTTAATTTAACATATTCTAGGGTCATTGGTGAAAATATGCAAAAAAATATTTTCCCACCCCAATTTCTTAAATTGATTAAGGAAGGAAAAGCATTATTAGGAATTTAAAAATTCAAGAAACTTCAGTAATTACTAAAAATCCCATAATTTTTGGGGATATTTAAAACCATCTCACCTCAATTCTAATAATTCGAATTAAAAAAGAAATATTCGGATATGATTATACAATGCACTTTTAGTTAACACCTCACATAACACATGAAGTTAAATAAAATTAGTTTCTTCATTTGTCTCTTCTGTAATTTTTACATATATACTTTTTGTTTCCACTACTGAAATATGCAGGTTTGCATTCTTTATCGCTGCAAAATTTCACGGTATTTAAGAAAAATTGCTGTACTAAACATGCACACAAACAACATACAGACATGTGAATTACCTTATGAGGGTTCTTTTTTTTTGTGATTTGAAACCCCAAATGTAATTTAAAATGTATAAGTGAGAGTTAAATTTAATGCGTTCTAGGCTCTCTTATTGAAACGACTCTTTTTATTTTTTTACTCCGTCAATCCGTCTGTCCTATGTTACGTAGGTTACGTAAACAGCTCACTTAAAAATTGGAAAAAAATAATATTTACGAATATATGCCACACATAAAAATTTTTATCAAATTGGGGAAATATAGTAAGATTAGAAAAGAAACACAATATTAAAAAACATTACTAGCAAAAAATTACCAACATCATCCCTCCACATTCCACATGCATCTGCCCGCATTCGGGTAGCATGCGCCCCTCCAGCCCAGTACTTCCAGTTGAAAAATTTCATTGCGTCATTTTAACGGCACGTAGCACATCTCATCGTCTGTTATGAACATATGAACATAGATACACAATATATTTTTGTAATCACAGCAGAGCACTTATATATATATATATATATATATATATATATATATATATATATATATAACAAGATGTTTGTGAATATTTTGCGTACTAAAAACCAATATGCAAACAATATTTTTAAAAAACCAATCGGCAGCAGCACGCCTCTCCTCGAAACACGCATGAAACCGAATCCAATTACAAAACCCCCGCATCCTTCGCTACCAAAATCTTATTTGTATAATGCGACACAAATTCTGAAATGAGACAGAAAGCCGGATGTTTGCTATCGCATTTTATTGTTAGTCCCCAGAGACGAAGAAAATAAAAACAAGTGATTTTTTCAATTTAGGCTACTCTTGAATAATAAATAAAATATTATATTTACCATTTATATAAGATACATTTAAACTTATCACATCCAAAGTCACTATGATTTTGATTCTCCATATTTCAAGAGATGATTTTTTTTCAATTGAAGCAAAGAATTAGTTATTTTTAAAAATATGTTTACCATTTAGGTACGTTATATTGAGCCTTATGTTATCACACGTAAGGTCACTGTGATTTTGCTTTTCTTTATGTCTCAAAATTATCTGTTTGAAATGAGAGCAATGAAATGGTTCTTTATAAAAAAAATTGTTTTCATACGATTTGAACAAATATTATTAATCATATTTTAATATTAAAATCAGTTTCTTTTTTAATTTAGTGATTTCAAAGTTAATGAATATCTACTTAATAATCAATTTTTAAAATATGTTTAGGTCAAGGTCTTATGTTCAGATTTTGTGCCAAATATAGACTAAATAATATGTTGAATTCTTTATTTCTTAGTGAAATAGTGCAGAATATATGTCCCATATAATGCAAATTTAATTACTTTTACAGTCAGCTGACAATTAGAGTAGAGTAGTAGAGCTCGTTGCCAAAACCCTTGAAAGTTAGATGTTAACACTTCACAATTACACTGTAAAATTTTGTTTGCACAAAATGCCTTCTGTTCATAATTTCACAAAATGCTTCCAAAAATATTTAAATTAATTTTTATTTTGCAAAATATTGCTTTGTTTGATAAGTATAATTTGAAACGATTCAGTTATTATCGTTTCAATTCGAAATATTAAAAATTTTTCAACATAAATATCGATGTGGTCATAACCAAATTACCCAAATTTGAATGAAAAATTTTAAAAATGTTATTTTTGGTAATGAATGTGAATGATAATTTTTTTAGTAGAGTAAAGTTAGACTTATACTTTAAAAAAGCTAGGGGCGTTAATAACTATTGACTGTACACTCATAAAAGTTACCAATTGTAAAGTTTACTCTCGATTATTTATTTGACAAATTAGTTGCATAACTACATTTTTCAAGGAGTATCTCAAAAAATTAAAATTATTTTAAAAAAATAATCATCGCGTTCAAAAGAATGGATAATTTTAAATGGAAAATGCGTACAAAGTTTTTTGTGAAATAAGAACTGTGCATTGCAGAATTTTTTTTCTGGTACTCGAAAATGTGAGGCAGCAAACACTAAAGTTCTGTGGTCGGAAACCGCAAGCGCGCTTCACTAACTCCGTTATAATCTTCGATGTAATTCATTAAAATGAGCAAACAAAATCTTAAAAGAGAAAATAATTTTGTAGATAACGAGCTGTCATAATTTAAACACAAAAATATGTCAGATAGCATCCTTTTTTAAAGAATAATAATTATAATTTAAGAATACATGAGTACCATTTTTTTATTTGTGAATATTATGAAAAAAGTGTTATTGTTTATAAAAATGCGTATTTTAAATATTTCGTCTATGACTTGAGAGATTACACTAGCGACAAAAAATGTAGTGATATGGTTTTATTAACTTATATTGGTTTTATTAACTATAATCTTCAGTTGTTACTTACAGTATTTATTTTCCTTTTTTTTTTTAATTAATTTTTTTTCTATTATATTTCTCTAGACAAATTAATAAAAAAATTATGAGAGTGAAATTATATGATGCGTGCATGCGCGTAAAATGCAATAAAAATCTACAGGTTGCTCGATGCAAGGAAAATCGAGAGTATGAAATCGCTCACGATGCGCGCGCACGATGCAACAAAAATCGGCATGATGAAGTTACTCACTAAACATATACGATATTATTACATAGCTTTAGAGACCTCATATATACATGGCTATAGATACTGATGCTATATTGGTGTTTTATATTCATGAAAATCTAAATTATTACTTTTAAATAATATTTTTATTAATGGAAATTGTTGTTTATATAAAAAAAAGAGTTATTTATTGTGAATATTCGCGATGGAAATTACGCTTATAAGATTTTAAAATATGTTTTGCGTGTATTTTTCTAAGTAAGGTTGCCTTTTTTGCATTATACATTATAAAAAATTATAATTTCAACAGCACGACTCACGATGCGCGCGCACGATGGAACAAAAAACGGGCAGGATGAAGTTGCGCACTAAACATAAATTTAAATGCGTGTGATGACTGACATTTTATTCATGACGGTTATTGAGGTATTTGTAAATAGATTAAATTTGTTTTATGGTCATAAAAATCTAAATTATATCTTTGTTTTTAAATAATAATTTTAGTAATTTAAATTTAGTAGTGATCCATATAATAAAAAAAAATTATTATGAGTATCCATGGCAGAAGTAATGTTTATAAGCGTCTTCAAAGATATTTTAGATATTTCAGGTGTATTTCATTAAGTGATGGTAAGTTTGCGGATGTATTTATTTGCACTATAAATTAATAATTATTACTTTATAACTTACTCTTACTTAAAATTAATAATTTACAATAAATTTTGATTATATTAATCTATTTTCATTATTAATCAAATTATATTTAGTTTGTTTTATTAAATGAAATGTTCATTTTATACATAATAATTTTTGAAAGTCAATTATTTGATTGAATGTATATCTAATAAACTTATTCATAATCACCGTATATTCCTTTTTTTTATCATATTTCCAATAATTATTTGCGTTCTAAATGAAGTTATTCTTGAATAATGCCAAAGAGATATAACTTCTAACGCCCATACATAAGTAAACACGCACGTAAACACGCATTTTTTTTCATTAAAACCTAATATAAAATGTTAATATAAGTAAAGCTTCTAAAGTTAAATAATTTTTTTAATAAATGCTTACCAAAATATTAGCCTTATAAGATTAGCTAATTTTATTTTTCTATATCATATTCTTAGTCAGCAACCTCGAAAACCCCTGTGATATAAGTTTCAGTGAAATTGCTTTGAAATTCATTGAGTTATTTCCAATTTGCTCGAAAAAATTGTTTTTGTTGTTGAAATAATAAAGAATTAGCGTATAAATATAAATCCATAGCTATTTTTATAAGCTACATCAAAATAATATCAAAATATTTCAGGGAAATATATGACAACTCTAGTTAATAAGAAAAAATACATATTTTTATGTTATTTTCAACCCATTTAAAAAAAAACAATTCTCTTAAAAAGACGAGATCTGTTTTAGTAACCTGTTTCTTTTAAATGCTTTTTCACGGTTTTTCTTATGAAATCAGTAAAATATTAAAACCAGCTCAAAAATAAAAACAAAATTATGACAGACGACATGGAAACACACGAAAGTACATAGTTGTCAAATTCATTTAAATGCTCAAGCATTGGTACATCTGAATTTTTAAAAGCATGTTGAATTTATTTGGATCTGCTCTTAAATTTATAAAAAGTGGTATTAATTTTGTTAGGTGAAACTGCTAATGATATGACATTATTTTCAAACAATTTACCTTTAACCTTTGTGGTGATATAATAATAAGTATTAAGTTGCCTACAAACCATTGCTATCAAAATAGCTTTCTTTTCAATGTAACATTTAAAACGTCCTGAAATTGTAATTTTTTTTCAAGAAAGTATATAATTTTAATATAAAGCTGAATGATTAACGGTTGGTAGATTGCAATATTTAAAATCATGATACATTATTCTGGGTTTTACTCTCCAATTTATGAACAAACTTTTACCTTTGTTAGGTGAATCTCCTAATATAAGTCACATTATGTATTTCCAAATAGTTTATGTTCAAGTTTCGTAATGACAAAATAGTGAACAAGAGATGGCTTAGGAAACAATTGCGTCAGTACAGTTTTTTATTTAATGCAACATTGAAAAACCATCTTGAAATAGTGTTATTGTTCAATACTTGGTTAAAGTCAAATTTTGCAATAGCTTGCAAAATCTTTACTCCTTTTTGGCTTCATTTTGTTATATATATATATATACCGGATTGAGGTAATTAGATGAAATATTTATAAATTGCATTTTCTAATGAATTAAGAGGCATTAAAATGTCTGACACTTTATTTTAGTTTTATTTTGATTTGATAAAAGTGTTCATTCCTTTATTTCATTTATAAATCAAAGAAATAAAATTATCCATACTCCCCTGTAACGTTCATACTTAGCATAAAAAAGATAACAAATTGTGGTATTTTATTCACATATCCATACAACACATGATAAAAAATTATCACTGTTACTACCACATGTTACTAGTCACTGTTACTACCACAGAATATATAATTTATATTAAAAATATATTCAGTTGTCGACTCGAATGCACTTTTTGTCTGTTGATTTCTTCATTGCTCTTATGGTAAAAATGTCATACAGCAAGCAGTACCAATACCTTGCCATCACAAATTAATATTTATTATAAGTAATTTTAATGATCGGATATAAGTTGTTTTAATTTTAATAATCAATGCATACACAAACGCACGTACGTACGTGCGCATGCGAGTACGGGCGCGCATGCCCATATGCACGCGCACATATAGGTAAGTAAACATAACTGTACGAGTACATAAGTGTTTGTTTTTTTAGTTATTCAAACAAAAATTATTAACCCGAATGACATAAAACGTCCGCAATATTATAGCTCAAAGTTCCCAGATTGTCACATGCTATATAGTGAGTTAATAGGTTTGATAGATAATTTTTGGAATACAGCCAGATAAGCAAAATATCTTACATGACTAACGCTGGGAAATATGCAAATATTAAATATCCTAATTAATTCACATTATGTACTTCTAAATAATTTATATTCAAGCTTCGTAATTACAAAATGAAACGTAATATTCTTTTATATAAAATATATATTCAAGTTTCGTAATGATAAAAATGTCAAAACAATAGTCTGGGATAGTATCAATATATCATTTATAACTAAATCAAGGTAACAGTTATAAGTTAAAAAAAATTGGGGAATGGACATGAAAAAATTATGTCAATTTACTCTCCATATTAAAATAAATATTTTTGTAATTTTAAGTGTCCTCCATTTTAATTTGGATAAGTAGTCTAAAAGACACCAAAAACATGTTGGTATTATAAAAGTAGGAACAGGAATTTGATGACATTTGGTGCGATGCATTCGCTCGTGGAAATAGGAAATGGAGGAGAAAAGAGAAACGGAATATCACAAGCCGCGATATATTATTATATGTTTTTCTTATTTAAAATAACGCTCAATACTACGTTCCTAAAAAAAGGTACCACCTGTATAATGAAAAAACAGTAAAGGCCAAACAAAAAACCATTAACTTTCCCTACTTTGCAAATTCCCAATCAAATTTTTCCTTTCAGCTTCACTCAATAACTTTGACCTTATTACTGCACAAATGTCGAAGAATTTCTTGTCCCTCGTGCTGACTCACTTTTCTTTTTCCCTTGTAAGTAAGATCCTCACCTAAAAATATGTCAAGCCCTTTTGCTTTCTAAAAATAAACATGAGAGCCAATACATTGATTCGAGAGGTCGTCGTCAATCTGGGCTATTCGAACCGGGAAATGCACACGGGTCAAAAGCAAAAACCGTGTTATCTTGGTCCTTGGAAAAGTATATGTATAAATTGTACAAATTTCAAAATGGAAAGAAGACGAACGTTTACTTTGTTCTGTGAATCAAAAGCTGCTTTGAGCTTTGCGTCATCGTAGTATCTTCTTATGCATGGACGAAATATTTATTTTAAATGTTATTGAATAACTCTTTTATTTCTTTAGTATTCTTTACTTATACGTGAAACCAAACTTTTAAGCAAAAACCTGCTAAATAAGAGACAATTTGCAAAATTTTGTCGCAGTGATTTTTACCTCTTCAAATGATTGTTTATTATAGTCATCATTTTACTATTCCTTTTTGAGCTCCGTATCCGAAAAATATCATACAATAATCAGAAGCCTAATATTGCAAATACAGAGTTGAAAAATGAATAATTGTGAACTAAATTGAAATTTAATTTAAAAACTTTTATGCTTTAAAGACACTTTGAAATTTTAACAAACAGACGGCTAGATGAAATCAAAGAAATAATATGGTTCCTTGACATTATATGAAACACTAAAAACTAGTAATCATTTAAAGAAATGCAGATTGTCTTCCCAAATTTCCTAAAATTATGATATTTGGAACATTAGTATTTTTTTCTAATTTTGTAAATAAATATTAAACTTTGCAAAATATTTTTGTGGTTTTTATGAAAATTAGTGGCGGTGTTTCCCTTAATTTTCATTGTTCGTTTTCTTTCAAATTAATACGATAAAGCTAAGCAAACTGAGCAACTAGTGATGCTGGAAATGCTATAGGTTAGAATCTAAATTGAACCATCAATTTAGCAGATTGTTATTATTTAACGATTAGAAAAGGTATATAATATTCATTGAAAGAATGTTTACAATCATATATAATAGTAGTAAAATGTATTTTTCCCTATTCAAACATAACGTTTTTAAATAAGTCGTACGCAAACTTTGCAGTTCGAAACTTAGCACAACCTAGATGATATCAATATTACCCGGAGATTTCATTAAAGCGTAGACTTTTAATGAAATCTCCTTTTATGAAAAGTGTAGAATTTTAATAAAAAAAATTCTACAATGTTTTTAACATTTAGCAGGTTTTTAATTGTAGAATTACGAACTGGTTCAGAATTTTAATTAGTTAGTGTGCTTTTAAAATGGATATTGTTAAGAAAACTGAATTAAGGGATGCTAAAATATGCAATATCATGTAGATAACTAAGAATTCACAATACTTTATCTTAATTTATTTAACAATATGAGAAACCTTAAAGAAAAACATATATTTTGTAAAAAATTATTGATTCATTTTTTACTTCACATATTAAAAATAAAAACAATTGAAAAAAATTAAATAAATTAAGAGCAAATAACCTACAAGTATATTTGTTCATGTCGACTAGTATACGTATAATTTGCAAGTAAATCTTATTTGTTTTGATGAAAATAGCTGCAACTGACGTTGTTGAAATTTTTCACTAGATCTACATTTACTCCATACTATGAAGGCGTTGCACATGGGTATTGAAAAGTGACGTACGTTATAAAATTCGTATACGTATGACTTTGACAACCTTGTTCGTAGAATGTTTTTCATTTACTACTTTATTCTATTTTGAGGTGCACACTAAAGGAGCATGCACCTATGTCATAGCTCTCTGAAACATTTGAGACATAATCTTTCATTGCATTTATTATCACATATATTTTAAGGTTTTCCAAATAGGTATGTAAATATATAGTATCGATCTATGCTATCATTACTGGAAAATAAGAGAACTTTGCAAAATACTTCTTTGAGCCAATTCTGTAGAAGCTTGAAAGACTGACTTGCAAAGTGTTTTTATATTATTCGACATAAATATAGGTACGCTGATGAATAGTGTGATATAGCTAATTACTTATAATACAAAAACAAGTCTGTTTTAACCTCGGCCGATATTATTTACTTATTTCTATTTTCATTACATGATTTATTCATTTTAGGTACTTCTCAGTATCGGCCGTACAGCATCATTTACTTGACCCGAAGGTATATTTAGTTAAAACACTTTCTCTAAAAACAAAGTATAATAGACACCACTTTTAATAGATACTTAAGTGTCATTGAAGTTTATATCGGATAATTTTATTTAAAATATTTTTGATATTTAACCTGTGTTAGTACATGTTCTTTATGTAATACCTGAGTCTGGTTTATATTCTAAAACCTGTCCAGTTTGATTCGTGTTTTGATCGTATCCTGTATCAAAGCAAATGATTTTTAAACCGATGTTATTTTAGTTAATCAATTCTATTAATATAGTGAAGATGTGTTCAGGTAAACTAACATTTTTTTTACTAGTATTACAATTTTCATGCCTTCCATTTTGATG
This sequence comes from Druceiella hillmani, assembly GCA_039881145.1. Taxonomy (NCBI): domain Eukaryota; kingdom Metazoa; phylum Arthropoda; class Insecta; order Lepidoptera; family Hepialidae; genus Druceiella; species Druceiella hillmani. The sequence continues at coordinate 16,078,606 of JAYKKI010000016.1, read as the reverse complement.
TATTTCTTTTGTCATTTAATTTCTAAGTAGAACGAGCTTGGATACTTAATTAAAAAGAAAAATACCAATATGTGTTATTACGAAAATCGTGATAATTGCGAAGCGACCACTCATAAAAAAATCATTTTTAATAATAGCTCACTTGATTTTATGAAAAGCTAATACTTTTTTCCTAAAAATATAGTTTCCTCTCTTGCCCTCATGTTTTCAATATATTTTTCTCACTGATTATTTTAAAATTGTTTATATTTACTATCACCAATCCAAAAATTTATGATGTTATTTAAAATATGTAGTTATTAAAATAACTTTGCTCCCCAATTTACTAAATAATACCTCTTCTTATATAATTGGATATAATAAAATATTTACATTGTCGAATGATGTAGTGAAAGGAGATACTAGATTTTAAATTATTAGAAGTATTTATGATTTTTCTGTTGAAACTGGAGATTCTTCTCTGCCATTCATTAACCGAGTAATGCTCGGTTAATGGCCATGTCTGCAAATTTATTATCTTATCGGCTTGTATACTAGATTTTCGATTTATGACCGGTTCTTTCTCATGATGTCCATAAACAATATTATACAATTTTCGAGTTTTCCAATGATGCTTTTTATACTTAAATATCAAATTGTGGGCTATTAGCAAAGATTCTTGGTAGAAGATCTTTGCTAATAGCCCACCTAAAGATGTTGTAATACAACGAAACCTAGGTTGTGGTAAAGAACTTAAAGAAAGTAGAAATAATACTACATTACGTAGTTTCATTTAATTGTGAATAATGAATTTCTACAAGATTAACGTTAAATATATTCAATATCCAAAAGTATTACTTTCTTCTATTACTTTCCCCTAAATATTTTTTTCCTAGAAACCTTCAATACACAGAGACACTTAATCTACAATTTTATTTGAAGTATGGATAACCAGGATGTATCTACCTAATACTAAATACAAATTAAGTAATTAAATTATAAATATTTACAACAAATTCCATTTTTAAGCAAATTGAGGAAACAAAGTTATGTTATAACAAATTTATAAAATAGCAAATAAATTATGTCCAGATCACCACTGAAAAGTATGTCTGCCTGGATTCAGATTGCATACTTAAAAATTTCCATTAATATACCATCCCATATTTCATCTCTGCATAAGCCCATTTTAGCAATGTATGTCCGAATATTCCATAAATCGTTTTTTTTTTCTTTAATATAAAAATGTTAAATCCGCCGTTTTATTTTATTTATTAACAATGAAGTATACATCAAACAAATTTATACACCCTGATAATAAATCTACCTAAATTAAAAACATTGACTACAGATAATAATTACAAAGAAATTTATAAAACAAGGTAACCTTATATTTAAGATATCCAACAATGCAAGATTTTATGCGCGGAAGACAAACAAAAATGCCTTCAAAGGACCAGGTCCGACCGCATGCAAATTGCTTTAAGCACCTACACTTCATACTTCTGAACACGGTCATTTAGCCAATGCATGTCCGGGTCAATATAATTTGAGCACCATCTTTGGTGTGCGTAGAAACGATAAACCTTTATGTAATTAGACACTGAAAGTATTTATGTTGTACCAATGCAATATAAATCATTTTTGAGCAATTAAATTCCCATATCTTCTGATTGATTGGATCAATTACTATGCTACATAGATAACCAAAAAAAATCTAAAATATGGCATAATAATAAATAATATTTAATGTAATGCAGGTAAATAATTAACACTCACAAATATTCATGTAGAAATTTATAACAGGTTAAATTATATTCATGTTTGTTAGGAATTCCATCAATTTGAAGGAAATTCTAATAAAAATATGTGCTTCGGCGAATATTGCAAATAAACCCTGACATTCGATCCGTAAAAAAACTTGTTAAGCGTTAAGTTAAACACAGGAACTAACGCAATTTAAATATGAGAGTCGTTTAAAAGCGGCGCCCTCCAATGGCGGGGTAATGGCGCCCCATGGAGCAGTTACAATTTTTCTCGCCACAATTTTATTTGAAAGGTGTTCAATTTTATTTGTACAATAGAGGAAGTTTGGCGAATATTATGTTAGATGGCGAATAAGTAGTTTCGACATCATAATATTAAAAATAGGTAAACATTACAAATAAAACGGAATCAAATGAAATGTTTTATGATAATGTTAAATTTTCAAGAAGTAAAAATAATTGATGCAAAATATTTATGGTTTCAATATTTTTTTTTATTTTAATATGCTTTAAGCAATCAATAACACTGTTGCAAATTTACATCAATATATAATGTTTCCCTTATTGGTATTGTATTTAGCAACAATTTAAAAATTTACACGTGAAAAATGACAACCATATTGTAACTAAATTGAACTAAAGTAGGTATTCGACGCTAATATATTCATGAAACAACAACATATATTGTAAATCTATATCGGTATACACTATTCCGATAACAGATTTTACATTAAGTATGTTATAGAAACACAAATTGCATTGCGGTTAATAGAGTAAAGTTATTTAGAATAAAAATGGCCAAATTGAATTTTAAAAATAACAAAAGTATTAATCCTAAAAGTATAATAAACGAACTTGTTGAAAAGGAGTGGAACTTGCGCTATGAGGTTTCTGTTCATAATTGGGCATTATAACACAGCAGTGTGGTGATTATATATAATGCTAATAGAATCATACAATTATGAAAATATTTCCAAATATTTTTCATTACGGTAATAAGCAATTACCAATTAATTACTTGCAAACACGAACGAATGAATAACAGCAGGACTTTCTTGTTAGCTCCATAAATAAACGGAAATTATGTAAGAAAAATAAATTCTGTGATACATAAGTAACTAGATGTCATTCTACGGTCTTGGATTAAATATTAAATTGTCGTAAAAACGTGTTTTAATTAAATATACAATAATTTTTTGGCCATACGATGAATGGCCAGAGTTTGTTTTTCTATTGGTAATCGTTCGATAACTTATTACTAACTTCAAAATTTATTAATGGCATAGTTTATAAGGTATTTTGATAAATTCTAATTAAACATACTATATCATCAATATCAGAATACATGAATCAAATATAGATACCACCACTTCCATGATACTTTGTAATGAAAGTACTTTTCCAAACCTCGAATTGGGTATGAAATCGAGTTGAGTACCAGTAAAGGGATATTTTGAAATACAATCTAAAATATCTAGTAATGTTTATATAAGACAGTACAGAATATTGTAGAGACTCATCTAGCGAGATTCTTATTATTTTATTACATACTTTTAATATGAATTCAACTGGAAAAGTAACCAGCTATTCTTTGAAAAGACACTTTTTAAGTTTATTGCTTTTTTCCAACTAGGTATTCTATATACTAACGAGAGACTATTAAAATTATTTTATAATTAATTACTTCGTTTAAAATCTTCAGGTAATGATGATATTGTCTAGAAAAAGCTCACGGAACTTCGGATCACACGGTTAACATAAAAATATCTGAATATCGGCATAATGAAATTAGAAACTACCCGCTAATACATACGACAAACAGGTAATGAGAGCAATAAACAGAAAATAGTTCACGATCCAAGCAAGAAAGAACTACAGCCAAATGCTGTTTCTTCGCTCCGGTTTAGAATTTGTATGATATTATGCACATATTTGTATCAAATTATATACATAACAGATAATATTCTGAGAACCAAAATTACAAGGCTGTGCTTTTTGGTCAATTTGCATTTCACTATTCGAATGCGCAAATAGCGCGGCGGCAGTGTAACTTGGCTTATTTGTTTCCATGTTTATTTCAAGGAAGCGAAGGGTTCTTGGGCAAAGATTTCACTTAAAAGACTAATAGAAAAATCGTCAAAGTGAAAAGGAATTTTTCGAAATTTTTGCAATGATTCTATCCAGCTAAGCCGTGTGTAAGCATGTTTTTTTGAAACTATTATGACATTTAAAGAAAGTTTATACTTATTAACATAAAAATAAGAAACATAAAATTTAATATTTTAGATATTTCCTGCAATTTTGAATTGAAAGTATATGGGGTGGTTTTGCACTTGGATACCGTACCATTCATTTTTCCAGGTGACTAGTGTTTTTATTCTAATTTTTTTAAATAACGTGGCATGTAGTTTTGATAAACTTTTCTAACACAATTTAAAACAATCAAAGTGAAATATTTGATTAGGATGTTGGCCCTTAGCTACACTCATTTTCTAACAACCTGTGTGAAGTGCCTGAATATGTATTTAACCATTATTTAATGAACAAAACTCGGTGCGATCTAATAATGCTATTTAATGTAAAATATTTGATATAGAAAATAAAAAAAAATTCAGGAATTTTTAAAGTTATGAATTCACAATTATATTTAGTTTTATGTATAATTTTAGACTTATTCATTTAGTAGGTTTTATTAGAATTTCAAACTCAACAAGCACTTTCATTTTGATAGTAAAATATTAGTAAGAATATGTCATAAAGTTAGTAGTCAGTATTCAAGTGGAAATAATTTTAAAAATTACGAATAAGTTATTCCAATATTAAGGAAATCTTCTTCAGCGATAAAAAAAGTCAAAAAGCACACATGATGCCATAAGTTAAAACATATCGTATCCAATGGCAAATTCAATATTTTATTTATCATCATAGAGTAAAATTAATTAAGGGAATTACTTGTTTTTACTCTCCCCGTCTGTAGGGGACAAACAATAAAACGCGACATCCAACATCTCGCTTCCGGTCTCATTTCGAAATCTGTGTCGCATTATACAAATAAGATTTTGGCAGCGAAGGACGCAGTTTTGTATTTGGATTTGCTCCCATTCGTGTTTCGAATAGACGCGTGCTGCTGCCGATTGCGTTGGTGAAAATATCGTTTGCCTATATAAAGATTTTTCTGAAGTAAAATATTCACCAATTTGTTTTTCATTGCAATGCTACCTTGTGACTGGATCAGACAATTGAATCATCCTTTGGAAAAACACATCAGAGACGACTTTTATGGGTTAATTGAACATATTTTGTGGTAGTAAAACTGTTGAAATATAATTTTGACTGAAAATGTATTGAAAAAAATTATCTATTTTATTTTCACTTTGCGATTTGAATATTATATAATTCCTACTTTTGTTCGTTTACTACAATAGGAAGTTCCGTAAAACCTTAATTTTTGACCGCAGCAAACAATTTCTCATATTTTTAAAACTTCATAATAAAACAAAATAAGTAATTTCATTATATAATAATAATAATAATATAGTTTATTTGTGGATATAAAATACAACAGGTAAAGTAATAGACATGTACAGAAATTTTCTTAGGGCTAATGACAAAATTAAAGTTAAAATTAAGTTACACGCCTTAACTTAAATTTTTTTCAATATTTTATCTACCTGTCCATCCATGCAATAGACTGTGACAGCCTTCCAGTTTTCACATTTTATGGACCTTTTAGAAACTTAATAAGTAATTAATATGCTCAATGAAAATATAACATTTTTCTTTCCCTTTCTTTTCTTTTTTCATTAGTGGGTTCTGTGTATATTTCTTCTAATGTTTTTAGCATTCTTTATATATAAAATGTGAGCAAATTTTTTCAAGTTCTTTGTAAATTGTGGTGATGTTGGACAAGTTTTCTAAATAAATTTTAGGTTTTGCATCTAAATTTTATTTCAAGTTGATATTTGGATACGATAGTACCTTAGGCGAATTTAATAAGCGAAAATGACCTTAATTCTGCTCTCAGTTTTACGAGTGTATAGTTACTGCCTCAAAGGTAGGTAAACTAATAAAATTTTCACTCGATTTATTTATATATTTATGATTTTCTCTACATGTACTTCATCAATTACAAGACTTACAACATAGGTATTAACTTTCTTTAGAAACCGGTAAAGAACCCAAAGAAATATTTGTAAATATAATTTTAAACAGGAGCAATACATCAGGACCCATTTGAATCAAAATTAGCTGTGTTCTGATACTGGCATTGCAGTTATTTTATATCGTCAATTATCTATATAAATTTGTGTCACGATTTTTCTAGATATTAATTTTGATATATAATGACAATTTACTAATTTTTCTGAATATATGAAATTATAATCTTCTTAGACGTATGCAATAACAAATACTTGTCTAAAACACATCTTAATCTTTTAAGGCTATATTTATATATATTTTCTAAGACATGCGTTCCATGGAAATCAGTAAGTTAAATACCTAATTTCCTAGTTATCCTAAGTTACTTTTTTAAGGGCAAATAATAAAAACGGCCATTCTATATTTGGATAATTCAAATCATTATTGTATTAATAAACAATATTTATTAATATAATAAAGGGTTAACTTACTTTAATATATTAATAAATAATTTCTTTAAAATACTTGTTACAATTTTCGTATGTATGTTTTGTTAATATCATATTTATTTCTAAAATTCATTGTAACTTTCTGTATAACAAATGTTCTTATTCGTTTAAAAACTCAAACCATTATATCTCCTTAAATTTTAACAGCTACATGAAGGATCGACTTCGAATATTTCTTAGTATTATCAGACATAAAATATCGTCTGTTGCCAAAGTTAAACCGTATTCCTTTTCAACATTTTGCAATCAATCAAGGAAACTATCAGATGAACAAATGGAACGAAAACTTTGAAACAATCCGTGGCAGTTCCATCTGTTTGTAAATTATTCGGCCGTACTTAACTGTCGTCTATAATTTCAAATCGGTTTCTCGTGAAAGGAAAAAGTTTGAATTGCAATTACAGTTTAAAAGAAGTTCATCATTTATCGTTAATGGCTTATGACCGGTAAGTTAATCCTTCCATAATGTTTATCTTACATTTAATAAAATCTTCGGTCAACGTTAGTTTCGTACTATATTTCTTGGAAATAAATAAAAAAGAAACATAAAATTCATATCATATTTCACGTGCTGGTCTCATATTTAACCGTCGAATCTGTAACATTGTATTCGTTATCGTTTGTTTATTATATTCACAGAAAGAGTTGTGAAATATGCATCGACGCCTGGGAATAGTTGCGAAGCGCTCGTGAATATCAAAATACCGTCAATATTTAGTAAGCGTTTATCAGAAACGTATGACGATACATTGTATAATATATAAAACTAACATTTCTAATCAAATTTCATAATTTTTAAGTCGATCTCTTTATCTGTTTATGATTGATTCAGTAATAATAGTATGTGTACTTTATCATTTACAAGAATAACGATATATGTATTCCCTTTTTTCATACCTTTACATTAAACTGGCAAAAATAATTTTAAACTTAATTTGAAACAGAAACAAAAATCCTGACCAATTGCAGTAGTTAATACCAATGTTTCATCCTTGGCGTCACAGCAATTTTTTAATCGTCAATTTTGTATATAATTACATATGAAGATTTGGTTAGCTCTTTACTTTGTTTATAATAATATTTTATAAATTTTTCTGTGTGTATGATATATAATCTTCTTAAACCAATTTAGTCGAATTTATAAACTTATATATAGTCTTTCATAAAAACTCATTGTTGGAATACCTGCACAAATGTACATATATTGTGTTAATTTAAACACAACCAATGCAGTTTTGGTAGTTATAAGATATGTGAAATTATAAAAACATAAAGAAATCACCCTTAAAAAATCTGAAATTAATACTAAAAATAATATTTTCTAAAATTAATTAGAACTGTGGCCACGTGAGAACGTCTGTCGAAGCATATTTTAGAAAACACAATTATCGGTATCAGTGTAGTCACTGGATTTTCTATATCAAGTGCGTTTCGTAGCTGATTATGGAAATATAAATTTTTCGAAACGTAATAGTAATTTGAAATTAGGAATGAAAATGCTATGGCTTGAAAAAAAATTATTTTTTTTTATTTCGAAAATAAAACTACTAATAAAATAATCTTATAACATTGTAAAATAATAGCATAATCATTTAATTTGAAACTTTTAATTCACCTTGGATTAATATTTTTAAAATATTTCTAGTATTGACAAAGAAAACAATTTTTTTTTAATTTTACCTAGTATAAATGGGCACATGCTGCTGCTAATTTTTTTACCACTTTTTTAATTTTAAATATAACCATCGGTAAAATTCTTGAATTCTTAAAGTTTCATGACTTTAAGAATTGGTGAATTTACAATTATATTTAGTCATATGTATACTTTTAGACTTATTCATTTAGTAGGTTTTATTCAAATTTTAAACCAAACAAGCAATTTTATTTTTATACTAAAATATTATTACGAAATTGTCATAAAATTAGTAGTTATATTCTAGTGGAAATAATTTTAAAATTACGAATTAAATATTTAAATATTAAGGAAATCTTCTTCAACAAAAAATAAGGTCAAAAAGCACACATGATCCCATAAGTTAAAATATCTCGTATCCAATGGCAAATATAATATTTTATTTATCATCGTAGAGTAAAATGAATTAAGGAAATTACTTGTTTTTACTCTCCCCGTCTGTAGGGGACAAACAATAAAACGCGACATCCCACATCTCGCTTCCGTCTCATTTGGAAATCTGTGTCGCATTATACAAATTAGATTTTGGCAGCGAAGGACGCCGCGGTTTTGTACATGGATTCGTTCCCATTCGTGTTTCGAATAGACGCGTGCTACTGCCGATTGTGTATGTGAAAATATTGTTTGCCTTATAAAAATTGTTATGAAGTAAAATATCCACCAATTTGTTTTTCATTGCAACGCTACCTTGTGACTAGATCAGACGATTGAATCATCCTTTGCAAAAACACATCAGGGAGGACTTTTATGGTTTAAATGAACATATTTGGTGGTAGTAAAACAGTTAAAATATGATTTTTACTCAATTTAGATTAAATTTTCTATATCATTTTCACTTTGCGATTTGAATATTAAATAATTCCTGCTTCTGTTGGGACATAAGATTTTCATTACATTTTACATCCTCGTTTAATACTAACCGCCGAAACTGTAACTTTGTATTCGCTATCGCTTTTTGTTGTATTCACAGTAAGAGTTGTTAAATATGTATCGACGCCTGGGAATAAATCCAGTGCGCTCGTGAATATCAAAATAACGTCTCTATTTAGTGAACGACTATCGGAAGACGTCAAGTTACATTGTGAAATGGATTGAATTAATGCTTGTATTCAAATATTAGCCGAAGTGTATTTTTTGTTATGGTAACTGTTCGATGATAAGCCAGAAAGCTCTGAAATGTTGCATTCATTAAATTAGTGTTATTGGTTTTGTTCTTCAACAGGAAATGGAACCCTTATAAGCTCACTTATGTATTCATCCATCTGCCTACCATCAGTCACAGCCAATTTCCATAGAAGCGATTAAACGTAGAAATTTTGAATTTGGCTTTGTGATAAATTATTTTGACCCATCCTAATAGTTTCTACTCAAAAAAATATTTATGTAAAATTTTTCAGGCGGACAATAAAGTACATGATTTCTTTTAAAATTACATAGATTATTTTCAGTCGCGAAGGTAAATTGTAAGTAAGTATTGAAAAATTAATAGCTCTCCAAATTATTTCAGAATTTCATGTAAGGTAGTTTCAGAGATGTTTTTGAAAATGCTCAAAGGTATGTATCGTCCCCTGTCTGCGAAATTACTAATATAAATATTGCGGAAAAATCAAGTTGCTAAAACCTTACCTAAATCTTGCCATAATACTATAACGATAGTTCTATGTTTCATAGTTTTTATACATTCACAAAATTGTTACGTATGTCGAAGTATACATACGCAATATATTTACATTCTGAAAATTTATATTAAAACTTCCAATAAGAGTTTTAAACAAACATAAAGTACTCTGTTTATATTAGAAAAGGGTGATGAGCGATTGTTTCTTCTGTCCATCCGTCTACCAGTATGCCATAACTTAATAGTTTTTTTCAGTTTAGGATCAATCTTCATGAAATTTTAAGATAAATATATTTAACTTACATAAATATAGAGAAGTAAAAAAAAACTCTTAACTTTTATTACAGTACCTCTCGAAACGTTGAATTTGAAGAATTAATATTGTTTTTTTACTGTTAGTTAAAAAACGTTTAACGGTACCCTTAAAGAAATCATTTAAAACAAAATCGAAAATATCTAATATAATTATTATTTGACAGTACAAAAGACTATGGAGGTTTATATCACTCCGAGATTCGTATTTTCTTTTTATTGTTTATTTTAAATGCAATTCCAACTAGAAAACCAACTATTAATTCTTTAAAAATTTCCTGTTCGATGTTCAATAAATCTTATTAATTTAATCTGCTTGACCTCGTACGTAAACGTCTTTGAATTTGTTAATCTAAATAACAGCATATAAACTGAAGATTTCTTCACAACTGTAATGTTTTTAGTGAAAAGTTTGATTTTATACATAAATAAAAGGATACTGAGCGGACAAAAATATTAAATAGATGTCTTTGGTAAAAATTAAAATATTTAATTTGAATACATATCACAAACGAAAAGTAATACTGACTAACGAAAGTAATACTGGAAATAATTTTCTATCGAAACAAAAAAAGACTGGGTGTAACCACGTGCTGATAGTCGGTGAAATTTGGAATTTGTGTCAAATTATAAAAATAATATTCCGAGAACTAAGAGAGCACGATTTCTATTTTTATCAGTGATTCCCGGGCGTAGATAGTGCGATGGCAGGCGAAATCGTAGCATTTGCTTTCATATTTATTTTACGAAAGCAAAGATCTCAATGTATTTTTAGGTAGAGATTTCACGTAAAAGTTAAAAAAGAAAAACTGGCGAAGGGACAAGGAATTCGTCGATATTTTTGCAATGATAACATCGACGCTATCGACTAAAGCATGACTTCATAACGCAACGAAGGTCAATCGTTTTTCGTTCGACATTTAGAGTTTTGTTTATGTTTATATATGTTTTGTATCTATTGATTTATTATTCTCAAATTCATATTTTTTTTATTTCGTATTAATAAAGTTCCACTTATAAAGATCTTTTCTTAAGTCGTCTGTAATTTTTACGTAACCTCCATGTGAGGAGCTTAAATATTAATTTTAATGAGCCAAATTTTTTTACAAATACCCCTAAATTTAAATAGAAAAGCGAACAATAATTAAAACATATCTAATTTATTTCAAATCTTAATAGAATAATTCCCTTTTAAATTGTACCATTTTCATTCATTATAAAAAATACCTATTTTTTTATTTATCTACATACAAATATATATATATATATATATATATATATATATATATATATATATATATATATATATATGTCTATATGTATATATATATATATATATATATATATATATATATGTATTACAATCATAATTTTATGTATCTTTATCTTCTTTTTTAGTTTATAATAGCGTATAAGGATATAAAAAGCAAATTGTGAATTTCTGAAACTAGTTTTAGTTAAATTTAAATTCAAAATGTTTTTTTGTAAAAAAACTTTCACCATAAAAAATTTTTCAGTGATTACATTTGCAATAACGAAAATAAGTGTTAACTTCTCAAAAGTATTTTAGGCGTATATGAAGTCCAATTCATTTTTCAACGTGACATGTGCTGCTCTTCGATTCTATTTATATAACTGAGGTGACTTGCAATTTTGATGTATTTATTGATTACAACTTCAGGAGTCAAAATGAAAAATGCACGTAATTCTGATTTTTCTTGAAAAAAATTATTTAAATTTGGAAGATATACAGGAAGCATAGAAGTGCATTCTACGTTTATGAAATGAACAAATCGTAGTGCGGTCTAATCTTGCCATCTATTTAAAATTGTATAAAATATTCGTTCTAAATTTGAATACTGTCCCAATCATATTTGAAGTGACCTGTGTTACTTTTTGATCGAATTTAATTGACTTCCAATTTTGTTAAACTTGTTCAATTCAATTTACGTGGTCGAAGACGCGGACTAAACTGATTTTTGCAGAAATTGTTAAAACTTATGTGATATTCAGGAAGCATAAAAATGTATTATACATTTATGAAACAAACGAATCATTGTGATATCTAAACTCGCCGTCTATTTAAACATATAAGAAAAAAATTTAAATAAAATTGATTACTTTTTTAATCTAATAACGCCGTGAGTTATAAATTTACAGATCTGTTTAGCCTACAACTTAATAAAAAATTATATGTAACGTATTGGTCTATGTATACTTTTAGAATAAAATATTTAACCCGCCACTGGTGACGTTATATCTGTGAGACCGGGTGGTTCGATGAAGTCGAATAACTCTTCCATCTGGCAACGATTAGTATTGTGATTTCGAGTAGCTGCCTTAGTGCGCACTCCCACCATAATTCCTTGCCACAACGGCGAACGATAACGAACCTGGAAGCGATAAAGAACCTAAAGATCCCGCACCAGGTCAAATACACAATTTGGAGATCACAGAGGATTTGAACGAACGAGAATTTTCAGGTAACAAGAACTCGTCATTTTATTTGGAAAGTGATAAATGTACAAAATGGAGTAAAGCTCTTCGCCAATATCTTCGTAATAAAAGTTTCAATATTATAACTCAGTTACCAGGACCTAAATGGGATATCTCAGGTGAAAAGGAACATCTTGGAATTTGGAGACACTTCTTAGATGTCACTATAATTGATATTATCGTCAAGTTTACCAACTGATAAATTGACACTGTCAAAGATAGAAGATAAATGTAGCATAGAAACGTATGTGAAACCAACTAACCCTAACGAGATTCAATGCATAATAGGTTTTGTACTATTTGCAAGAGTGAAAAAAACTAATCATCTGAATATTGGTGAGCTTTTTCGAACGGATGGTGGTGCAGTAGAAATATTTCTATCCCTGCCTATATCTGGTGTCAATTTCTGCTACGAATTTTAAAATACGACGACGATAACAAGAGACAGACAGACATATGGCAAGATTGGCCATGTCAGAGAAATGCATGAGAAATTTGTCCAAAATTGCGAGCATAATCACATCTTATCTGCTTTTGTGACTATTGATGAAAAATTGGAAGCTTTTCGTAGAAGGTGGTCATTTCGGCAATACACTCAAAATAAACCAAATCGTTATGGGATCATAATTCAAGCTCTCTGTGATACTAAAATATTTTACACATTTAGTGGGGAAATTTACACTGGAAAACAGCCAACTGAAGGTTACAATGTTGATAATTCTTGCCTAGGTGTTGCTCAAATATTACGCGACCCGATATTCAAAACCAGTTGCAATGTCACAACTAACAACTGGTACACCAATGTACCCTCAGCCGAAGTTTGCTCTAGAAAGGTCTAACAATAGTTGGAACAATCAAAAAGAACAACAAGGAAATTCCTCCTGACTTTATTGTATTGCGTGGTCAACATGTGAAGTCTAATATGTTTGGTTTTCGCGACAACATTGTTTTTGGTTTCACATGTCCCAAGGGCAAGAAAGAACGTACTCCCGTTTATTACGATGCACAGTGATGATAAAGTCGATGCCGAAACTCAAAAACCCAATATAATTTTTAGCTACAATGTCACTAAGGGTGGAGTTGTTTATTTGCTAATTATAATTGTGCACGAGTAACAAGGCGGCGACCTATATTAATCGTTTGCGCTATGCTGAATGTTAGTACTATAAACAGTGAGGTGATACATACAGCTAATAATAAAAACACGAGACTTCAACGCCGTCATTTCATTGTAAATTTGGCCATGGGACTAATTGAACCTCATATAAGAGAGCAGTAGACACAGTTAAACTTGCCTCGATCCTTGAGACAAAGACTTATAGAAATTTTGAAGATCAATGATGTCCCTAAGCCGGAAGGTCTTTCCATAAATGGTCAGTACTATGAGTGTGGATGGAAAAAAAAGAAAAACGTGACACAAATGCAAGGAATATTAATGTCTTGACCACGTAGTGCCTTATTGCGCAAGCTGTTAGGTTGTTGTTGAAGAATGATTTTAGAGGAAATTTTGTTTTTTGTTTGAAGGATAATCATTTCTGTATATTTTCTAAGAGTTCCTAGTGTCATAAGATGGACGAAGGCTAAGCTAATTACAAAATTAAAAGATTGTTGTATGTTTCTTAGTTTTTGAAACAGACTTGTTAAAAACCATGTTAATTTTAGTGCTTTATATCCAGTTGTGTAATATCTAATAAACCTCTGTATTTGATGAAAAATGTGTGTTTTATTATCAAAAGACCTGTGCTTTTATAAGTTGTCCAAAAAAAGTAGAATGTATAGTTAATTAATACAAAACTCTTAGGTTAAAAATCCAGGTAACTGAGACCAGCGTCACCAGTTATGTAACTCAAATTGACGTCACCAGTGGCGGGTTAATAGATTTTCGCCAAATTTTATCGCTTAAGTTCATATTGTTTTTAAATATAAAACCAATTAATCTGTGAATATAACTACTACCATATTAATTAATAATAGTGTAATCACGCAAAAATTTCATTCAATAATTTGGAAACTATTTCGGGTATCGATAAAGAAAACGATGTTTCACGAATTTTAAATAGTACAAATGAGCGTAAGCTGCAAGTAAATTTTTCAACGTTTTTTTATTTTAAGTTTTATCGTTGGTACCTGGGCTAAAGGGTTGTTCTTTTTCTTTAAATGTGAAAACCTAGCATTGAATTTTTACTCTTTTTTTGCATTCTTCTTTACTATACTTTTCGTATTCTGCAAAACTGTAGCGCTGGATACGTTTTCACATGATCATCATTTTAGTTAATTTTCTAGCGCTTTTGTTAAATTAAGATCGCTTTTGTTATATTACAGATGATTTCAAATATTTTAAAATTATAAGTAAGCAGACTATTACTAAGTCTTAAGCGATTCCTATAGGACATACTAAGGAAAGCCCCGCTACTAAATAATATACTGTTTAAATATATTTAAATAAGTTTACACTTGATGATGTTTTTTTTTAAAGTTGTGACCATTTGAACTCCTAATTTCTTTGTTAGAAACCTTCTAACTACTCAATATTTTAAATTAAACATCCATCTTTAAATATCATCTATAATTTCAAATAGGTTTTTCGAGTAGGTTGAAAAGTTTTGGATTGCAATTGAAATATAAACGGGTGAACCTCATCTTGTTAATGTTTTATTGTCAGGTAAGATGTCTCCTACATTCTATCTTATTTATTTAACAAAACTTATAATCAACATTAATTTCGTACTACATTCATTGGAAATAAAAAGAAATAAATATAAAATTTACTTCATGTTTCATGTGCTCGTTTCATACAAAACCTTCGAATCTATAACATTGCGTTCGATATCGTTTTTTGTGGTATTCATGGAAAGAGTTGTTAAATATGGATCGACGCCTGGGAATACACCCGAAGCGTCCATGAATACCAAAATAACGTTTATATTTATTATGCGACTATCGGAAAACTTGTGAAGTTACGTTGCATAACGTACTGAACTAATATTTGCATTTAAATTTTATCTCGAATGTATTTTTTGTTAGTTTAAAACTGTCCTCTGTGAAGCTAAATTGCTCAGGAATATTCACAATATGTTTGTTATTAACCTTTTTAATGTTTTGTAAAACGGAAAGAATGTGAAACCCTTATAACGTTAAATTTCTATCAGTCCGTTTGCCTATATATCTATCAGTCTGTCAAAGCCCTTTTTCCTTGAAACTATTGAACGTAAATATTTGAAATTTGGCATAGTGTTAACGCGTATTAACCGCATTAATTGTTATTCATTCAGCTTAAAGTATTGTTGTTAATTGTGCCGGAAAATTGTAAGTATTGCAAAATTTAATTGTCTCAAAAGTATTTCAGAAATTTATATAAGATAATTCTATAAATATTTTGGGAGATGTTAAAAACAACGTGACCTCGCCTTTTTCCGAAATTATAAGATTTAGGATTTAAGAAAAAAATCAATCTTGCTGGAATCCTACCCAAATTTACCCGGGTAATTATATCGATGATTCTAAAGTTTTAGATATTTACTATATTGTTAGCGTGTACATACGCAATATATTTACGTTGTGGAAAATAATATTAATACCAGTAAGTCCGTACGTCACAGTTAAATTGTTTTTTCTTCAGTTAAGTCCAACTTGCATGAAATTTAAAGGACAAATATAGATGACTTACACGAACTTACAGAAAAACTATTCATCTATTTGTAGAATAGTAGAAAGACTTAAAGAAATCCCTTGTTTTTGCTCTCACCGCCTGTGGAGGGCGGGTAAGGGGTAAACAATAAAACGCGACAGCAAACATCTCGCTTCTGTCTCATTTCGGAATCTGTGTCGCATTATAGAAATAAGGTTTTTTCAGTGAATGACGTAGGGTTTTTTGTTTAGATTCAATCCCGTTCAGTTCCGTGGAGATGCGTGATGCTTTCGACTGTGTTTGTTGAAATATTGTTTGTGTGTATATTTTTAAGAAACTAAATTTTAGGAAACATATCTTTCTTTGAGACGCTACCTATCGAAAAAACTTGCCCATTTTATTTTTAACTTAAATAACTTTGCAATTAAAATTTTAAGTTACCTCAACTTTCACTAGATAACAACACCTTGAAGGTCATTTTAACATATTTTTATTATCTCCTTATTTTTAGCAACAGTAAAGAATACAAAGTAATGCGTTGCTCAAATTGTTTGGATTAAATAATCGAACAAAATTAGTCATTTCATCATGTTCGTCTGTCTGTGAATGCGTTTACTTGTCAAAATTTCCCAATATTCACAGTTATATTTTTTGAATAGTCTAAAAGTACATGCTTTGTATTTTCATTTGATAGGTAACAAGATATTGTTTTTCTTTTTTTGCTATATTGTGCAAAGTGTCAGCTAATAGGTTAAATTTACATGAAATGTGGGTTTTTTTCACGTACCGCATAAATTATGATGCCATTAGACAAATGTTTGTAAACAAATTTCAGGTTTTATATACTATTTTTAGGGTTTCGTACCCATATTAAACAATTATAGTCTCGTCATATCCATCTGTCTGCCCTTTATTAACTGGCTGGTCACAGCCCTTTTACTCACAGGTTATTACTGCTATACAGCAAAAAATTGGCATGGTTATAAATTTATAATACTCACATAATTTTATTATCGTAAATTTGTTTAAATTTTTTTTTACGATATCACATGTACATATAAGGTTGTTTTTATAGCTGAATTATTTTTCGCATACTCCATTGCGTAGAGTACAGTTGAACATTTTTTTTTAAATTTATTCGGGATAGTAATTTTTTTTATATACGAGCCATTTAGGAAACATTAAATTTCAAAGAGGTAATTTCTGTTAGAGTTAGGTTAGAATTTTATCCACTTCTACCAGCTTAACTGCTATTAATACCAAATTATTTTTTTTCATGTATTACTATTTTACTATAAGCTTTACTAGTCTGCGAATAATATTCAACCAACTTACGACATGTAGACGACTTTGTAACAATATATAGAAACTCCATATTGAATTAAATCACCTACAAAAACAACTTTGTATTTTAAAATACATATTTATTATATCTGTATATAAGATATATTGGGCAATATGTTTATATATTTACATGGTGAGAAATAAACTTATATAAATATGAATCATGTTTTTAGACCAGTGAAACATATAGTATGCAATAAATTTACATTATCGTTACATAATACATAATTATTTACAGTCGGGCATCTTGCATGTAATTTTATAATAGCCTGAAATTTTTATAATACAAACCATTGAACTTATTGTTTGCTAATATATAAAAAAAGAAAACTTTGTTTGGAACAAAATACGTAGTCGACGCTATCGTTTCATTTAGAAGTCGCTATGATATTTAATAAATTATCGTTATTTGAAAAAAAAAATTGCGTTAATACCTTGCGAAATAAGAGTCAAAAAATTATGCGAACTGATGAGAACGAATCAGTAAAACATATACAATATTGATAATTTACCTTGTGAAAAGTTAATCTTTGTATACAGTTTGCGAAATGTTATGTAGGTACAGTTTGATATTTATAAGTTCTTGAATGAGTACTGAACCCTCAAAGTACGAATTCTACTTGTTCTTGACTGGTTTTCATTTTTAGCTCTGTTTGTATAATATTATATTTTTTTAACCATAGAAAAAATATCCTTAAAGTAGATTTATAGAACAAGTACTCTTCACAGTCGATTATCTAAATATTGATTTTCTGAAGATAGTAATAGTTAGCTATAAAAATTGTAACCTTTAAATTAATATTATTTTTAAGACGCTTCTGCTAATATTATTTATATCCGTATTCATATAGGCGTATCCATAATAATCCATATTTATATTATATCCTTGTCCATATAGGCGTCCGAACTATTTAAAATTACATACTTACTTATATACCTATCAAGAACAGATAACAACACAATAATAAAAAAAAATTCTAAAAAATAATATAGGTGACGGGAAGCCTTAGTGGCGAAATAGTGCATCATTTGAAAAGAAAAGCAAGCTGTCAGAAAATTATAAGTTACGGTCACTGGAAATGTCAAATAATCAACGTCACAAGGAAGCCAAAATAATTTTAAAAATTAATTAATGTTGTTCGAAAAAATGCAGTGAAATACTTAATTTAAAGACGATTTAAAATTGATACCGAAAAATAATTTGCTGATTGACACATCGCTTTATGTTCATATTCAAGACGATGAGACTTCAAAGGAAGTCTAGCAGATGAGCAACATTCGCCGAATATTGTGAGAATAGAAAACAGTATCTATTTGTGCTGCCCAATACGAAAACTGTAATAAAGAGCAGAGATGCAGTGTTCCTGAAATCTACCGTCAAAAGAAATTATGTTTCTTTAAATCTAATGGATTCAAAGTGTGACCTGAGTACATTTTTTAAATCAAAAAACTTGTGAAGCCCAATAGATTGGAAAAAGACTGCTACACACTGAAAGCAGGTTGAAAGGATACGCCACAAAAGGAGGATAAGGATACGCCTCATCAAGTGGGAGCCTATATCTACCTAACATAAGAAGTAATACTCTAACAAATTTTAGCATGATATTAAGGCCAATAAACAAACCAACAAATTATAAAACAGCTACTAGTGTTATCTTGAAGGTTTAGCTGACTACACGCCTGGCATAGTCAAAGACAGCCAACTGTGGCCCTGTCTGCTTTGGTTTTTTTAACATTTTGCAATGAAAGACACTATAAGATGGACAAATTTTCTACCACTAAAACTTTAAAAGGTTCCTACTCATTTGAACTGTTATTGAATTATCCATCCGTACTTAACTCTCACCTGTTTTCTGATTATGTTTCTCTTCAAAGAAAAAACATTTTAATTGCAATTAAAATAAAAAAGAGACTTGTAATTTATTGTTAAGGGTTAATGGTCAGGTAAGGATTCCTCTTCTTTTTTCTCTTAATGTAAATCGTATGTTTAATAAAACCTACAGTCAACGTTAACGTTTTACGACTCTTACTGGAAATAAAGGAAAAAAACTGAAATAAAATTTACTAAAATAAATTTAATTTTAATTTATTTTATTGTTTCACGTCCTCGTTTCATACCAACCCTCGAATCCGGAACTTGTGTTCGAGGTCGTTTTTTATTGTATTCATAGGAAGAGTTGTTTAATATGCATTGACGCTTAGGAATACATTCCGAGTGCTCGTAAATATCAAAATAACGTCTACATTTAGTGATTCACTATCGGAAACGTAAAGTTACATTGCAAAACAACGTGAAACCACATTGAGTCAATGGTGACATTCAAATGTTATCTAAGATGTATTTTTTGGTAGCTTTAGAATAATAAATTTAGCATTGTTGACCTTCTTTAATGTCTCATACTCCAAAAGAAAAAACCCTTATAAGGTCACTAACGTATGCGCAAGTTTGCCTGTCTGTCTGAGCATTGGTCAGAGCCATTTTTTCATAAAAGCCATTTGACAGAGAAACTTGAAATTTCTATGCCAAACAACATAGTGATCATTTATATAAGTTCGTTTTAATTGTTACCATTAGACAATTTTGATATGTAATGTTTGAGTCCGAATTAATATTACACTCGTTTTTCTTTTAGTTTCATATATTTTTATCAATTGAGCGGGAAAATTGTGAGTATTCTAAAAATAAATTATTCCAAATAATTTCAGACCATTATGAAAGATTATACATAAAATTAGTATTTTTTTACGATTTTTATTGAAACGTACCTTAAAAGACAAAGAAAGGTAACTCACCTTCCGTAATTTCTAAAATAAGTCAACATAAAAAGTAAATTAAGATAAATAAGTCAAGTGCAAGTTGAACTTGGCCCGATGAGTACTCCTCACCTAATAACATTAATCGGATATATGCTAGCTTCGGTTTTTAAGGATAATAAAATTAATTCCACTATATTTTACATCAAACTGTAAAGAACTGTTTTAGTTAGTTAAATATGCTAGGTTTTGTTTATGGATGGACTTATAACCATATTATTACCCACAACTTCGTCCGTCTGAAAATTAATATGTGTATCTAAATACTGAAAACACTATATATTATTTAAACGCTCTCGAAGATTAAGAATATTTCACGAGTCAAACCAAAACCTTCATTAGCTAACTAAGCTTTCTCCGATTTTTAATGACAAGAGGTTCTGTTTTTGGTTTGTTTGAGAAACCCAAAAAACGATCGTATTAACTTGAGCTCTATAAAATCATATTGCACCGTTGCTATAAATGTTATACCACGCATATTTGACCAGAACTAACCTCTTCAATTTCAGGTTTCCTCATGATCCTAACGAGTTACCTATATTTTGAGTACATAAAATAAAATGTGTTAACATTTTTTCAACATAAAGAGCTCACCTAAAATGTCCTTGGTAAAATGATTATATATGATATTGACTTTTATTACATATAGCGACTTTATATTAATATATTCTACCTAAATTTCTTAACTTAAAATAAAAATTCTTAATATCACGACAATCCAACTGCGTGAATTTCTGACTCCAATCCAATAAGTTTTTCGATAATATTTCGAATATATAACGATTATGACGCCAGTTCATACATTTGCATATAAATCTCCTGAACTACGAGTACATATTTCAGATTTCGCGACTTAGAAAGTTATTGAAGATAGAAATATATCCCTTACATTTTTTTCTTGCAGAAAATATAAACCTACTTATAAATTAATAGCTAATTCAGGGGACAGCAGCTCGTTATTAACATCATCTACATATTCTTATATTTTTTATTATTATTTTGGACAATCCAAATTACCCAATATATCTCATAAGTAAATTTAGTTCCTTGACTGCCATTGAAGTAGGGCTAGGAATTAATTCCAAAATTTAAAAAAAAAGCAATAAATTTTTCTTTTCCTAATCATGCAACAATATTTTATGAAAAATAATTTTTCTCTAATGGCTACAAAACTTTGAAATCATCTGGATCCTGACGCGAGGAATTCACCCCCCCTAAATGTTTACAAACGTTCACTGAAAAAGTCCTTCTCGTATCATTTATCACCATCACCCTTTAATTCTATTTTCTCCTCTTTTCTTATCGGTGCCATAACAAGATTTGCACTTAATTTGGTTTTTAAATATTTTGTCTCGTTAAGTAACTTTGCTTTTGATTTACCATTTTTTTTCTAAAAACAACTTTTTTTTGTCATAGAGTTAACTAAATTTTCCCACATTGATCTACTTAAAAAATTATTTACTTGACAAAAAGTCCGCTAAATATGAATTTAATTTTATTTGTACGTTACACTCTTTTCTATCACACTGCAATTTTTCTATTACGCTATTGCAAACTCATGTCTTTTTTTATTTTAAACTGTTATTATATTATATCGGTCGTATATGTGTGGATTTTATTAATGACCGTCGAATGCGTTCTTGTGTGCTAACTCTTAAAAATCTAACTCTTAACTTCGTACGTCTTATTAAGAAAATTATTTCGTGTAAGTTTTCAGTTTAAGTCTTGCTATAAGAATTATTTCTTTTGCTTAACCTACATCCAGTGCTGTACTTGTAATAAAATGTTACATTCACCAAATTATGAAAACGTAATAAAAATAAATAAAAGCTTTCGAATTAAGGAATAAAATACTCAGTATTAACACATTGGTTGAATAGGTTCAAAAATATAATAATAATTATTCAAAGTAACGTCACATTATCGTTGACAAAAATAAATCTCCCAACTGATTCCGCATAGAATTTCAAAAGCTCTTGTACATAGCTTTCCCGGAGCTCAAAGTCAAGCCCCATAAAATATTGCGCGCTCCCTCACGCAGATACGTCACAAAAAATGGACGTGTGTGCTTTATTAACCCATAACTCTCGTCGAGGCCATGGGCCCGGGATTCATTATGATTAAGCGGAATTTTGGATAACTTCAGCCCGGTTCGGGCTAACTACGTCAAATAAAGCTTATTAACTTAAGCAAAGTTAAGTATGAGCCATTAAATGACAAGCCGTTATTAAAGAAGTGATTAATTATTATGAATATGGTAATTAAAGTCGATCCTGGTAATTCGTTTTCGTATTAATGTGGCTTTTAGTTAAGTTTGCCTTAATTCCCGCGAACTTTCAAAATTTCCGCTATTTTATATGCAGAATCAAATACACTTGCAGATACAGCCCTAATTTGCATAGTAAATGAAAAATATTTCCAATGTGTTTCCAGAGTAATCCTACATCGTTATATAATCGTTACCTTGAGTAATGTATATTTACAGTAAAGAATAAATCTGTTTAATTGAATCAAATAATAGCTACTTGTCTTTAATAGCCGTGGTGTTCTCAAGACATAATAGAGTATGTATAAAATTGTAAATATAATAGTTAAATATGCGGTGGTATATTATAACAAGAGAAAGAACAAGAGAAAGAAAACATTTGATTTAAACATGTTAAATTTGACATAATATTATAGCATAGTAACCAACATATATATCTCAATTAACCGACATATATCTCAATAGGTGACACTTAAAATTCGATTTTTCTTCTCAATTTTAGGGATCTCATATAGTCTTAATTTAACAAACGAGGATAAATACCTCAAAAATATGTTTTTTTCAAAATTTAATTTAACATATTCTAGGGTCATTGGTGAAAATATGCAAAAAAATATTTTCCCACCCCAATTTCTTAAATTGATTAAGGAAGGAAAAGCATTATTAGGAATTTAAAAATTCAAGAAACTTCAGTAATTACAAAAAATCCCATAATTTTTGGGGATATTTAAAACCATTTCGCCTCAATTCTAATAATTCGAATTAAAAAAGAAATATTCGGATATGATTATACAATGCACTTTTAGTTAACACCTCACATAACACATGAAGTTAAATAAAATTAGTTTCTTCATTTGTCTCTTCTGTAATTTTTACATATATACTTTTTATTTCCACTACTGAAATATGCAGGTTTGTATTCTTTATCGCTGCAAAATTTCACGGTATTTGAGAAAAATTGCTGTACTAAACATGCACACAAACAACATACAGACATGTGAATTACCTTATGAGGGTTCTTTTTTTTGTGATTTGAAACCCCAAATGTAATTTAAAATGTACAAGTGAGAGTTAAATTTAATGCGTTCTAGGCTCTCTTATTGAAACAACTCTTTTTATTTTCTTACTCCGTCAATCCGTCTGTCCTACGTAACATTAAACAGCCCACTTAAAAATTGGAAAAAAATAATATTTACGAATATATGCCACACATAAAAATTTTTATCAAATTGGGGAAATATAGTAAGATTAGAAAAGAAACACAATATTAAAAAACATTACTTGCAAAAAATTACCAACAACATCATCCCTCCACATTCCACATGCATCTGCCCGCATTCGGGTTGCATGCGCCCCTCCAGCCCAGTACTTCCAATTGAAAAATTTCATTGCGTCATTTTAACGGCACGTAGCACATCTCATCGTCTGTTATGAACAAATGAACATAGATACACTATATATTTTTGTAATCACAGCAGAGCAGTTATATATATATATATATATATATATATATATATATATATATATATATATATATATAACAAGATGTTTGTGAATATTTTGCGTACTAAAAACAAATATGCAAACAATATTTTAAAAAATCAATCGGCAGCAGCACGCCTCTCCTCGAAACACGCATGAAACCGAATCCAATTACAAAACCCCCGCATCCTTCGCTACCAAAATCTTATTTGTATAATGCGACACAAATTCTGAAATGAGACAGAAAGCCGGATGTTTGCTATCGCATTTTATTGTTAGTCCCCAGAGACGAAGAAAATAAAAACAAGTGATTTTTTCAATTTAGGCTACTCTTGAATAATAAATAAAATATTATATTTACCATTTATATAAGATACATTTAAACTTATCACATCCAAAGTCACTATGATTTTGATTCTCCATATTTCAAGAGATGATTTTTTTTCAATTGAAGCAAAGAATTAGTTATTTTTAAAAATATGTTTACCATTTAGGTACGTTATATTGAGCCTTATGTTATCACACGTAAGGTCACTGTGATTTTGATTTTCTTTATGTCTCAAAATTATCTGTTTGAAATGAGAGCAATGAAATTGTTCTTTATAAAAAAAAATTGTTTTCATACGATTTGAACAAATATTATTAATAATATTTTAATATTAAAATCAGTTTCTTTTTTAATTTATTGATTTCAAAGTTAATGAATATCTACTTAATAATCAATTTTTAAAATATGTTTAGGTCAAGATCTTATGTTCAGATTTTGTGCCAAATATAGACTAAATAATATGTTGAATTCTTTATTTCTTAGTGAAATAGTGCAGAATATATGTCCCATATAATGCAAATTTAATTACTTTTACAGTCAGTTGACAATTAGAGTAGAGTAGTAGAGCTCGTTGCCAAAACCCTTGAACGTTAGATGTTAACACTTCACAATTACACTGTAAAATTTTGTTTGCACAAAATGCCTTCTGTTCATAATTTCACAAAATGCTTCCAAAAATATTTAAATTAATTTTTATTTTGCAAAATATTGCTTTGTTTGATAAGTATAATTTGAAACGATTCAGTTATTATCGTTTCAATTCGAAATATTAAAAATTTTTCAACATAAACCTCGATGTGGTCATAACAAAATTACCCAAATTTGAATGAAAAATTTTAAAAATGTTATTTTTGGTAATGAATGTGAATGATAATTTTTTTAGTAGAGTAAAGTTAGATTTATACTTTAAAAAAGCTAGGGGCGTTAATAACTATTGACTGTAACTCATGAGGTGATTAGAAATAATATATAAAAGTTACCAATTGTAAAGTTTACTCTCGATTATTTATTTGACAAATTAGTTGCATGACTACATTTTTCATGGAGTATCTCAAAAAATTAAAATTATTTTAAAAAAATAATCATCGCGTTCAAAAGAATGAATAATTTTAAATGGAAAATGCGTACAAAATTTTTTGTGAAATAAGAACTGCATTGCAGAATTTTTTTTCTGGTACTCGAAAATGTGAGGCAGCAAACACTAAAGTTCTGTGGTCGGAAAGCGCAAGCGCGCTTCACTAACTCCGTTATAACCTTCGATGTAATTCATTAAAATGACCAAACAAAATCTTAAAAGAGAAAATAATTTTGTAGATAACGAGCTGTCATAATTTAAACACAAAAATATGTCAGATAGCATCCTTTTTTAAAGAATAATAATTATAATTTAAGAATACATGAGTACCATTTTTTTTATTTGTGATTATTATGAAAAAAGTGTTATTGTTTATAAAAATGTGTATTTCAAATATTTCGTCTATGACTTGAGAGATTACATTAGCGACAAAAAATGTAGTGATATGGTTTTATTAACTTATATTGGTTTTATTTAACTATAATCTTCAGTTGTTACTTACAGTATTTATTTTCCTTTTTTTCTTAGAATTAATTTTTTTTCTATTATATTTCTCTAGACAAATTAATAAAAAAATTATGAGAGTGAAATTTTATGATGCGTGCATGCGCGTAAAATGCAATAAAAATCTATAGGTTGCTCACGATGCAAGGAAAATCGAGAGTATGAAATCGCTCACGATGCGCGCGCACGATGCAATAAAAATCGGCATGATGAAGTTACTCACTAAACATATACGATATTATTACATAGCTTTAGAGACCTCATATATACATGGCTATAGAGACTGATGCTATATTGGTGTTTTATATTCATGAAAATCTAAATTATATCTGTGCTTTTAAATAATATTTTTATTAATGGAAATTGTTGTTCATATAAAAAAAAGAGTTATTTATTGTGAATATTCGCGATGGATATAACGCTTATAAGATTTTAAAATTTGTTTTGCGTGTATTTTTCTAAGTAAGGTTGCCTTTCTTTGCATTATACATTATAATAAATTATAATATCAACAGCACGAAGTTACTCACGATGCGCGCGCACGATGCAACGTGTGATGACTGACATTTTATTCATGACGGTTATTGAGATATTTGTAAATAGTTTAAATTTGTTTTATGTTCATAAAAATCTAAATTATATCTTTCTTTTTAAATAATAATTTTTATTAATTTAAATTTAGTAGTGATCCATATAATAAAAAAAATAAATTATTATGATTATTCATGGCAGAAGTAATGTTTATAAGCGTCTTCAAAGATATTTTAGATATTTCAGGTGTATTTCATTAAGTGATGTTAAGTTTGGGGATGTATTTACTTGCACTATAAATTAATAATTATTACTTTATAACTTACTCTTAAATAAATTAATAATTTACAATAAATTTTGATTATATTAATCTATTTTCATTATTAATCAAACTATATTTAGATTGTTTTATTAAATGAAATGTTCATTTCATACATATTAATTTTTGAAAGTCAATTATTTGATTCAATGTATATCTAATAAACTTATTCATAATCACCGTATATTCCTTTTTTCTATCATATTTCCAATAATTATTTGCGTTCTAAATGAAGTTATTCTTGAATAATGCCAAAGAGATGTAACTTCTAACGCGCGTACATAAGTAAACACGCATGATATGTTTATTTTACATAAAACCTTGAAGTGTATAAATTAATATTGAAAAGTGGAAATTATTAAATTTTCATTATTCGAAAAATAAACATCTGCCATGTTTGATCGGCCATGCTGCAATTCTCTTTTTAATATTTAATTCTTTTTTTTCATTAAAACCTAATATAAAATGTTAATATAAGTAAAGCTTCTAAAGTTAAATAATTTTTTTAATAAGTGCTTACCAAAATATCATACTTATAAGTTTAGCTAATTTTATTTTTCTATATCATATTCTTAGTCAGCAACCTCGAAAACCGCTGTGATATAAGTTTCAGTGAAATTGCTTTGAAATTCATTGAGTTATTTCCAATTTGCTCGAAAAAATTGTTTTTTGTTGTTGAAATAATTAATAAAGAATTAGCGTATAAATATAAATCCATAACTTCTTTTTATAAGCTACATCAAAATAATATCAAAACGTTTGAGGGAAATATATGACAACTCTAGTTAATAAGAAAAAATACATATTTTTATGTTATTTTCACCCCATTTAAAAAAAAATAATTCTCTTGAAAAGACGAGATCTGTTTTAGTAACCTATTTCTTTTAAATGCTTTTTTACGGTTTTTCTTATGAAATCAGTAAAATATTAAAACCAACTCAAAAATAAAAACAAAATTATGACAGACGACATGGAAACACACGAAAAAACATAGTTTTCATATTCATTTAAATGCTCAAGCATTGGCACATCTGAATTTTTAAAATCATGTTGAATTTATTTGGATCTGCTCTTAAATTTATAAAAAGTGGTATTCATTTTGTTAGGTGAAACTGATAATGACATGACATTATTTTCAAACAATTTACCTTTAACCTTTGTGGTGATATAATAATTAGTATTAGGTTGCCTACAAACCATTGCTATCAAAATAGTTTTCTTTTCAATGTAACATTTAAAAAGTGTCCTGAAATTGTAATTTTTTTCCTGAAGTATATAATTTTAACATAAAGCTGAATGATTAACAGTTGGTAGATTGCAGTATTTAAAATCATGATACATTATTCTAGGTTTTACTCTCCAATTTATGAACAAACTTTTGCCTTTGTTAGGTGAATCTCCTAATTAAATCACATTATGTATTTCCAAATAGTTTATGTTCAAGTTTCGTAATGACAAAATAGTGAACAAGGGATGGCTTAGAAAACAATTGCGTCAGCACAGTTTTTTATTTAATGCAACATTGAAAAAGCATCTTGAAATAGTGTTATTGTTCAATACTTAGTTAAAGTCAAATTTTGCAATAGCTTGCAAAATCTTTACTCCTTTTTGGCTTCATTTTGTTATATAAATACCGGATTGAGGTAATTAGATGGAATATTTATAAATTTCATTTTCTAATGAATTAAGATGCATTATAATGTCTGAAACTTTATTTTAGTTTTATTTTGATTTGATAAAGGTTTTCATTCCTTTATTTCTTTTATAAATCAAAGAAATAAAATTATCCATACTCCCCTGTAACGTTCATACTTAGCATAAAAAAGATAACAAATTGTGGTATTTTATTCACGTATCCATACAACACATGATAAAAATTATCACTGTTACTACCACATGTTACTAGTCAATGTTACTACCACAGAATATATAATTTATATAAAAAATATTCAGTTGTCGATTCGAATGCACTTTTTGTCTGTTGATTTCTTCATTGTTTTTATGGTAAAAATGTCATACAGCATGCAGTACGAATACCTTGCCATCACAAATTAATATTTATTATAAGTAATTTTAATGATCGGATATAAGTTGTTTTAATTTTAATAATCAATGCGTTTGTATACACAAACGCACGTACGTATGTGCGCATGCGAGTACGCGCGCGCATGCCCATATGCATTATTAACCCGAATTACGTAAAACGTCCGCAATATTATAGCTCATAATTCCCAGATTGTCACATGCTGTATAGTGAGTTAGTAAATAGGTTTGATAGATAATTCTTGGGATACGGCCAGATAAGCACAATATTTTACATGACTAACGCTGGGAAATAGGCAAATATTAAATATCCTGATTATTTCACATTATGTACTTCCAAATAATTTATATTCAAGTTTCGTAATGACAAAATAAAACGTAATATTCTTTTATATAAAATATATATTCAAGTTTCGTAATGATAAAAATGTCTAAACAATAGTTTGGGATAGTATCAATAAATCTTTTATAACTTAATCAAGGTAACAGTTATAAGTTAAAAAAAATTGCGGAATGGAAATGAAAAAAATATTTCAGTTTATTCTCCATATTAAAATAAATATTTTTGTAATTTTAAGTGTCCTCCATGGAAGTGTCCTCCATTTTAATTTGGATTAGTAGTCTAAGAGACACCAAAAAACATGTTGGTATTATAAAAGTAGGAACAGGAATTTGATGACATTTGGTGCGATACATTCGCTCATGGAAATTAGAAATGAAGGAGAAAAGAGAAACGGAATATTACAAGCCGCGATATATTATTGTATATTTTTCTTATTTAAAATAACGCTCGAGACTACGTTCCTAAAAAAAGGTACCACCTGTAAAACGAAAAAACAGTAAAGGCCAAACAAAAAACCATTAACCTTCCCTACTTTACAAATTCCCAATCAAATTTTTCCTTTCAGCTTCACTCAATAACTTTGACCTTATTACTGCACAAATGTCGAAGAATTTCTTGTCCCTCGTGCTGACTCACTTTACTTTTCCGATTGTAAGTAAGATCCTCACCTAAAAATACGTCAAGCCCTTTTGCTTTCTAAAAATAAACATGAGAGCCAATACACTGATTCGAGAGATGGTCGTCAATCTGGGCTATTCGAACCGGGAAATGCACACGGGTCAAAAGCAAAAACCGTGTTATCTTGGTCCTTGGAAAAGTATATGTATAAATTGTACAAATTTCAAAATGGAAGGAAAACGAACGTTTACTTTGTTGTGTGAATCAAAAGCTGCTTTGAGCTTTACGTTGTCGTAGTATCTTCTTATGCATGGACGAAATATTTATTTTAAATGTTATTGGATAACTCTTTTATTTCTTTAGTATTCTTTACTTATACGTGAAACCAAATTTTTAAGCAAAAACCTGCTAAATAGGAGAAAATTTGCAAAATTTTGTGGCAGTGATTTTTACCTCTTCAAATTATTGTTTTATTTTTTATAGTCATCATTTTATTATTTATTTTTGAGCTCCGTATCCGAAAAATAACATACAATAATCAGAAGCCTAATATTGCGAATACAGAGTTGAAAAATGAATAATTGTGAACTAAATTGAAATTTAATTTAAAAACCTTTCTGCTTTAAAGACACTTTGAAATTTTAACAAACAAAATCAAAGAAATAATATGGTTCCTTGACATTATATGAAACACTAAAAACTAGTAATCATTTAAAGAAATGCAGATTGTCGTCCCAAATTTCGTATAAGTATGATATTTTGGAACTTCATTAGTATATTTTTCTAATTTTGTAAATAAATATTAAACTTTGCAAAATATTTTTGTATTTTTTATGAAAATTAGTGGCGGTGTTTCCCTTAATTTTCATAGTTCGTTTTCTTTCAAATTAATACGATAAAGCTAAGCAAACTGAGCAACTAGTGATGCTGCAAATGTTAGAATCTAAATTGAACCATCAATTTAGCAGATTGTTATTATTTAACGATTAGAAAAGGTATATAATATTCATTGAAAGAATGTTTACAATCATGTATAATATTAATCCCTATTCGAACATAACGTTTTTAAATAAGTCGTACCCAAATTTTGCAGTTCGAAACGTAGCACAACCTAAATGATATCAATATTGCCCAGAATTCATTAAAGTGTAGACTTTTAATGAAATCTCCTTTTATGAAAATGTGTAGAATTTTAATAAAAAAAATTCTACAATGTTTTTAACATTTAGCAGGTTTATAATTGTAGAATTACGAACTGGTTCAGAATTTTAACTAATTAGTGTGCTTTTAAAATGGATATTGTTAAGAAAACTGAATTAAGGGAGGCTATAATATGCAATATCACGTAGATAACTAAGAATTCACATTACTTTATCTCATTATATTTAAAATTGTGAGAAACCTTAAAGAAAAACACGTATTTAAAAAAAAATTATTGGTTCATTTTTTAGTTCACATATTAAAACTGAAAACAACTGTAAAAAATTAAATAAATTAAGAGCAAATAATCTACGAGTATACTTGTTCATGTCGACTAGTATACGTATAATTTGCAAGTAAATCTTATTTGTTTTGGTGAAAATAGCTACAACTGACGTTGTGCAAATTTTTCACCAGATCTACATTTACTCCATACTATGAAGGCGTTGCACATGGGTATTGAAAAGTTACGTACGTTATAAGATTCGTATACGTATGACTTTGACAACCTTGTTCGGAGAATGTTTTTCATTTACTACTTTATTCTATTTTGAGGTGCACACTAAAGGAGCATGTACCTATGTCAAAGCTCTCTAAAACATTTGAGACATAATCTTTCATTGCAATTATTATCACACATATTTTAAGGTTTTCCAAATAGGTATGTAAATATATAGCATCGATCTATGCTATCCTTACTGGAAAATAAGAGAACTTTGCAAAATACTTCTTTGAGCCAATTCTGTAGAAGCTTGAAAGACTGACTTGCAAAGTGTTTTTATATTATTCGACATAAATATAGGTACGCTGATGAATAGCGTGATGTAGCTAATTACTTATAATACAAAAACAAGTCTGTTTAACCACGGCCGATATTATTTACTTATTCTATTTTCATTACATTATTTATTTATTTTAGGTACTTCTCAGTATCGGCCGTACAGCATCATTTACTTGGTCCGAAGGTATAGTTAGTTAAAACACTTTCTCTAAAAACAAAATTTAATAGACACCACTTTTAATAGATACTTAAGTGTCCTTGAAGTTTATATCGGATAATTTTGATTAAAATATCTTTGATATTTAAACTGTGTTAGTACATGTTCTTTATGTAATACCTGAGTCTGGTTTATATTCTAAAACCTTTCCAGTTTGATTCGAGTTTTGATCGTATCCTGTATCAAAGCAAATGATTTTTAAACCGATGTTATTTTAGTTAATCAATTCTATTAATAGAGTGAAGATGTGTTCAGGTAAACTAACATTTTTTTTACTAGTATTACAATTTTCATGCCTTTCATTTTCATGTATTTCTTTTGTCATTTAATTTCTAAGTAGAACGAGCTTGGATACTTAATTAAAAAGAAAAATACCAATATATGTTATTATGAAAATCGTAATAATTGCGAAGCGACCACCCAAAAAAAAATCATTTTTAATAATAGCTCACTTGATTTTATGAAATGCTAATACTTTTTTCCTAAAAATATAGTTTCCTCTCTTGCCCTCATGTTTTCAATATATTTTTCTCACTGATTATTTTAAAATTGTTTATACTTACTATCACCAATCCAAAAATTTATCATATTATTTAAAATATGTAGTTATTAAAATAATTTTGCTCCCCGATTTACTACATAATACCTCTTCTTATATAATTGGATATAATAAAATATTTACATTGTGGAATGATGTAGTGAAAGGAGATATTAAATTTTAAAATATTAGAAGTATTTATGATTTTTCTGTTGAAACTGGAGATTCTTCTCTGCCATTCATTAACCGAGTAATGCTTGGTTAAGGGCTATGTCTGCAAATTTATTATCTTATCGGCTTATATTTTCGATTTATGACCAGTTCTTTTCTCATGATGTCCATAAACAATATTATAAAATTTTCGAGTTTTCCAACGGTGCTTTTTATCCTTAAATATCAAATTGTGGGCTATTAGCAAAGATTCTTGGTAGAAGATCTTTGCTAATAGCCCACCTGAAGATGTTGCAATACAACGAAACCTAGTTTGTGGTAAAGAACTTAAAGAAAGTAGAAATAATACTACATCACGTAGTTTCATTTAATTGTGAATAATGAATTTCTACAAGATTAACGATAAATATATTCAATATCCAAAAGTATTACTTTCTTCTATTACTTGTCTTCTCTTCCTATAAATATTTTTTTCCTAGAAACCTTCAATCTACAGAGACACTTAATCTACAATTTTATTTGAAGTATGGACAACCAGGATGTATCAGCCCAATACTAAATACAATTAAGAAATTAAATTATAAATGTTTACAACAAATTCCATTTTTAAGCAAATTAAGGAAACAAAGTAATGTTATAACAAATTTATAAAAAAGCAAATAAATTATGTCCAGATCACCACTGAAAAGTATGTCTGCCTGGATTCAGATTGCACACTTAAAAATTTCCATTAATATACCATCCCATATTTCATCTCTGCATATGCACACTTCAGCAATGTATGTCCGAATATTCCATAAATCGTTTTTTTTTCTTTAATATAAAAATGCTAAATCCGCCGTTTTATTTTATATATTAACAATGAAGTATATATCAAATACTTCATTGAAAACACAAATCAAATTTATACACTCTGATATTGAACCTACCTAAATTAAAAACATTGACTACAGATAATAATTACAAACAAATTTATAAAACAAGGTAAACTTATATTTAAGATATCCAACAATGCAAGATTTTATGCTCGAAAGACAATCAAAAATGCCTTCAAAGGACCAGGTCCGACCGCATTCAAATTGCTTTAAGCACCTACACTTCCCACACCACTTCATACTTCTGGACACGGTCATTTAGCCAATGCATGTCCGGGTCAATATAATTTGAGCGCCATCTTTGGTGTGCGTAGAAACGATAAACCTTTATGTAATTAGACACTGAAAGTATTTATGTTGTACCAATGCAATATAAATCATTTTTGAACATTTAAATTCCCATATCTTCTGATTGATTGGATCAATTACTATGCTACATAGATAAACAAAAAAAATCTAAAATATGGCATAATAATAAATAATATTTAATGTAATGCAGGTAAATAATTAACACTCACAAATATTCATGTGGAAATTTATAATAGGGTAAATTAAATTCAATTTTGTTAGGAATTCCATCAATTTGAAGGAAATTCTAATAAAAATATGTGCTTCGGCTAATATTGCAAATAAACCCTAACATTCGATACGTAAAAAAACTTGTTAAGCGTTAAGTTAAACACAGGAACTAACGCAATTTAAATATGAGAGTCGTTTAAAAGCGGCGCCCTCCAATGGCGGGGGAATGGCGCCCCATGGAGCAGTTACAATTTTTCTCGCCACAATTTTGTTTGAAAGGTGTTCAATTTTATTTGTACAATAGAGGAAGTTTGGCGAATATTATGTTAGATGGCGAATAAGTGGTTTCGACATCATAATATTAAAAATAGGTTAACATTACAAATAAAACGGAATCAAATGAAATGTTTTATGATAATGTTAAATTTTCAAGAAGTAAAAATAATTGATGCAAAATATTTATGGTTTTAATATTTTTTTTTATTTTAATATGCTTTAAGTAATCAATAATACTGTTGCAAATTTACATCAATATATAATGTTTCCCTTATTGGTATTATATTTAGCAACAATTTAAAAATTTACACGTGAAAAATTACAACCATATTGAAAATAAATTGAACTAAAGTAGGTATTCAACTCTAATATATTCATGAAACAAGATATATTGTAAATGTATATCGGTATACACTATTCCGATAACAGATTTTACATTAAGTATGTTATAGAAACACAAATTGCATTACGGTTATTAGAGTAAAGTTATTTAGAATAAAAATGGCCAAATTGAATTTTATAAATAACAAAAGTATTAATCATAAAAGTATAATAAACGAACTTGTTGAAAACGAGTGGAACTTGCGCTATGAGGTTTCTGTTCATACTTGGGCATTATAACAGAGCAGTGTGGTGATTATGTATAATGTTAATAGAATCATACAATTATGAAAATATTTCCAAATATTTTTCATTATGGTAATAAGCAATTACCAATTAATTACTTGCAAATACAAACGAATGAATAATAGCAGGACTTTCTTGTTAGCTCCATAAATAAACGGAAATTATGTAAGAAAAATAAATTCTGTGATACATAAGTAACTAGATGTCATTCTACGGTCTTGGATTAAATATTAAATGGTCGTAAAAACGTGTTTTAATTAAATATACAGTAATTTTTTTGGCCATACGATGAATGGCCAGAGTTTGTAATTTCTATTGGTAATCGTTCGTTAACTTATTACTGACTTCAAAATTTATTAATGCAAATATTTTATAAGGTATTTTGATAAATTCTAATTAGACATCAAATATCATCAATATCAGAATATATGAATCAAATATAGGTACCACCACTTAAATGATACTTTGTAATGAAAGTACTTTTCCAAACCTCGAATTGGGTATGAAATCGAATTGAGTACCAGTAAAGGGATATTTTGAAATACAATCTAAAATGTCTAGTAATGTTTATATAAGACAGTACAGAATATTGTAGAGACTCATCTAGCTAGATTCTTATTATGTTATTACATATTTTTAATATGAATTCAACTGGAAAAGTAACTAGCTATTCTTTGAAAAGACACTTTTTAAGTTTATTGCTTTTTTCCAACTAGGTATTCTATATACTAACGAGAGACCATTAAAATTATATTATAATTAATTACTTTGTTTAAAATCTTCAGGTAATGATGATATTGTCTAGAAAAAGCTCACAGAATTTCTTATCACACCGTTAACATAAAAATATCTGAATATCTGAATAAGCATAATGAAATTAGAAACTACTCGCTAATACATACGACAAACAGTTAATGAGATCAATATACAGAAAATAGTTCACGATCCATGCAAGAAAGAACTACAGCGAAATGCTGTTTCTTCGCTCCAGTTTAGAATTTGTATGATGTTATGCACATATTTGTATCAAATTATACACATAACATATAATATTCTGAGAACCAAAATTACAAGTTTGTGCTTTTTGGTCAATTTGCATTTCACTATTCGAATGCGCAAATAGCGCGGCAGCAGTGTAAATTGGCTTATTTGTTTCCATATTTATTTCAAGGAAGCGAAGGGTTCTTGGGTAAAGATTTCACTTAAAAGAGTAATAGAAAAATCGTCAGAGTGAAAAGGAATTTTTCGACATTTTTGCAATGATTCTAGCCAGCTAAGCCGTGTGTAAGCATATTTTTTGAAACTCTTATGACATTCAAACAAAGTTTGTACTTATTAACATAAAAATAAGAAACATAAGATTTAATATTTTAGATATTTCCTGCAATTTTGAATTGAAAGTATATGGGGCGGTTTTGCACTTGGATACCGTACCATTCATTTTTCCAGGTGACGCGTGTTTTTACTCTAATTTTATTAAATAACGTGGCGTGTAGTTTTTATAAACTTTTCTTGCACAATTTAAAATAATCAAAGTGAAATATTTTATTAGGATGTTGGCCTTTAGCTACAATCAAACTCATTTTCTAACAACCTGTGTGAAGTGCCTGAATATGTATTTAACAATTATTTAATGAACAAAGCTCGGTGCGATCTAATAATGCTATTTATTGTAAAATATTTGATATAGAAAATAAAAAAAAATTCACGAATTTTTAAAGTTATGAATTCACAATTATATTTAGTCTCATGTATAATTTTAGACTTATTCATTTAGTAGGTTTTATTAGAATTTCAAACCCAACAAGCAATTTCATTTTGATAGTAAAATATTTGTGAGAATATGTCATAAAGTTAGTAGTCAGTGTTCAAGTGGAAATAATTTAAAAAATTACGAATAAGCTATTCCAATATTAAGGAAATCTTCTTCAACAATAAAAAAAGTCAAAAAGCACACATGATGCCATAAGTTAAAACATCTCGTATCCAATGGCAAATTCAATATTTTATTTATCATCATAGAGTAAAATTAATTAAGGAAATTACTCGTTTTTACTCTCTCCGTCTGAAGGGGACAAACAATAAAACGCGACATTCAACATCTCGCTTCCGGTCTCATTTCGAAATCTGTGTCGCATTATACAAATAAGATTTTGGCAGCGAAGGACGCGGTTTTGTATTTGGATTTGCTCACATTCGTGTTTCGAATAGACGCGTGCTGCTGCCGATTGCGTTTGTGAAAATATCGTTTGCCTATATAAAGATTTTTCTGAAGTAAAATTTTCACCAATTGCAATGCTACCTTGTGACTGGATCAGACGATTGAATCATCCTTTCGAAAAACACATCAGAGACGACTTTTATGGGTTAATTGAACATATTTTGTGGTAGTAAAACTGTTGAAATATGATTTTTACTCAAATTGTATTGAAAAAAATTATCTATTTTATTTTCACTTTGCGATTTGAATATTATATAATTCCTACTTTTGTTCGTTTACTACAATAGGAAGTTCCGTAAAACCTTAAGTTTTGACAGCAGCAAACAATTTCTCATATTTTTAAAACTTCATAATAAAACAAAATAAGTAATTTCATTATATAATAATAATAATAATATAGTTTATTTGTGGATATAAAATACAACAGGTAAAGTAATAGACATGTACAGAAATTTTCTTAGGGCTAATGACAAAATTAAAGTTAAAATTAAGTTAAACGCCTTAACTTAATTTTTTTTCAATATTTTATCTACCTTATATCTACCTGTCCATCCACGCAATAGACTGTCACAGCCTTCCAATTTTCACATTTTATGGACCTTTTAGAAACTTAATAAGTAATTAATATGCTCAATGGAAATATAACATTTTTCTTTCCCTTTCTTTTCTTTTTTCATTAGTGAGTTCTGTGTATATTTCTTCTAATGTTTTTAGCATTCTTTATATATAAAATGTGAGCAATTTTTTTCAAGTTCTTTGTAAATTGTGGTGATGTTGGACAAGTTTTCTAAATAAATTTTAGGTTTTGCATCTAAATTTTATTTCAAGTTGATATTTGGATACGATTGTACCTTAGGCGAATTTAATAAGCAAAAATGACCTTAATTCTGCTCTCAGTTTTACGAGTGTATAGTTACTGTCTCAAAGGTAGGTAAACTAATAAAATTTTTAATCGATTTATTTATATATTTATGATTTTCTCTACATGTACTTCATCAATTACAAAACTTACAACATAGGTATTAACTTTCTTTAGAAACCGGTAAAGAACCCAAAGAAATATTTGTAAATATAATTTTAAACAGGAGCAATACATCAGGACCCATTTCAATCAAAAATAGCGGTGTCCTGGTACTGGCATTGCAGTTATTTTATATCGTCAATTATCTATATAAATTTGTGTCAAGATTTTTCTAGATATTTATTTTGATATGTAATGACAATTTACTAATTTTTCTGAATATATGAAATTATAATCTTCTTAGACGCATGCAATAACAAATACTTGTCTAAAACACATCTTAATCTTTTAAGGCTATATTTCGATATATTTTCTAAGACATATTTCTATATATTTCCATGGAAATCAGTATGTTAAATACCTAATTTCCTAGTTATTCTAAGTTACTTTTTTAAGGGCAAATAATAAAAACGGCCATTCTATATTTGGATAATTCAAATCATTATTGTATTAATAAACAATATTTATTAATATATTAAAGGGTTTCCTCACTTTAATATATTAATAAATAATTTCTTTAAAATACTTGTTACAATTTTCGTATGTATGTTTTGTTAATATCATATTTATTTCTAAAATTCATTGTAACTTTCTGTATAACGAATGTTCCTATTCGTTTAAAAACTCAAACCATTCTATCTTCTTAAATTTTAACAGCTACATGAAGGATCGACTTCGAATATTTCTTAGTATTATCAGACATAAAATATCGTCTGTTGCCAAAGTTAGGTCGTATTCCTTTTCAACATTTTGCAATCAATCAAGGAAACTATTAGATGAACAAATGGAACGAAAACTTTGAAACAATCCGTGGCAGTTCCATCTGTTTGTAAATTATTCGGCCGTACTTAACTGTCGTCTATAATTTCAAATCGGTTTCTCGCGAAAGGAAAAAGTTTGAATTGCAATTACAGTTTAAAAGAAGGTCATCATTTATCGTTAATGGCTTATGACCAGGTAAGTTAATCCTTCCATAATGTTTATCATACATTTAATAAAATCTTCGGTCAACGTTAGTTTCGTACTATATTTCTTGGAAATAAATAAAAAAGAAACT
Source organism: Druceiella hillmani (assembly GCA_039881145.1). Taxonomy (NCBI): domain Eukaryota; kingdom Metazoa; phylum Arthropoda; class Insecta; order Lepidoptera; family Hepialidae; genus Druceiella; species Druceiella hillmani. The sequence continues at coordinate 16,039,295 of JAYKKI010000016.1, read as the reverse complement.
TAAAATTCATATCATATTTCACGTGCTGGTCTCATATTTAACCGTCGAATCTGTAACATTGTATTCGTTATCGTTTGTTTATTATATTCACAGAAAGAGTTGTGAAATATGCATCGACGCCTGGGAATAGTTGCGAAGCGCTCGTGAATATCAAAATACCGTCAATATTTAGTAAGCGTTTATCAGAAACGTGTGACGTTACATTGTATAATATATAAAACTAACAATTGTAATCAAATTTCATAATTTTTAAGTCGATCTCTTTATCTGTTTATGATTGAGTCAGTAATAATAGTATTTGTACTTTATCATTTACAAGAATAACGATATAGGTATTCCCTTTTTTCATACCTTTACATTAAACTGGCAAAAATAATATTAAACTTAATTTGAAACAGAAGCAAAAATCCTGACCAATTGCAGTAGTTAATACCAATGTTTCATCCTTGGCGTCACAGCAATTTTTTAATCGTCAATTTTGTATATAATTACATATGAAGATTTGGTTAGCTCTTTACTTTGTTTATAATAATATTTTATAAATTTTTCTGTGTGTATGATATATAATCTTCTTAAACCAATTTAGTCGAATTTATAAACTTATATATAGTCTTTCATAAAAACTCATTGTTGGAATACCTGCACAAATGTACATATATTTTGTTAATTTAAACACAACCAATGCAGTTTTGGTAGTTATAAGATATGTGAAATTATAAAAACCTTAAGAAACCACCCTTAAAAAAATCTGAAATTAATACTATAAATAATATTTTCTAAAATTAATTAGAACTGTGGCCACGTGAGAACGTCTGTTGAAGCATATTTTAGAAAACATAATTGGCGGTATCAGTGTAGTCACTGGATTTTCTATATCAAGTGCGTTTCGTAGCTGATTATGGAAATATAAATTTTTCGAAACGTAATAGTAATTTGAAGTTAGGAATGAAAATGCTAGGGCTTGAAAAAAAATTATTTTTTTTTATTTCGAAAATAAAACTACGAATAAAATAATCTTATAACATTGTAAAATAATAGCATAATCATTTAATTTTAAACTTTTAATTCACCTCGGATTAATATTTTTAAAATATTTCTAGTATTGACAAAGAAAACAATTTTTTTTTAATTTTACCTAGTATAAATGGGCACATGCTGCTGCTAATTTTTTTACCACTTTTTTAATTTTAAATATAACCATCGGTAAAATTCACGAATTCTTAAAGTCATGAATTTACAATTATATTTAGTCATATGTATACTTTTAGACTTATTCATTTAGTAGGTTTTATTAGAATTTTAAACCAAACAAGCAATATTATTTTTATACTAAAATATTATTAAGAACATGTCACAAAATTATCTCAAAATATGTCAAAAAAATAGTGAAAATAATTTTAAAACTACGAATTAAATATTAAGGAAATCTTCTTCAATAAAAAATAAGGTCAAAAAGCACACATGATAAATTAAAATATCTCGTATCCAATGGCAAATATAATATTTTATTTATCATCGTAGAGTAAAATGAATTAAGGAAATTACTTGTTTTTACTCTCCCCGTCTGTAGGGGACAAACAATAAAACGCGACATCCCCCATCTCGCATCCGTCTAATTTGGAAATCTGTATCGCATTATACAAATTAGATTTTGGCAGCGAAGGACGCCGCGGTTTTGTACTTGGATTCGTTCCCATTCGTGTTTCGAATAGATGCGTGCTACTGCCGATTGTGTATGTGAAAATATTGTTTGCCTTATAAACATTTTTATGAAGTAAAATATACACAAATTTGTTTTTCATTGCAACGCTACCTTGTGACTAGATCAGACGATTGAATCATCCTTTGCAAAAACACATCAGGGAGGACTTTTATGGTTTAATTGAACATATTTTGTGGTAGTAAAACAGTTAAAATATGATTTTTACTCAATTTAGATTAAATTTTCTATATCATTTTCACTTTGCGATTTGAATATTAAATAATTCCTGCTTCTGTTGGGACATAAGATTTTCATTACATTTTACATCCTCGTTTAATACTAACCGCCGAAACTGTAACTTTGTATTCGCTATCGCTTTTTGTTGTATTCACAGTAAGAGTTGTTAAATATGTATCGACGCCTGGGAATAAATCCAGTGCGCTCGTGAATATCAAAATAACGTCTCTATTTAGTGAACGACTATCGGAAGACGTCAAGTTACATTGTGAAATGGATTGAATTAATGCTTGTATTCAAATATTAGCGTAAGTGTATTTTTTGTTATCGTAACTGTTCGATGATAAGCCAGAAAGCTCTGAAATGTTGCATTCATAAAATTAGTGTTATTGGTTTTGTTCTTCAACAGGAAATGGATCCCTTATAAGCTCACTTATGTATTCATCCATCTGCCTACCATCAGTCACAGCCAATTTCCATAGAAGCGATTAAACGTAGAAATTTTGAATTTGGCTTTGTGATAAATTATTTTGACCCATCCTAATAGTTTCTACTCAAAAAAATATTTATATAAAATTTTTCAGGTGGACAATAAAGTACATGATTTCTTTTAAAATTACATAGATTATTTTCAGTCGCGAAGGTAAATTGTAAGTATTGAAAAATTAAGAGCTCTCCAAATTATTTCAGAATTTCATGTAAGGTAGTTTCAGAGATGTTTTTGAAAATGCTCAAAGGTATGTATCGTCCCCTGTCTGCAAAATTACTAATATAAATATTGCGGAAAAATCAAGTTGCTAAAACCTTACCTAAATCTTACCAGAATACTATAACGATAGTTCTAAGTTTCATAATTTTTATATAGTAACAAAATTGTTACGAATGTCAAAGTACACACACCCAATATATTTACATTCTGAAAATTTATTAAAAACTTCCAATAAGAGTTTTAAACAAACAAAACTTACTCTGTTTATATTAGAAAAGGGTGATAAGCGATTGTTTCTATTTAAAGCTATATATAATCGAATAGCAATATGAATGTACCCTCATAACAGTATGAATGTACCCTTATAACTTCGTCATGTTCTTCTGTCCATCCGTCTACCAGTATGCCATAATTAAATAGTTTTTTTTTCAATTTAGAACCAATCTTAATGAAATTTTAAAATAAATATATCTAACTTACATGAATATAGAGAAACAAAAAAAAACTCTGAACTTTTATTACAGTACCTCTCGAAACGTTGAATTTGAAGAATTAATATTGGTTTTTCACTGTTAGTGGGTACCGTTAAAGAAATCATTTAAAACAAAATCGAAAATATCTAATATAATTATTATTTGACAGTACAAAAGACTATGGAGGTTCAAATCACTCCGAGATTCGTATCTTCTTTTTATTGTTTATTTTAAATGCAATTCCAACTGGAAAACCAACTATTAATTCTTTAAAAATTTCCTGTTCGATGTTCAATAAATCTTATTAATTTAATCTGCTTGACCTCGTACGTAAAAGTCTTTGAATTTGTTAATCTAAATAACAGCATATAAATTGAAATTTTCTTCACAACTGTAATGTTTTTAGTGAAAAGTTTGATTTTATACATAAATAAAAGGATACTGAGCGGACAAAAACATTAAATAGATGTCTTTGGTAAAAATTAAAATATTTTATTTGAATACATACCACAAAAAGTTAACGAAAGTAATACTGGAAATAATTTTCGATCGAAACAAAAAAAGACTGGGTGTAACCACGTGCTGATATGGTTCAATTTGGAATTTGTGTCAAATTATAAAAATAATATTCCGAAAACTAAGAGAGCACGGTTTCTATTTTTATCAGTGATTCCCGGGCGTAGATAGTGCGACGGCAGGCGAAATCGTAGCATTTCCTTTCAGATTTAGATTATTAATTTTAATGACCATTTGAGCCAAATTTTTTTTACAAATACCCCTAAATTTAAATAGAAAAACGAACAAAAATTAAAATATATCTGATTTATTTCAAATCTTAATAGAATAATTCCCTTTTAAATTGTACCATTTTCATTCATTATAATAAATAATAATTTTTTTGTTTATCTACATACATATTCTATTTATATATATATATATATATATATATATATATATATATATATATATATATATATATATATATATGTATGTATTACAATCATAATTTTATGTATCTTTATCTTCTTTTTTAGTTTATAATAGCTTATAAGGATATAAAAAGCAAATTGCTAATTTCTGAAACTAATTTTAGTTACATTTAAATTCAAAATGTTTTTGTCAAAAAACTTTCATCTTAAAAAAATTTTCAGTGATTACATTTGCAATAACGAATATAAGTGTTAACTTCTCAAAAGTATTTTAGGCGTATATGAAGTCCAATTCATTTTTCAACGTGACATGTGCTGCTCTTCGATTCTATTTATATAACTGAGGTGACTTGCAATTTTGATATATATATATATATATATATATATATATATATATATATATATATATATATATATATATATATATATATATATATATATATATATATATATATATATATATATATATATATATATATATATATATATATTTATTACAATTTAAGGAGTCGAAATAAAGGATGCGAGTCAAACTGATTTTCTTTATGCAGAAATTATTTAAATTTGTAAGATACACACGAAGAACAGAAGTGTATTAAACGTCATCTAATCTTGCCATTTGTTTTAAATTATGTGAAATAATCTGTTAAAAATTATGATAGTTTACGGGACGTTTTGAATTTACAGTATATAATACAGTCCTATTCATATTTGAAGGTGACACGTGTTACTCTTCGATTTCATTTATGTAACTGAGGTGACTTGCAATTTTGATATATTTATTGATTACAATTTCAGGAGTCAAAATGAAGAATTCACGCCATTCTGATTTTTCTTGAAAAAAATGATTTAAATTTGTAAGATATACAGGAAGCATAGAAGTGCATTCTACGTTTATAAAATGAACAAATCGTAGTGCGGTCTAATCTTGCCATCTATTTAAAATTGTATAAAATATTCTGTTTAAAAGTCATGAAGGATCATGCGGCTTTCTAAATTTGAATACTGTCCCATACATATTTGGAGTGACATGTGTTACTTTTTGATCGAACTTAATTGACTTGCAATTTTGGTAAACTTGTTCAATTCAATTTACGTGGTCGAAGTAATAAACGGACTAAACTGATTTTTGCAGAAATTGTTAAAACTTATGAGATATTCAGGAAGCATAACAATGTATTATACATTTATGTAACAAACGAATCATGGTGATATCTAAACTCGCCGTCTATTTAAACATATAAGAAAAAAATTACAATAAAATTGATTACTTTTATAATTTAATAACGCCGTAGTTATAAATTTACAGATCTGTTTAGCCTATAACTTAATAAAAAAATATATGTAACGTCTTGGTCTGTGTATACTTTTAGAATAAAATATTTAACCCGCCACGGGTGACGTTATATCTGTGAGACCGGGTGGTTCGATAAAGTCGAATAACTCTTCCATCTGGCATCGATTAATATTGTGATTTCGAGTAGCTGCCTTAGTGCGCAGTCCCACCATCATTCCTTGCCACAACTGTGAACGATAACGATCCTGGAAGCGATAAAGAACCTTAAGATCCCGCATCAGGTCAAATACACAATTTGGAGATCACAGAGGATTTGAACGAACGAGAATATTCAGGTAACAAGAACTCGTCATTTTATTTGGGAAGAGATAAATCTAGAAAATGAAGTAAAGATCCCCGTCACCAATATCTTCGTAATAAAAGTTTCAATATTATAACTCAGTTACCAGGACCTAAATGGGATATCTCAGGTGAAAAGGAACATCTTGGAATTTGGAGAAACTTCTTAGATGTCACTATAATTGATATTATCGTCAAGTTTACCAACTGATAAATTGACACTGTCAAAGATAGAAGATAGATGTAGCATAGAAACGTATGCAAAACCAACTAGCCCTAACGAGATTCAATGCATAATGGGTTTGGTACTATTAGTAAGAGTGAAAAAATCTAATCATCTGAATATTGGTGAGCTTTTTCGAACGGATGGTGGTGAAGTAGAAATATTTCTATCCCTGCCTATACCTGGTGTCAATTTCTGCTACGAGTTTTAAAATACGACGACGATAAAAAGAGACAGACTGACATATGGCAAGAGTGGTCATGTCAGAGAAATGTGTGAGAAATTTGTCCAAAATTGCGAGCATAATCGCACCTTATCTTCTTTTGTGACTATTGATGAAAAATTGGAAGCTTTTCGTAGAAGTTGGTCATTTCGGCAATACACTGCAAACAAACCAAATCCTTATGGGATCATAATTCAAACTTTCTGTGATACTAAAATGTTTTACACATTTAGTGGGGAAATTTACACTGGAAAACAGCCAAGTGAAGGTTATTCATTGTTAATAATTTTTACCTAGCTGTTGCTCAAATATTACGCGACCCGATATTCAAAATCAGTTGCAATGTCACAACTAACAACTAGTACACCAATGTACCCTCAGCCTAAGTGTTGCTCTAGAAAGGTCTAACAATAATTAGAACAATCAAAAGGAACAAGAAGGAAATTCCTCCTGACTTCATTGTATTGCGTGGTCAACATGTGAAGTCTAATATGTTTGGTTTTCGCGACAACATGGTTTTTGGTTTCACATGTCCCATGGGCTAGAAAGAAAGTACTCCTGATTATTACGATTATAGTGATGATAAAGTCGATGCCGAAACTCAAAAACCCAACATAATTTTAAGCTACAATGTCACTAAGGGTGAAGTTGTTTATGTGCTAATTATAATTGTGCACGAGTAACAAGACGTCGACCTACGTTAATCTTTTGCGCTATGCTGAATGTTAGTACTATAAACAGTCAGGTAATACAAAGAGCTAACAATCAAAACACGAGACTTCAATGCCGTCATTTCATTGGGAATTTGACCATGGGACTAATTGAACCTCATATAAGAGAGAAGTAGACACAGTTGAACTTGCCTCGATCCTTGAGTCAAAGACTTATGAAAATTTGGAAGATCGATCACGCCCCTAAGCCGACAGGTCTTTATATAAATGGTCAGTACAATGAGTGTGGATGGAAAAAAAACAGAAAAACGTGACATAAATGCAAGAAATATTAATGTCTTGACCACGAAGTGCCTTATTGCGCAAGCTGTTAGGCTGTTGTTGAAGAATGATTTTAGAGGATTTTTTGTTTTTTGTTTGAAGGATAACCATTTTTGTATATTTTCTAAGAGTTCCTAGTGTCATAAGATTGACGAAGGCTAAGCTAATTACAAAATTAAAAGATTGTTGTATGTTTCATAGTTTTTGAACCAGATTTGTTAAAAACCATGGTAATTTTAATGCTTTTTATCCAGTTGTGTAATATCTAATAAACCTCTGTATTTTATGAAAAATGTATGTTTTATTGTCAAAAGACTTGTGCTTTTATAAGTTGTCCAAAAAACGTAGAATGTATAGTTAATTAATACAAAACTCTTAGGTTATAAATCCTGGTACCTGGGACCGGCGTCACCAGTTATGTAACTCAAATTGACGTCACCAGTGGCGGGTTAATAGATTTTCGCCAAATTTATCGCTTAAGTTCATATTGTTTTTAAATATAAAACCAATTAATCTATGAATATAAACTACTACCATATTAATTAATAATAGTATAATCACGCAAAAATTTCACTCAATAATTTGGAAACTATTTCGAGTATCGATAAAGAAAACGATGTTTCGCGATTTTTAAATAGTACAAATGAGCGTAAGCTGCATTTAAATTTTTCAAAATTTTCTAAATTTTTCAACGTTTTTTATTCTGTTTTATCGTTGGTACCTGGGCTAAAGGGTTGTTCTTTTTCTTTAAATGTGAAAACCCAGCATTGAATTTTTCCTCTCTTTTGCATTCTTCTTTACTATGCTTTTCGCATTCTGCAAAACTGTAGCGCTAGTTACGTTTTTTCATGATCATCATTTCAGTTAATTTTCTAGCGCTTTTGTTAAATTAAGAGCTGGGTATATTACAGATGATTTCGAATATTTTAAAATTATAAGTAAGTAAACTATTACTAAGTCTTAAGCGATTCCAATAGGACATACTAAGGAAAGCCCTGCTATGAAATAATATACTGTTTAAAAATATTTACATAAGTTTACACTTGATGATAGTTTTTTTTAAAGTTGTGAGCATTTGAACTCCTAATTTCTTTATTAAAAACGTTCTAACTACTCAACATTTTAAATTAAACATCCATCTTTAAATATCATCTATAATTTCAAATAGGTTTTTCGAGTAGGTTGAAAAGTTTTGGATTGCAATTGAAATATAAACGGGTGAACCTCATCTTGTTAATGTTTTATGTTCAGGTCAGATGTCTCCTACATTCTATCTTGTATATTTAATAAAACTTATAATTATCGTAATTTTGTACTACATTCATTGGAAATAAAAAAGAAATAAATATAAAATTTACTTCATGTTTCATGTGCTCGTTTCATACAAAACCGTCGAATCTATAACATTGCGTTCGATATCGTTTTCTGTGGTATTCATGAGAAGAGTTGTTAAATATGGATCGACGCCTGGGAATACATCCGAAGCGTCCGTGAACGTACTGAACTAATGTTTGCATTTAAATTTTATCTCGAATGTATTTTTTGTTAGTTTAAACTGTTCTCTGTGAAGATAAATTACTCAGGAATATTCACGAAATTTTTATTATTAACCTTTATAATGTTTTGTAAAACGGAAAGAATGTGAAAACCTTATAAAGTTTCAATCAGTCCGTTTACCTATAAAACAAAAAGAATATAAAACGCTTATAACGTTAAATTCTATCAGTCCGTTTATATATCTATCAGTCTGTCAAAGTCTTTTTTCCTTGAAACTATTCGACGTAAATATTTGAAATTTAGCATAGTGATAACGCGTATTAGCCGCATTAATAGTTATTATTTCACCTTAAAGTATTGTTAATTGTGCGGGCAAATTGTAAGTATTGCAAAATTAAATTGCCTCAAAAGTATTTCAGAAATTTATATAAGATAATTCTAGAAATATTTTGGGAGATGTCCAAAAACAATGTGTACCCCGCCTTTTTCCGAAGTTACAAGACTTCGGATTTAAGAAAAAAATCAATCTTGCTGGAATCCTACCCAAATTTACACGGAAAATTATATCGATGATTCTAAAGTTTTAGATACTTACTATATTGTTAGAGTGTACATACGCAACATATTTACGTTGTGGAAAATAATATTAATACCAGTAAGTCCTTACGTCACAGTTAAATATTTTTTTTTCAGTTAAGTTCAACTTGCATAAAATTTAAAGGATAAATATAGTTGACTTACACGAACATAGAGAAAAACTGTTCATTTATTTGTAGAATAGTAGAAAGACTTAAAGAAATCCCTTGTTTTTGCTCCCACCGCCTGTGGGGGGCGGGTAAGGGGTAAACAATAAAACGCGGCAGCAAACATCTCGCTTCTGTCTCATTTCGGAATCTGTGTCGCATTATAGAAATAAGGTTTTGGCAGTGAACGACGTAGGGTTTTTTATTTAGATTCGATCCCGTTCAGTTCCGTGGGGATGCGTGATGCTTTCGATTCTGTTTGTTGAAATATTGTTTGTGTGTATATTTTTAAGAAACCAAATTTTTAGAAACATTTTTCTTTGAGACGCTACCTGTCGAAAAAATTTGCCCATTTTATTTTTAACTTAAACAACTTTGCAATTAGAATTTTAAGTTACCTCAACTTTCACTAGATAAAAACACCTCGAAGGTCATTTTAACATATTTTTATTATCTCCTTCTTTTTAGCAACATTAAAGAATACAAAGTAATGCATTGCACAAATTGTTTGGATTAAATAATCGAACAAAATAAGTCATTTCATCATGTTCGTCTGTCTGTGAATGCGTTTACTTGTCACAGCTTCCCAATATCCACAGTTATATTTTTTGAATAGTCTAAAAGTAAATGCTTTGTATTTTCATTTGATAGGTAGCAAGATATTATTTTTCTTTTTTTTGCTATATTGTGCAGTGTCAGTTAATAGGTTAAATTTACATGAAATGTGGGTTTTTTTCACGTACCGCATAAATTATGGTGCCATTAGATAGATGTTTGTAAGCAAATTTCAGGTTTTATTTACTATTTTTAGGGTTTCGTAGCCATATTAAACATTTATAGTCTCGTCATGTCCATCTGTCTGCCCTTTTATCAACTGGCTTGTCCCAGCCGTTTTACTCACAGGTTATTAATGCTATACAGCAAAAATTTGGCATGGTCATAAATTTATAATACTCACATAATTTTATTATCGTAATTTTTTTTTTAAATTTTTTGGGATATCACCTCTACATGTAAGTTTGTTTTTATAGGTGAATTATTTTTCTCGTATTCCATTGCATAGAGTACAGTTGAACAATTTTTTTTAAATTTATTGGATATAGTTATTATGAAACATTAAATTTCAAAAAGGTGATTTCTGTTAGAGTTAGGTATATCCACTTCTACCAGCTTAACTGCTATTAATACGAAATTATTTTTTTTCATGTATTACTATTTTACTATAAGCTTTACTAGTCTGCGAATAATACTCAATCAACTTACGACATGTACACGGTTTTGTAACAATATATAGAAACTACATATTGAATTAAATCACCTACAAAAATAACTTTGTATTTTAAAATAAATAATTATTATATCTGTGAAAGAAATACTAAGCTATATGTTTATATATTTACATGGTGAGAAATAAACTTGTATAAATATAGATCATGTTTTTTGACCTGTGAAAGATGTAGTAGGCAATAAATTTACAATATCGTTACATAATACATCATTTTTTATAGTCAGGCGTCTTGTATGTAATTTTATAATACAAGCCAATATGTGAAAAAAAAGAAAACTTTGTTTGGAACAAAATACGTAGTCGAGGCTATCGTTTCATTTGGAAGTCGCCATGATATTTAATAAGAGTTATCGTTATTTGAAACAATAAATTACTTTAATAACTTGCGAAATAAGAGGAGAAAATTATGCCAACTGATGAGAACGAATCAGTAAAAACATTTACAATATTGATAATTATTATATGATAAAATACAATACAGTCTGCGAGACATGTTATGTACGTACCGTTTGATATTTATAAGTTCTTGAATGAGTACTGAACACTCGAAGTACGAATTCTACTCGTGCTTGACTGGTTTTCATTTTTAGCTCTGTTTGTAAAATATTACATTTCCAAGTGATCTTTTAAATACTCAATCATAGTTACAGAAAGTACCGTTGGTGTTCGATTAGAATTGAATAGAATTTGATTTAAAATTTCATGTATTGGTTTCCTTGCATCAACAACTTTAAAGTGTTTTAAATAACTATTAACTTTTCATTATGATTGCTTCCGTTCGATCTGTCGTGAAATTTTACAAATATTCTATAATCAAGTTTATTCCTAACTCAAATTACAACTCAATTACTATAAATCTTCTTTAAAATATTCCCAAAACATTATGAAATAAAATATTTTCTACTTATTAAAAAACATTCAGAATAGGAGCTATGACTAGGAGCAGAACTTCTCCTGAAGCATCCTCAAGAAAAGGGTTAATTTAAGAATACACAGTTTGCAAAAAAGTCTATTTCTACTTAACAATAGAAAAAATATCCTTAAAGTATATTTACAAAACAAGTACTTTTGACAGTCGATTATCTAAATATGGATTTTCTGAAGATAGTAATAGTTAACTATAAAAATTTTAACCCTTAAATTAATATTCTTTTTGAGATGCTTCTGCTAATATTATTTACATGGATATATGAATGAATGTAACGGAATATTTCTATTATATTTTCACCCACTTCCAGGCGTCCGAACTATTTAAAACATAAATACTTACGTACCTATCAAGAACAGATAACAACATAATATTAAAAAAAATTCTAAAAAATAATACAGAAAAATATTATAGGTGACGGGAAGCCTTAGAAGCAAAATAGTGCATCATTTAAAAAGAGAAGTAAGCTGTCAGAAAACTATAAGTTACGGACACTTGAAATGTCAAATACTCAACGTCACAAGGAAGCCAAAATAACTTTAAAAATTAATTAATTGTGATAGGAAAAAGGCAGTGAAATAGTTAATTTAAAGACGATTTAAAGGTGACGAATAAAAATTATTGGCTAATCGACACATCGCTTTATGTTCATATTCAAGACGATGAGACTTCAAAGGAAGTCTAGCACATGACCGACATTCGTCAAATATTGTGAAAATACAAAACAGTACCTATTTGTATTGCCCAATACGAAAACTGTAATAAAGAGGAGAGATGCAGTTAAATCTAATGGATTCAAAGTGTGAGCCGAGTACATTTTTTAAATCAAAAGACTCGTGAAGCACAATAGATTGGAAAAAGACAGCTACAGACTGCGAAGCAGATTGAGAGGATACGCCTCAAAAGGAATCTTCATCAAGTGGGAGCCTATATATACCTAACATAAGAACTAATACTGCAACAAATTTCGACATGATGTTAAGGCCAATAAACAAACCAACAAATTATAAAACAGCTACTAGTGTTATCTTTAAGGTTTAGCTGACTTCACGCCTGGTATAGTCAAAGACAGCAAACTGTGGCCCTGTCTGCTTTGGTTTTTTTACATTTTGCAACAATGGAAGACACTATTAGATGGACAAATTTTTTATCACTAAAACTTTAAAAGATTCCTACTTATTTAAGCTGTTATTGAATTATCCATCCGTACTTATCTCTCGCCTATTTTCTAAATATGTTTCTCTTCAAAGAAAAAAAGTTGTGAATTGCAATTATAATATAAATGAAACTAGTAATTTATTGTTAACTTTTAATGGACAGGTAAGGTTTCCTCTTCCCTCTTCTCTTAATGTAAATCGTAAATTTAATAAAACATACAGTCAACGTTAACTTTCTACGATATTTACTGGTAATAAAGAAAAAAAACTACAATAAAATTTACCTCATGTTTCACGTCCCCGTTTCGTATCAAACTCTCGCATCTGGAACTTGTGTTCACGATCGTTTTTTTTTGTATTCATAGTAAGAGTTGTTTAATATGCATCGATGCTTAGGAATACGTTCCGAGGGTTCGTAAATTTCAAAATAACGGCTATGTTTAGTGACTGACTATCGGAAACGTAACGTTATACTGCGAAACAACGTGATATCACATTAAGTTAATAACCATTAATTCATTCAAATGTTATCTGAAATGTACTTTCTTAAAGTCTCATACTATAAAAGAAAAAAACCTCATAAGGTCACTAACGTATCCGCACGTTTGCCTGTCTATCTGACCATTGGTCAGAGCCATTTTTTATGGAAGCCATTTGATAAAGAAACTTGAAATTTCTACGCCAAACAACATAGTGATCATTGATATTAGTTCGTTTTAATTGTTACGACTCAAAAATTTTGATATGCAATGTTTGAATCCGAATTATTATTACGCCAGTGTTTCTTTTAGTTTCATGTATTGTAATCAATTGAGCGAGAAAATTGTAAGTATTCTAAAAATAAATTATTCCAAATAATTTCAGACCTCTATGAGAGATTTAAGACCATTCATAAAATTAGAATTTTTGACGATTTTAAGGGTAACGTACCTTAAAAAAAAACAAAAAAAGGTATCTCACCTTCGAAATAAATCAACACAAAAATAAAATAATATTAATAGGTCAAGTGCAAGTTGAATTTCGCCGGATGAGTATTCCTCACCTAATAACATTAAACGGATATATGCTAGCTTCGATTTGTAAGGATAATAAAAGTAATTCCACTATATTTTACATCAGCCAGTAAGGAACTGTCTTAATTAGATAAATATGCAAACGTTTTGTTTATTGATGGACTTATAACCACATTATTACCCACTACTTCGTCCGTCTGAAAATTAATTTGTGAGTAAATTTGATATTTCAGTCATCGCAATTTTGCAATCATTAGAACAATACGATGATTATTATTATAACGGTATTAACAATTGGAAATTCGGCACAGTGAAAATTCTCAGTAAGCACAGACAGATCTCTTCATTTTCTCTCCATATTTAAGGGAGGGAGGGGGAGGGGGCACAAACATAAATAATTTGGCATTTTGAAGTATTCATCGTTCTGAATTTGCAAGGATGTTACGTAAATTATGTCTTTTTGCAGAAGTGGAATTATTTCTGCAACAGATTTTATTAAAATCGACTTGGTAGTTTAGCTTGAAAACGTAAAAAATAGACTAACACAAACTCTTTTCTTATTAATGCTGTTAACATGAATAAATTTTAAATGATTTTTAGTGTTCCGTAACTCAACGTTTTCTTTCGGAATTTTGATTAAGGTAGTTTTGAAGATATTGCCAAAGTGTAAAAAAATAGCACTTCCCCTGCTCACCATAAAATTTCCGTATAAAAGTCAATATTATGAAAAAAGAACAGTATGACTAAAGTTTACCTAAAGCTTACGGAAGAATAGATTCTAAATTTCACAGTTCTTAAGATATTCACAAGGTTTTACGTCTGGAAAATATCTACTAGACAACAAGCAAAGTAGTATTAATAAATATGGTACATTTTATTTATTACGGATACTATATACCTTTAAACATTTATAATGGCGATTGTGAACTTTTTGATTTTGATAATTAAGTTAACCTAAGATAATTAAGTAAGTAACATTTTTCATTCTGAAAGTTCATCCCAAGTTCAAATAAATCATTATTTAATGAAATCACATTCACTCAACAGTTTAATATATCACCCAAAGTCCAAAATGATACCTAGACGCAGACGTACAAAATAAGTCAACATTAGTTTTATTACTTAATTCTCATTATACCTGAAGAACAATAGATAATTTATTAAGATTATATGTAATTAATAGCAATAAATTTTGAAAAATGGAAATTTTATAGAAAGGAGGTAAGCAGATTCTTATCATGTGAATATATTCCACATTATAACAATTTTAATTCACCGCGTCAAACGCTGAAACATTTCTTTTAATCCTCAATTAATTTTTTTTTGAAACAGTTGTAGGTCATCAACCTAAAAAGAAATTGAAATTTAATATTTCGAAATTACACGGTTTTGGTTTTAGATGATATTGAATAATAATAGGACGTGCAGATACGAAGGTGCGACGATATGCTTTTTACCTTCATTGCAAAACAGGTTGTATTTTTGGTTTATTTGAGAAACCCAAAAAACGATAATTTTAACTTAAACTCTATAAAATCATATTGCACTGTTGCTATAAATGTTATACCAAACATATTTGGTCAGAAATAAGCTCTGCAATTTCAGGTTTCCTCATGATCCTAATGAGTTACCTATCTTTTTGAGAAAATAAAATAAAGTCTGATAAATTTTTTTCAACTTAAAGAGCTCACCTAAAAAGGCCTTGGTAAAATGATTATATATGTTGTTGACTTTATTACATATATCGACTTTTACATCTATATATTCTACCTAAATTTGTTAACTTAAAATAAAAATTCTTAATATCACGCCAACCCGACTGCGTGAACTTTTGACTCCAATCCAATAATTTTTTCCATAGTAATTCAAATATACAATGATTCTGATGCCAATTCATACATTTGTATATAAATCTGAACTACGAATACATCTTTCAAATTTCGCGACTTAGAAAGTTATTGAAGGTAGAAAGATATCCCTTACATTTTTTCTTGCAGAAAATATAAACTTACTTATAAATTCATAGCTTCTTCAGGGGATAGCAGCTCGTTATTACCATCATCTACATATTCTTCCATTTTTTGTTAATATTTTGGACAATCCAAATTACCCAATATAACTCAAAAACAAATTCAGTTCCTTGACTGCCCTTGGAGTAGGGCTAGGAATTTAATCTAAAATTTTAAAAAATGCTTAATTTTCCTTTTTCTCATGATGCAACAATATTTTATGAAAAATAATTTTTGCCCAATGGCTACAAAACTTGCAAATCATCTGAATGCGGACGCGAGGAATTCACCCCCCATAAATGTTTGCAACCGTTGGCTGAAAAAGTCCGTCTCGTATCCTTTACCACCGTTACCCCTTAATTCTATTTTCTCTTCTTTTCTTATCTGTGACATAACAAGATTTGCACTTCATTTTATTTTTAAATACTTTGTCTCGTTGTTTACCATTTGCTTTTGATTTAGCATTTTTTTTAAAACTTTCTTTTTTTTGTCACAAAGTTAACTAAATTTTCCCATATTGATCGACTCAAAATATTCGTAAGAAAAAGTTTGCTAAATATAACTACAACTTCATTTGTACTTTACACTATTCTCCATCACACTACAATTTTTCTATTATGCAATTGTAAACTCGTCTTTTTTTCTTTTAAACTTTTATTATATTACATCGATGTGTGTGGTTTTTATTAAAGGCGGTTGAATGCGTTCTTGTTTGCTAATTCCTAACATCTTCAACTCTTAACTTCGTACGTCTTATTAAGAAAATTATTTCTTGTAAGTTTTTAGTTAAAGTCTTGCTATAAGAAATGTCTTTTTGCTTAACCTACATCCACTGCTGTACGAAATGTAATGATGAGAACTTAATTAAAATAAGTAAAAGGTTTCGAATTAAATAATAAAATACTCAGTATTAATAAATTAATTGAATATTGTCAAAAGCATAATAATAGTTATTCAAAATTGCGTCACATTTTCGTTGACAAAAATATATCTCCGTACTGATTCCGCATAGAATTTCAAAAGCTCTTGTACATAGCTTTCCCGGAGCTTAAAGTCAAGCCCCCTAAAATATTGCGCGCTCCCTCACGCAGATACGTCACAAAAAATGGACGTGTGTGCTTTATTAACCCATAACTCTCGTCGAGGCCATGGGCCCAGGATTCATTATGATTAAGCGGCATTTTGGATAACTTCAACCCGGTTCGGGCTAACTACGTCAAACAAAGCTTATTAACTTAAGCAAAGTTAAGTATGAGCCATTAAATGACAAGCGGTTATTAAAGAAGTGATTAATTATTATGAATGTGGTAATTAAAGTCGATGCTGGTAATTCGTTTTCGTATGAAAGTGGCTTTCAGTTAAGTTTGCCTCAATTCCCGCGAACTTTCAATATTTCCGCTATTTTGTATGCAGAACCGAATACACTTGCAGATACTACCCTAATTTGCGTAGTAAATGGAAAATATTCGCAAAGTGTTTCCAGAGTACCTACATCGTTATCTAATAGTTACCTTGAGTAATATGTATTTACAGAAAATAATAAACCTATTTAATTGAATCAAATAATAGCTACTTTTCACTAATAAACATGGTGTTCTCAAGACATAATAGAATATGTATAACATTGTAAATATAATAGTTAAATATCCGGTGGTATATTATAACAAGAGCATACGATTTTTTACCAAATGATGTGATAAAACAAAAAACGAACGCAGCAAGAATAAGACTCGTGAAAAATATGTGCCAAAAAATATTGTGTGTGAAATGGAAATATATATCTGAAAGGAATCTGGAGCAAAAAAATTACAAAATTACGTGAAAAATCTCACAAAATGTGGCCTATTTAGAGTTTTCTCAATGAATATGCTGCTATTAAACGTAATTTTGTATGATTATAGTCAGTAAAATAAATAAGTGTGCAAATGTTTGTGTAATATGGTACTCCGTTACTTCCGTTTGTTGCACCTAACAGGAAAAAAATATATTGATTTAAATATACCTATAACGAGAAATTCAAAAGAAAACAGTTATTCTCTCATTCAGTTCACGTTTAGTTTTAAAATATACTTTGAGAAAAATTAAGTTTGCCTATAAAACAAATAAAAGAAAATATTTACTCTTATAAATCCGTATCCTAAAAGGGATAAACACAAAAATCTCATAAGATTACTTACTTGTCTTTCCGTCTGTTTCCCTGTCTTAACTGTATTTTTTTTCAGAAACAATTTGAATTCAAAATGTTAAATTTGACATAACGTTACAGCATAATAATCTACATATACCTCAATAGGTAACATTTAAAATATTTGTATAGAATTTTTAAAAAAAAAATTAAGTACTCGATTTTTCTTTTCAATTTTATGAATCATGTATAGTATTCATTTAAAAAACGAGGACAAATGCCTCAAAAATGTCTTTTCAGAATTAATGTAACATATTTCTAGGGTCATTCGTAAAAATATCCACAAAAAACATTTCCCACCAAGTTTTCTTAAATTAATAAAATTCAGCGTGAGGAAAGAAAAACGTTATTAGAAATTTAAACTATCAAGAAACTGCAGTAATTACTCAAAATCCCGTAATTTTTGGGAACGTTTAAAACTATCTAACCTGAATTCTAATAACTCGAATTAAAATAGAAATAATCAAATATGATAATAAAATTCCTTTTAGTGACCTCACATGACACATGGAGTTAAATAAAATTGATATCTTCATTTGTCTCTTCTGTAATTTTTACATAAATATTTTTTGGTTCCACTATTTAAAAATACAGGTTTGTATTCTTTATCGCTGCAAAATTTCACGGTATTTGAGAAAAATTGCTCTACTGTACATACACACAAATAACACACAGACAGAGCAAACAAAATCTTAAAAGAAAAAATATTTTTTTGGATAACGAGCTGTCATAATTTAAACATAAAAATATGTCAGATAACATTTTTTAAAGAATAATAATAATAATTTAGGAATATATGAGTACATTTTTTTTATGTGTGATTGTTATGAAAAAAAGTGTTAATATTTATAAAAATGTGTATTTCAAATATTTCGTCTTTGATTTACACTATCCACAAAAAAGTGTTGTGATATTGTTTTAGTAGTTTTTATAATCTATTATATTTCTCTAGGCAAATTAATAAAAAAATTATGAGAGGGAAATTTTATGACGTACAATGCAATAAAAATCTACAGGTTGCTCACGATACAAGGAAAATCGAGAGTAAGAAATTGCTCACGATGCGCGCGCACGATGTAACAAAAATCGGCGTAATGAAGTTGCTCACTAAATATATACGAGCATTACATGGCTATAGAGACCTCGTATTTACATGGCTATAGAGACTGATGCTATATTGGTGTTTTATATTCATGAAAATCCAAATTATATCTGTGCTTTTAAATAATGCTTGTTTTAATGGGAATTTAATAGTTATTCATATAATAAAAAAGAGTTATTTATTATGAATATTCGCGATGGAAATAATGCTTATAAGCTTTTAAAATATGTTTTGCGCGTATTTTTCTAAATAAGGTTAACTTTTTTTTCATTATAAATTAATAAATTATAAAATCGACATCACGAAGTTACTCACAATGCGCGCGCACGATGCAACAAAAAACGGCAGGATGAAGTTGCGCACTGAACATAAATTTATATGCGTGTAATGACAGACATTATAGTCATGGCGGTTATTGAGGTACTTGTAAATATATGTTACTTGTTTTATATTCAAAAAATCTAAGTTATACCTGTGTTTTCAAATAATAATTTTTAATATTTGAAATTTAGTAGTGATCCATATGATAAAAAAATCTTATGAATATTCATGACAGAAATAATGTTTATAAGCGTCTTCAAATATATTTTTAGTGTATTTCACTAAGTATTGTTAAGTTTTTGGGATGTATTTATTTGCACTATAAATTATTAATTACGACTTTACCATTTCTTCGTATTTAAAATTAATAATTTACAATAAATTTTCAGTATATTAATCTATTTTCATTATTAATAAAACTTTATTTGGATTGTTTTATTGAAATCAATATTCATTTTATACGTAATAATTTTTTAAAGTCAATTATTTGATTGAATTTATATTTAATAAACCGTATTTATAATAACCGTCTAGTCGTTTTTTTACAATATTTCCAATAATTACTTGTGTGCTTGATGAAGTTATTCTTGAATTATGCCAAAGAAATATAACTTCTAACGCGCCTACATAAGTAAACATGCATAATTTTTAAATTTTTCATAAACCTCGAAGTGTATAAATTAATACCGAAAAGTGGAAATTTTTAAATTTACGTTATTCGAATAATAAATATCTGCCATATTGGATCGGCCAAGCTGTAATTGTCTTTTTAACATTTAATTCTTTTTTTATATTGAAACCTACTATGAAATGTTAACATGAACGAAATTTCTACAGTTAAATAATTTTTTTTATAAGTGCTTACCAAAATGTCGGCCATTTAAGATTAGCTAATTTGAGGTTTTTTTTTCTATATAATATTCTTGGTCAGCAACCTCGAACATCCCTGTGATATAAGTTTCACTGAAATTGCTTTGAAATTCATTGAGTTATTTCCAATTTGCTCAAGGAAATTGTTTTTTTATTGTTGTAATAATTAATAAAGAATTAGCGTATAAATATAAATTCATAGCTTCTTTTTATAAGCTACATCAAAATAATATCAAAAGGTTTGAAGGAAATATACGACAACGGTATTTATTCCGAAAAAATACATATTTTTATGTTATTTTCACCCCATTTAAAAAAACTAATTCTCTTGAAAAGACGAGATTTGTTTATAACTTCACGTATTTTCTTATGAAACCAGTAAAATATTAAAACCATCTCAAAAATAAAAACAAAATTATGACAGACGATATGGAAATACACAAATATATATAGTTTTCACATTTATTTAAATGATCAAGAATTGGCATATCTGAATTTTTAAAATCATGTTGAATTTATTTGGATCTGCTCTTAAATTTATAAAAAGTGGTATTACTTTTGTTAGGTGAAACTGCTAATGATATGACATTATTTTAAAACAATTTACCTTTAACCTTTGTGATGATATAATAATTAGTATTAGGTTGCCTACAAACCATTGCTATCAAAATAGTCTTCTTTTCAATGTAACAGGTAAAAAGTGTCGGGAAATAGTAATTTTTTTCATGAAAGTGTATAATTTTAATATAAAGCTGAATGATTAATAGTTGGTAGATTGTAATATTTAAAATCATGATACATTATTCTGGGTTTTTCTCTCCAATTTATGAACAAACTGTTACGTTTGTGAGGTGAATCTCTTAATTAAATCACATTTTGTATTTCCAAACAATTTATGTTCAAGTTTCGTTATGACAAAATAGTGAAAGAGGGATTGCTTAGGGAACAATTGCGTCGGCACAGTTTTTTTTTTAATACAACATTGAAAAAGTGTCGTGAAATAGTATTTTTATTAAATACTTAGTTAATGTCAAATTTTGCATACAGCTTGCAAAATCAATTACGATTTAACTCCTTTTATTCTTCATTTTGTTATATATTGAGGTAATTAGATGGAATATTTATAAATTCAACTAAACTAACGCTTCAGATATTTTAATGCCTTTTTCTAACGAATTAAAAGGCATTAAAATATCTGAAGCGTTAGTTTAGTTTTTTTATTTAATAAATTTGTTCATTCCTTTCTTCCATTTATAAATCAGCGAAATAAAATTATCCATACTCCCTTATAACGTTCGTACTTAGCATAAAAAAAATAAGTATGGTATATTATTCACATATCTATACAACACATGATAAAAAATTAACGGCTTCACTGTTACTGCTATAGATTATATATATTTTTTATATAAAAAATTCTGAGTTGTCGATGAGATTGCACATTTTTGTCTATTGATTTCTTCATTGCTTTTATGGTAAAAATGTTATGCAGCAAGCAGTACCAATACCATGCGATCACAAATTAATATTTATTATAAGTCATTTTAATGGTCGGATATAACTTGTTTTACTTTTAATAATCAACGCGTATGCATACACACGCACGTACGAACGTGCGCATGCAAATACGTGCGCGCATGACCATATGCACACGCACACATACGTAGGTACACATAACTGTATGAACACATAACTGTTTGTTTTTTTAGGTATTTACAAAAAAATTATTAACCCGAATGACATAAATCTTTCGCAATATGATAGCTCATAGTTCCCAGATTCCCACATGCTATATTTTCATTTTTGAGATACAGCCAGATAAGCGAAATATCGCTTCTCTCGGTGCTTACATGACTAACGTTAGGAAATACTCAAATATTAAATCTGGGTCAATTGTAAACCCTAAAAATCTACATAAAAATAAACAACAGTCCGGGATAGTATCAATATATGTTTAATAATAGTTAGAAGTGAAAAAAAATTGAGGAATAGAAATAAACAAAATTATGTCAATTTGTTCTCCTTATTAAAATAAATGGTTTTTAATTTTAAGTGTGTTCCATGGAAAAAATTGATCCTCCGCACTTTATAATTTGGATTAGTAGTCCAAGAGACACCAAAACACATATTGGTATTATCAAAGTAGGAAAAGGAATTTGATGATATTTGGTGCGATACATTCGCTCGTGGAAATGGGAAATGGAGGAGAAAGGGGAAACGGAATACCACAAGCCGCGGTATATTATCATATATTTTTCTTATTTAAAATAACGCTCAAGACTAGGTTCCTAAAAAAGGTGTATATATATATACACACACACATATCTATATATATATATATATATATATATATATATATATATATACACGTAAACACCTGTATAACGAAAAAAGAGTAAAGGCCAAACAAAAAACCATTAACCTTCCCTACTTTACAAATTCCCAATCAAATTTTTCCTTTCAGCGTCACTCAATAACTTTGACCTTATTACTGCACAAACGTCGAAGAATTTCTTGTCCCCCGTGCTGACTCACTTTTCGTTTTCCCTTGTAAGTAAGATCCTTGCCCAAAAATACGTCAAAACCTTTTGCTTTCTAAAATTAAACAAGAGTGCCAATACACTGATTCGAGAGGTCGTCGCGCAATTTGGGCTATTCGAACCGGGAAATTCACACGGGTCAAAAGAAAAAACCATGTTATCTTGGTTCTTGGAAAATTATATGTATAAATAGTACAAATTTCAAAATGAACGGAATAAGAACGTTTACTTTGTTCTATAAATCAAAAGCTGCTTTGAGCTTTGCGTGTTAGCATCTTCTTGTGCATGGAGGAAATAATTGTTTTAAATGTTACTAAATAAGTCTTTCATTTCTTTAGTATTCTTTACTTCTGCGTAAAACCAAACTTTTAGGCAAAAACCTGCTAAATAAGAGAAAATTTGCTAAATTTTGTCGCAATGATTTTTATCTTTTCAAATTATTGTTTTATTTTTTATAGTCATCATTTCCTTTTGAGCTCCTGATCCGAAAAATAACATACAATAATCAGAAGCTTAATATTACGAATACAGAGTTGAAAAATGAATAATGGATTTTAAATATAATTTAAAAAACCTTTCTCCTTTGAAGAAACTTTGAGACTTTAACAAATAGACGGCTACATGAAATCAAAGAAATAATGGGGTTCCTTTATACAATATGGATTATACAATATGGAACACGGAAAACTGGTAATAATTTAAAGAAGCACATTGACAGATTCCCCATTATTCCAGACGTCCCAAAGTTCCTAAAATTATGATATTTTGGAATTTCATTAGTATATTTGTCTAAATTTTTAAATTGACAATAAACTTCATAAAATATTTTTGTGGTTTTTATGAAAATTAGTGGCGGTGTTTCCCTTAATTTTCATAGTTCGTTTTCTTTCAAATTAATACGAAAAAACTAAGTAACTAGTAAAGCTGCAAATGCTATAGGTTAGAATCTAAATTTAACTTTAAATTTTGTAGATTGTTATTCTTAACGATTAGAAAAGGTATATAATATTCATTGAAAGAATGTTTACAATCATATATAATATTAATCCCTATTCGAACATAACGTTTTTAAATAAGTCGTACGCAAACTTTGCAGTTCGAAACTTCGCACAACCTAAATGATATCAATATTGCCCAGAATTCATTAAAAGTCTACAATTACGAACTAGTTCAGAATTTTAACTAGTTAGTGTGATTTTAAAGTACATATTGTTTAGAAACGGAATCCAAGGAAGCTATAATATGCAATATCACGTAGGTAACTAAGTATTCACATTACTTTATCTAAATATATTTTAAATTATAAGAAACCTTAAAGAAAAACACATATTTAGAAAAAAATATTGATTTATTTTTTTAGTTCGCATATTAAAAATAAAAACAATTGAAAAAAATCAAATATGTCAACAGCAAATAATCTACGAGTATATTCGTTCATGTCTACTAGTATACGTATAATTTACAAATAAATCTTATTTGTTTTGATGAAAACAGCCCCAAGTGATGTGCAAACTTCTCACCAGATCTACATTTACTCCATACTACAAAGGCGTTGCATATCGATATTGTAAAGTTACGTAACTATTCGTACGTTCGTATACGTATGACTTTGACAACCTTGTTTGTAGAATGTTTTTCATTTACTACTTTATTCTATTTTTGAGATATACACTAAAGGAGCATGTACCTATGTCATAGCTTTCTAAAACATTTGTGACATAATGAAAATAAGAGAACTTTGCAAAATACTTCTTTGAGCCAATTTTGCTGAAGCTGGAAAGACTGACTTGCAAAACGTATACAATTCCACATAAATATACGCTGATGAATATTGTAATATAGCTAATTGTTTGTAATAAAAACAAGTCTGTTTTAACCTCGGCCGATATTATTTACTTATTTCTATTTTCATTACATTATTTATTTATTTTAGGTACTTCTCAGTATCGGCCGTACAGCATCATTTACTTGATCCGAATGTAGAGTTAGTCAGAACACTTTCTCTAAAAACAAAATTTAATAGACCCCACTTTTAATAGATACTTGAGTGTCCTAGAAGTTTATATCGGACAATTTTATTCAAAATATATGTGATATTTTAACTGTCTTAGTACAATTTTTTTATGTAATACCTGAGTTTGGTTTATATTCTAAAACCTTTCCAGTTTGATTTGAGTTTTGATCGTAACCTGTATCAAAGCAAATAATTTTTAAACCGATGTTATTTCAGTTAATCAATTCTATTAATAGAGTGAAGATGTGTTCAGTTAAACTAACATTTTTGTTTATTAGTATTACAATTTTCATGCCTTTGTCATTTAATTTATAAGTAGAACGAGCTTGGATACTTAATTAAAAAGAAGGATACCGAGATGCGTTATTATGAAAACCGTGATAATTGCGAAGCGACCACTCTTAAAAAATTATTTTTAATAATAGGTCACTTGATTTTATGAAAAGATAATAATTCTTTCCTAAAAAAATAGTTTTCCCTCTTTCCCTACATGTTTTCAATATATTTTTCTAACTGATTATTTTAAAATGTTTTATACTTACCGTCGCATTTTGAGGTCTGCTTAGGTTTTCTTTCAAAAATTTATGATATTATTTAAAATATGTAGTTAATAGAATAATTTTGCTCCATAATTTACTACATAATATATAATGGGATTAAATAAAATATTTACATTGTGGAATGATGTAGTAAAAGGAGATACTAGATTTTGAAATATGAGAAGTATTTATGATTTTTCTGTTGAAGCTGGAGATTCTTCTCTGCCATATGGGTAGGCTGTGGCTATTGAGTAATGCTCGGTTAAGGGCCATGTTTACAAAGTTATTATATTATCGGCTAGTATACTAGATTTTCGATTTATGACCGGTTCTTTTCTCATGATGTCCATAAACAATATTATAAAATTTTCGAGTTTTCCAATGACACTTTTTATCCTTAAATATCAAATTGTGGGCTATTAGCAAAGATTCTTGGTAGAAGATCTTTGCTAATAGCCCACCTGAAGATGTTGTAATACAACAAAACATAGGTCGTGGTAAAGAACTTAAAGAAAGTAGAAATAATACTACATCAAGTTGTTTCATTTAATTGTGAATAATGCATTTCTACAAAATGAACGCATTTAGCGTTCATTTTGTAGAAATTATTATTCAATATCCAAAAGTATTACTTTCTTCTAGTACTTGTCTTCTCTTCCCCTAAATATCTTTTTTCATAGAAACCTTCTATATACAGAGACACTTCATCTTCAATTTCATTATAAGTATGGACAATCAGGATGTAGAAGCCCAATGCTAAATACAATTAAGAAATTAAATTATAAATATTTACCACGGATTCAATTTTTAAACAAATTGAGGAAACAAAGTAATGTTATAACAAATGTATAAAATAGCAAATAAATTATGTCCAGATCACCACTGAAAAGTATGTCTGCCTGGATTCAGATTGCTTATTTAAACATTTACCATTAATATACCATCCCATATTTCATCTCTGCATATGCCCATTTCAGCAATGTATGTCCAAATATTCCCATAAATCGTTTTTTTTTTCTTTAATGAAAAAAAAATGCTAAATCCGCCCTTTTATATTATGTATTAACAATGAAGTATATATCAAACAAATTTATACACCCTGCTATTAAACCTACTTAAATTAAAAACGTTGACTACAGATACCAATTAAAAACAAATTTATAAAAGAAGGTAGGCTTATGTTTAAGATATCCAAAAATGCAAAATTTTATGCGCGGAAAACAACCAAAAATGACTTCAAAGGACCAGGTCTGACCGCATTCAGATTGCTTTAAGCACGTACACTTCCCGCACCACTTCATACTTCTGAACACGGTAATTTAGCCAACACATGTCCGGGAGAAAAATGTCATCGTGCCATTCAATATAATTTGAGCGCCATCTTTGGTGTGCGTAGAAACGACAAACCTTTATGTAATTACTATGCGTCGAGTAACTAGGCATTGAAAGTAGTTTTGTTGTACCAATGCAATATAAATCATTTTTGGGCATTTCTATTCCCATATCTTCTGATTGACTTGATCGATTACTAAGCTACATAGATAAAGAAAAAAAATTTAAAATATGGCATGATAATAAATAATACTTAACACAATGCAGGTAAATAATTAACACTCACAAATATTCATGTGGAAATTTATAATAGGGTAAATTAAATTAAATTTTGTTAGGAATTCTGTCAATTTTAAAGAAATTCTAATAAAAATATGTGCTTCGGCGAATATGGAAAATAAACCCTGACATTCGATCGTTAAGCAAAGGAACTAACGCAATTTAAATATGAGAGTCGTTTAAAAGCGGCGCCCTCCAATGGCGGGGGAATGGCTCCCCATGGAGCAGTTACGATTTTTCTCGCCACAATTTTATTTGAAAGGTGTTCAATTTTATTTGTACAATCGAGAAAGTTTGGCAAATATTATGTCAGATGGCAAATGAGTGGTTTCGAAATCATGACATTAAAAAAAGTGTAACCTTACAAATAAAACGGAATCAAATGAAATGTTTTAAGATGATGTTAAATTTTCAAGAATTAGAAATAATTGATGCAAAATATTTATGATTTTAATATTTTCTTTGTTTTCCATATGCTTTAAGCAATAAATAATACTGTTGCAAATTTACATTAATATGTAATGTTTCCCTTATTGGTATTTTACGTAGCAACAGTTTACAAATTTATACGTGAAAAAATACAGCAATTTTGTAAATAGATTCAAGTAAAGTATTCAACGGAAATATATTCATGGAATAACAAGGTATCACGTAAATCTACATCGGTGTACACTATTCCGATTACAGATTTTACGTTTAGTATGTTATAGAAACACACCTTCATTGCGGTAAATATAGTATAGTTATTTAGAATTAAAATGTCCAAATTGAACTTTAAAAATAATAAAAATTTCATGAAACCATTGAACTTTAAAAATAATAAAAATTTCAAAAACCTTTCATGAAACCATTGGTTTCAGTGGCAATAAAAACGAACTTATTGAAAACGAGTAGAACTCGCGCTACGAGGATCCTGTGTATACTTGGGTATTATTACACAGCAGTGTGGTGATTATGTATAATGTTAATAGAATCATACAATTATGAAAATATATCGAGATATTTTTATTATGGTCATTAAGCAATTAATAATTAATTACTTACAAATACCAACGAATGAATAATAGCAGGACTTTCTTGTTAGCTACATAAATAAACTGAAATTATGTAAGAAAAATAAATTCTGTGATGTTATTTTCATACATAAGTAACTAGACGTCATTCTATTGTCTTGGCATAAATATTAAAATGTTGTAAAAATGTGTTTTAATTAAATATACAGTAATATTTTTGTCCTTACGATGAATGGTCAGAGTTTGTAATTTTTATCGGTTATCGTTCGTTTACTAAATACTAACTTTAAAATTGATTAATTTAATGTCTTATTAGTAAACTTTTTTACCACGGAAGTTGCTTATAGTTCCTCACTATTAAAATCAATATTTAATATACATTACAAACTTAAAAAAAAATGTATATCCTCTAATATACCTCGCATATCCATCTGTCTTAGCGGATTTTTTCGGAAACAGTTTGAAATAAAACCTTAAAATATAAAGTGTTAACGCACACCAACCGGATTGTGTGTCAAAAATACTCAAAATTACCCACGAAGATATTTTATAGGGTGAACATTCTTTATTCGACTTTTTTGTGCAAATTCGATGAAAATTGGTGAGTATTCCAGAAAATAGTTTGTGAGATTTTATTAAAAATGTCCGAAATTAATTAGTCATGAACTGTAGATCCTAGAAATTTGGTGTAATGATAAAAGACATTATTAAATATTAAAATATATATTTAACGGTACACAACACTTCTAGCAAATAATTACCAAATATTAATGTTATTATTCATTATGGACATATATAACCTAGTACGTATTGCACAGTGTTAAAAATATCGCAAATATCTCAAGAACCCTGTACTTTAGTTTTTCGATAAATTTAAGTATAGACAATTATTTAAAGTAGCCAATTATTTTTTACATTTTAGCTTTAGCACTTTCAGAGATGGAGATGGATGGGGGAGTGATGTGACGAAATTCCAAAGAAAATCAAATTTAATTTACCCTGTAGTAAATTTCCACATGAATATTTGGGAGTGTTAATTATTTACATACCTTAGCGTTAAATATTTTTGATTATATATTATTATGCCAAATTTTAGATTTTTTTTGGTTTGTCTATGTAGCATTGCAATAGGTTCATTCAATCGGAAGATATGCGAATTTATATGTAATGTTCATTATTTACATTGTATTGGTACAACAAAAATTCTTTCAGTGAATTTCCCAGTGCCTAGTTATTCGATGCATAGTAATTACATAAAGGTTTATCGTTTCTACGTACACCAAAGATGGCGCTCAAATTATATTACATGGCACAATAATATTTTCCACCCGGACATGCATTGGCTAAATGAGTGTATTCAGAAGTATGTAGTGGTATGGGGATGTAGGTGGTTAAAGCAATCTGAATGCGGACGGACCTGGTCTTTGTAGGAATTGTTGGTCTCATAATATCTTGCATTGTTGTATATCTTAGATATAAGCTTACTTTGTTTTATAAATTTGTTTATAATTGTGTTGTTGTCAATGTTTTTAATTTAGGTAGGTTTAATATAATAGAGTGTATAAATTAGTTTAATGTGTACTCACTATTAATATATAAAATACAACGGCGGGTTTAGCATTTTTTATGTAACTGAAAAAAAAAACGATTTGTGGAAATATGCGGACATACATTGCTGAAAAGGCCATTAGCAGAAATGAAATATGGGATGGTATATTAATGGTAAACGTTTAATTTTTTTAATACTTTTGAATATGTTCGTTCTTTTGACGTTGAGTTTATTTCTTTGCTGTTCTGACGCGTGCGTCATGCCAGAACATTTTAAATTGTTTCTATAAAGTTTTTACTGTTGAATTCTACTAGGTCTGGGGTGATATATAGGCTGTATATTATTACAATCAACAAACTTAAAAACTTACAATATTTACGTTTTCAAATATTATAATGTTTATTAACCTTACGGTCAACTTACTAATATTTTGAAAAAGTTCACATGGGCAAAACTTTGCGGGGATCGCTAGTCATACATAACATTCCAAAATAAATGTTTTTTTAATACTAATTGCATTTTTCACAATGTTATGAAAAAAAGAATGGAATATCTTCGATAACGACGATTTATAATTTTGTTAAAGATAAGTTGCTTCTTCAAACACTCTTCGAGAAATACAAATAAGACTGACCGGACAGATATGCGAATAAATTTATAAAAACTCCAATTTTTACTTTTGGGTTATAAAACCCTAACAAACAAATTAATTTCACATCTTTAACATTTTAGTAACGTTTTTGGTATTTATAGCACTAGTACAAATTTGTGTTCTGACATAAATTCATTAAAAAGTTTATGCAAAAAATGTAATATGATAAGCCTGATAGAGGCAATAGTAATAATATTTTAATTTATTTTTTGGTCTGTATTGTCCTGTGTAAGATTTTACTATAAATAAAAAAAAAATTCTCTTATATGGTTTTACACCCAAGAAGATACTTCGTTAAATTCGTCACTTAATCAATAGGCATAATGTTTATAAACGAATAAAGCCACAAGAAAACATTGACATTATATTTCAAACAGGAAATCTGTTACTTAAAATATTTTTCTTTCACTTCAAATTCACGAGCTAATGAAAAGCAACAAAACGAATCACTCCCTTCTTCCTTTATTTTGAAATTATATAAATAATTAAGTACAACACTGATCCTCATGCCTACATTGAATTATATGAATACAATTTTGATGGAAAATGAGCGACAACTTCCGAATTGATTACGTCAGGTTCACAATGTAGGTATTAAAGCAAAGGGCCCATTATTCGAACAGTTTAACTTAAAGATTGAAATGTATTTGCATACATAATAAAAAAATATAAATGAATGGACATAAAAATAGCTGCCAAAATACAAAAAGCCGTTTCTTTTTAACAGTAGAATATAACTGAATCTAGTATAGTTTACACCTCACGCGCACTTGGATAAGAGAGTGCACTCAACCGAACTCTAAACCAATACGAACCCCAGAGTCAGCACTGCCAAATTGTCTACTCAATCAAGACAGCGAGTGGTTTGGCAAAGTTTCTATTCACTAGTTCGGGCGGATATTTTCCTATCGTTTCATTCATCCCAATGCTCTACTCGTCCTTTCCCCCGTTTATATAAAAAGCCGAGGCAATACGTATTTATTACTACATATATTATCGAACAATAGTTCTAGCTACTCGATGCGCAATAATTAAACAAATGGTGAATGTATCTAACTACATCAATAGATGGCGCAACGTTCATTTAAAATCGTGCCAGGAAGATTTTCACCCAGACGTACATTGGCGAAACAGGCGTGGCCGGAGGTAAAATGTGGAAGTATACTTATAAAAAAGATTTCGGCGGTTTTCTACTGGTCTGCAGGTATGAAGTACGACGAGGTCCGAACTTTGTTTGAACAAGTTTTCCGATTTCATACGTCTCTTACTCATCTTTTTTATAGAATAAGTGAACTAAATCATTGAAAATGTAAATGAATGTGTGAATTATAGCGATAATGGAAGTTTATATTTATATCGACTTATAAATTTACTATCATTTAATATAAACTTATATAAACAAATAAAAAACAATTATCTTCTTAAATGAAATGAGTTTGTGAACATATATATAAGCGTTTACGGAGCAGCTGCATTTACATAAATGTAAATAAAATGTTCAAATGGATATCTTAATTGATATAACGCAAAATATTAAAACTATTTTTTATGCACATCGTTATACTTGTAAAGTTAAAGCATAACATTTTTTTGCAAATCCCATCAGGTGAAATGAAAATAAGATTTCATTACAATTTAAAATTTTTAGGTTGCCAAATATGATATGATATATTAAGAAAAATGTTATATGAAAAGATATACAATATTTCCTCTTCAATACTATGATTTTTTAATTGTGCTCTATATATTTCTGAAAAAAATTGAAATGCTAGCATTTGATGAGAATCTTCCATTAGATTGACTTGCGTCAACCATATCAAGAGATATTGTACAAAGTGTAATCCCACCTTAAGCATGATTTAACAAATATTTGATAAGTTTTTACTTAGAATTGTTTAGTGGCTATTCCGAAAAAAAAATTAGTTTCTATAACAAACAAAGTCTAATTTTTTAATTAATAATTTTATTTTCTTTCATTTGTTCAGTCTTGCCATGTCGTATACAATCTTTAGCAACTTATTTCTAACATTGTTCCTTTTAGGGAACAGAAAAAAAACAGAAAGAACAAGAAGATAAAAATTACTGCAATACTTTTTTACTTATCATTAATAAACATAATTTTATAATAACTTTGATAAACTTACTGAAAATGTTATAGTTAATAATAAACAACATTATAGATACAAATTATTGATGAAGGCTTGCATGTCACTTATTGAAAAATATCTTAATTATTTGTATCGTATTTTTGACTGGTGGAAATATTTTGATAATTTTTGTCTTATTTTTACCACTTTTTCAATCTTTTTGCAGGTTACATTATCTCTTTTAGAACGTTCAGAGCCAAACATGGTAACCTTTTTTATTTTCCCTACCGAGCAAAAAAGGAAGTTCCACTCTTATTAGTACTCCAATATTACAAATTCTTGATTCCATCTCTCAGTACTTGGCACTAAAAGCTATAATTATTTAAAAATTTGAAACAGATTGCTCAACAAAAAGCATGCCACTAAAGTAAAGAAATTTACACCATAACCTTTTTTATTTTCTGATAAATTGACTAATGAAATGTTGCTTAATGATTAACTAGGGTTTTTGAATAGAATTATTCATGAGGTTTATTCGTACCTTCGATTGACTCCAGAGTTAGCGAACAATGCGTAATCAACGACATCCCATGCTTTTTCAGCATTTCAAACGACTTCTGACAGAATTTCTTCACGTTTTGAAACCAAAAAAAAATTGCTGGTAATATTTGATTTTGATGATCTTCCTATAATTGATTTGAATTCAATCACGTCCCATTTTTTTAAGTTTTTTAAAGAGTCATAATTTGAAAAACAGACAATTTTCATTAAGGGCTAATACCATAAAATCCTTGCTTTATTTTTTTCATTTTTAATATAATCTCAGTGTTGTTTGTTTGCATTTTTATTTTGTTAGTATAAACAGAAGTAAAGTTCGCGAGCATAATAAAAAAACGAGGATGGGCATAATTAACAGAAGGAAAGAAATGAAATAAAAATCACTTTCTTAAATATTGTTATCTTTTCGTTCCGTCTGCTTTGCCACATATATTTCCATTACCAGCTTGCCTAACTTCCTAATTATATTTTAATAGAAAACCTCAAGTCTTCGTAACGTCTCTCATAAATGTCTTCTGTCTTATAATGGTAAAAGTACATTTACATTGCATCTGTCTAAATATTATTTTCTAGTTGTTTTCCTTCTTGCATTACATTTGACAAAGGATAATCAGTTGTAGAAAAGTTTCTGTGAAGATACTTTTCCTTACTCCATTGCTTGCAGTTTCTTTCTTTTAGTCTTCTTAGGCTAATAGAATTTCAGCCAAACAACAGCATTTGTTTTTTGCTGGCTGGGTATACACTTGAAAATTTTACGCAACGGAACAAAAAGGAGGAAAGTGCAGCAATAAACAATGTTCATCATTTATTCTTATTTAAGTGATTGTACAGTTTTATTCTCGATTTGAGAGTATTATTTAATTGTGTCTTATTAAAATGCTTACTTAAACGACATTTATTAACATTATAAGAATAATATTTAAAGCGTCCCATACGGTAGTATTATTTAAATGTTAGCATATGGGACGCTATAATTACCATTCCTAATTATTAGTGTTGTCGACACTGAAAAGTAGTAATGTTATCATTCAGTTTATACAATAGTATTTTTAAAATTTAAGAGTTATATTCTATTTGCTATATGTTTAGGGTGTCTCCAGAGTCCGGAACATGTAGTGACCTGATCGTTTGAAGCCAGATGAATACAATAAGCTAGCAATTTTTAATGAGTACCTCTTGCTGTAACCGACCTAGCGTTCTTAGCATCATAGAGAAGAAAAAATCGGTGTTGTCGCCTACTTATTTTGTTAGATAATCGATCCGATTAATGAATTAATTAACCATAGATCCCTTCAGAAGTCATTTACAAGGAATACCGCCATTAACACTATATTAACTGTCTGGTATTTAGATTGAGGTCAGTTACTGAAACTCTTGTTTGTCTTGCACTAACGCTTTTGAGTCGGCACATAAGTTTGGTTTAAATCAGTTTTCTTTAACGTAAGGCTTTTGAAGTCTTAGCGTTAATTCATATTAATCAAGCAGTTTGGGGCCTATTTACACTTGAAAATAAAATATATTGAAATGTATGCACGTTTTTTTAAAAATATATGTTCTACTAGATTCATTAAACCTTTTTTTTCTATTTGATATTTTGTTCCATGTTTAAAATATGGTAACGAGATAATGCTTAACTATAATATAAAGCATATGTAATCATACTTATGAACGGCTTAAGTGATTTTTCTGGTGCTAGCGAAACTTGTACTACTGTATATAACATTTTAATATTGTTTTCTTTCATACCTTCCATAGATGTACAAACTTAAAAGGAAACTTAGATAAACATCAAGTGTCACAGTTTTTTCGCAATTTTGACTACAACAGTTCCACGCGCAGAAAAAAAAAGATTTTGGCTTTCAATTGGCACCAGCACGTTACATGAATATTAGTTTTAATCCATTACTTTTTTCATTTTCATTCATCGTTGAAGATATTAGCTTAATTTATCAATGTATCAAATTTCGAATGTATATGTTGAGCGAGTTTTTAAATAAAAAGCAAAATTAATAAATTATGAAAAAAAAAACCATGACGAATGTAGTCGTTGTAGTTGAAAAACGATTAAATTTTTTTTTTTGTAAACCCCCCGACTAAAAGAAAGTAGGAACCTATTAGTATAATTACAAACTCAAGAAAATCCGTTGTGTCTGCCATGCCCTGCCTAAGCCTAAAATTTTGAAGTTTTATTAGTTCGTGACTAATTTAAATTCTTTTAGGTGTGCAAATAGCTTTTCTGTGCTGCTACACCTAATTGATATAGCCAAATATTTTGCCGAAAACCATGTCTAAATTGACAAATCTTTTTGGATATTTATATCCATTCGTTTGCAACAAAATGTTTACTGCGGCGCCTCTGATGAGCTAACATCTTAACACTTATTTAAAAACCATCCCCAAGTAGTCTCAAATATTTTGCAAAAAACCGAATCGATATCGGTCAAACCGTTTGTGAGATAAATTAGAACATTCCTTTGGAACAAAATGTATATTGCGGCGCCCCTTGGTGAGTATTTACCGTAACAACTATCTAAGAACATTTGCCAATGAATAACAAAAAGAGGAATCTTTGCTAATAGCCCACCTGAAGGTGTTGTAATACAACGAAACCTAGGTCGTGGTAAAGAACTTAAAGAAAGTAGAAATAATACTACGTCACGTATTTTCATTTAATTGTTTATATATGCATTTAGAAGCAATAAACTTTAGGTAAAAGTTTACAAAAAAACATTAAATATCATATCCCTCAAAAAATTGTGATTACAAAGGGGTTAATATTATATTTCATGTAATGTTTGCTACTTGAGTTTCCTTGGTAGTAAACGGCATAAACCTCAGGGATGAAGCATTATGTTTTGCCCAGTTTTCAAAGTTTTGTTTTGAGATGAAAGCGATCTTGACGACAAAAACCTGTGATTTATTTTAAGTACTACCTACTCTCGCTTCCCTTTCTCTACGTCAAATGTTCTGTCTGTTGAAGTTCTTTTATTTAATTTTTTCACTTACATATCTTACATATCTGTCGTAATAAATTATTTGCGGTTTCTCGACTTTTAAACTTTGGAGATGGGGAAGGGGATATTCTTAAGTATACTTTTCGCAACGGTTATAATTATCCAGTTCAAAATTTTAAAAAATAATTTTGAAGTGTATAAACATAGCACTGTCATTCCCCCACTATTTAATTTGTTTCCCCCATTTTGGACTTCGTGTTAAATAAAAAATATATTTTTTAATAATTTTTACGCTCTATGATTTTCGCGACAAAGATGCTAACAAAGAAGTTATACAACCGTGCAAAATATTAAATTGATAACATGGTTAATTGTTGAGAAAAATAACCGTGATTTACGGAAGGACATACCAAATTTTCACTATAAGGTTTTCGTTTTGACCTTTCGAGTACGGGGTTTTAGAATGCATTTGTACTACTAAATATTAGTAATTAGATATAATTGAACATAAATAGTATAAAGTGAATAGTTTTTATCTTTGAATGATAACGCGGTATTTATTGCTGAAGTTAGTATTATTTAGAAGCTAGTAGTATAATTTTAGTACGTAGTAGTGCTATTTAGGTTAATTATACACTAATTTAAATTATTTTCTCCATCTTAACTAAAACAATATAAACAATGCAATAATTTGTGAGAGTGTAATATTATTGAAAATACTAATGGTAAATATTCAAAGAAAAAATAATAAGTTATAATAAAATTTAAGAACTTTAGAAAAACAGTTTATTTTAAGTAATAATACTGAAAATTCAACAACCATTTAAACATTTTTACCGGAAAGCCACCAAATTTGGCGACTAATTCAATTGAAATATAGGTTAATCGTTAATATCTTTAGGAATATATTTATCGTTAATATCTTTATGATTTATTGTAAATGTTCAAGTAATATTTGCTTTATAATATAAATTCCTTATTTCTTGTGTTAAATGAAAAAAAGATATACATAGAGACATATGTATTTAATAAAAATAATTTACAGTAATTATTATTTTATTTTAAAAATATTGTAAGTCCGGCACGCCCCCTTCTATCCGACCTGACCCGGTTTGGATCGGTTTGGTAATTTTTTATGTGATATAACTACAAATTAACTATTTTATCGAAATTAATGATTATAACAAAATTAACGATTTTCCTTTATTTGTGCTGTGAGACCTTGCTTCTTACCAAATTTCATGAATCTAAATCAACCGGAAGTACACACCTTTTGATATATTTGAGAGTGTCATAATATACCGCATAAATAGCCGTATTTTTTTATTGCGTTGACTTAGAAACTTCATCTTTTTACAGCTCTATGGGACCATAGACCTAAGTTATTGGTAACTGATATCTCCACGTTTCCCTGAAAAAAGGAGTTTTGACACACAGACGGACACACGCACAATAAAGTGAGGATCACTTCGTTTTGCGTTTGTCTGTCTGTCCAGAACCACGTTACTAAATATTAAACCTTAGAAAATATTCACTATATTTTCACACCTGAGAAATATAAGTACCAGATGATATATTTACACTGTGAAAATAACGTTAATATTAATAAACATTATAATATCAATATTTATTGCACCTAAATATTAATATACTTTAATTGCATAAATAACTCTCGTATTGTGAATTCAACTCGCACTCAACATGTTTATTATCTCATATCCAAATAAAGGTTGTGTAAAATAAAAGGAGAGATCTAATTTAAATATCTAAGGCGTTTTAAGACGGAGCCATTCGGTGGCTGGGGAATGGCTCACCATGTACTTACAATTTTTTCCCTGAATTTTATTTTAAGAATAAAATAGTTAATACGTTAACGTGCCCCAAAATTTACTCAAGGTATGTATTGAATTAAGGGGTGGTGGCTTTGATTTTCAAGATAGATCAGTTGATACGATTTATGCAATGAAAATAAAAATGAACAAGTTTCTGCAATTTTTTGGTATTGTTAAAAGATTCAGAAAATTACAGATAAAATATCTAATTACGTAGTGTCCAATTACCTAACTAACACGACTGTAAACAATTATGTGTACATTAGAATAGAAATAACGGCAATTTTTTTATGCTCGACCAAATATTCGAAAAATTTGTGATAGTATAATGACACGCGGTTTTCAGAACTGTAAATTCGTAATTCTCTGAATTTATCAAAAATATAAACAAAAGAGCAACTTGTTTATTTTTATATTTATCGTGAAAATCGCCTCAATTAATTTATCCTGAAAGTTAGAACCAATATTTAGATCATTATATCACAATGCTAAATTTTGAGGCATGTGAATAATATTAACCAGAATTATTTTATTTTATTGGAAGACATATTTTTAATGGAAAACAACTTTTATGTTTAACTATAGACGAAATATTGCGAGACGTTTCTCAATACTGGATTATATTCCTAACAAAATAATAAAGGTGTTAAGTATGAGTAGAATTCGTGCTATCAGAATTATTTGTGCATTGAAATATATATTAGCAATGCTATTAATCTAATACTAATATTAATATTATTTTCACTGTGTTAATATGTCGCCTAGTACTTATACTGTACATATAATCCACAGGATTAAAAAAATCGTGAATATTACAAAAACTATAAAATTTCGAATCATCACCACACCGTTCCGGTAAATTTTAGGTAATCTCCTAATAAGCGTTTTTTGTTCTTAATATTTCATCAGCAATTTTGGGACATCGGAGGATAATGCATATTTTTGCAGATATTTAAAAAGTTTTGGATGCCTCCTAATTCTTTAAAGCGATATTCACGAAATTAATAAAATTTTAAAAAAGAAAGATGACCGTTACTTATGTATATACACGCGAGTGACCTGATGCGGATTTCCTTTTTATTTTTGAGAATTGAACCTTAAAAATATGCACATGTAAAACATACACACTTTTACGTTTACGTACCTGCTATTGTGGCTATATGTCTTATTTCATTTATAAGGTCATTTGCATCAGTAACACATTTTTTCCCTCATGAGTGAATGGACCAGTATTTTTACCTATTAGTTTATCTATTTTAATTCAAAATATTGTAAACAAGTTACGTTTTTCTTTTTTACATTGCTGTAATTCAAATATTTCATAATATTTCACTAGTAGCTAGGTTTTATGAATCGTTTTTTCAATGAACAGAAAGGAGTGATTAATAAAAAATTGATCTCGTCGGATATGAGAAAAAAACAGGGTCATTTGTATCACGAAAATAAATTTTTCAAGGAAATACACAAGAGAACTTGTTTATTATATTATCACATATTTTTAATTAAAGCAGACAATATGGTAGGTAAAGTACTGGGTTATTTATACATGGGTGTAAAAATGTGTAAATGATGCAGTGGATATGAGAATGACGAAAAATGTGCTAATGATGCAGTGGACCTGACCTTATGCACACGTAAAATTGTACGTGTGCATAATACGTAAAATATATCCATCTTTACGGTTCATTACACCAAAAAAATCCACATAAGATGACTCACGTGTCCTTGAATCAGTCACCGCCGTTTTAGTTTCTGAATTTTATGCATTTTGTGAATATTATTTCAAAGAAACAAAAGTATTCAAAGACTATTTTAAAATTTGATTTTAAATTGTCGTGTTTGACTATCGGGAATTTTTGATTAGTCGAAACAAATACTATAAATACTCTACACTTAGATACGTGTAGCCATGGCTTTAAGTTAGCAAAAAATTACTAGCTAATATAATTTGTACTATTTATGTGTACACTTACACTTATCTAATTAGTATGTATAAACAATTATAAATTCGATTACACTAAATGAGAAAATTAGTACCCGCGTAATAAAAAATCCATTATTTAAAAATTAATAATGTTATTTAATGACATCACTAATCTTACAGCTATTTAATTTGTTTAACTAGCATATTATACGGTGGATCAAGTTGGGTGATTATATAAGAAATGTGATAGATTGAAAATATTGATCAAAATAGAAAGAAAAAAGAAATTCGCAATAAAAACTTAATTGCAGCTAAGTGGGAACAAGAAAAAGAATCTAAGATAATAAAAAACCAAGAAAGAGAATATAAAAGGAATTAGGGGAGGACGACATTCTGATGACTTTTGTACAAATGCAGCCGTTTTTACTCATATCCGGTGAGATAAATTATTTAACAGTCATACCATCATTTTGGTTAAAAAATGGTACATAAAACAAAGTTACTGGAAAATATTTAAATTATGGTAATGTGGAAAAGTAATACAAAAAGCTACCTGTTTAAAATATTATGGATAAATTTAAATTGAAGTAGACAAACTAGTAGGTAAAATACTGGGTCATTCATAATGTACTCGGTGAAAGATGTGATAAAGATTCAGTTAATCGAAGAATTGTGAAGAGATATATTGTCACAATGGCAGATAAACATGTGTGAAAATGTGTGTATTTTATGTGTGTATATTTTAAGTGTGTATATTTTACGTGTGTTTATTTTACATGTGTATATTTTATGTTTGAATTTTTACGTGGTATATTTTTAGGGTTTGATACCCCAGAAAAAGGGAATCCACATAAGATCACTCACGTGTCCGTACATACAACAGTCTTAGTTTTTTTTTTTTTTAAACTGTATGTATTCTGTGAATATAATTTTAAAGAATTACAAGGATTCCAAAACTATATTTTGAAAACGTCCATAAAAAAAATGCATATATCCTCCTCCGATGTCGCTAAGTGCTGATAAATATTATGGAAAATGAACCTGTCAAACACAAGTGGAACTTGCAGTACGAGGTATTTTACTTATTTGTATTGCAAGACCTTACTTCGTACCAAATTACATGATTCTTTGTCAACGAGAAGTACCCTATAGGTTTTAATTTATTTGAGAATGTCAAAGTAGGTCGTATGAATGGCCGTATTTTTATTGGGTTGACTTAGAAGCTTATTGTACAGCTGTAAGGGACCGTAACACCATGTGTTTGATACCTGATATTTCCATGCGTTTCAGAAAAAAAGGATCTCGACAGACAGACAGACGAATAACGAAGTAATCCTGAAAAAGTTCCTTTTTTCCTTTTAAGATACTGAACCCTACAAAAATGCGTTACTAGGAGACTACTTAAAATTTACCAGGACACTGTGGCGAATTTTAAATTTTACAATTTTTGAAATATTGGCGATATTTTTACGTCTGAGAAATATGCTCATATAAGTACTAGACGATATAATTATACGGTGAAAATAATACTAATACTAGTAAATATTTTAATACCAAAACTAAGTAGGCTTAAATATTAATATCCATTAATTACATAAATAAGTATCTGAATACGAATTCGACTCGCACTCAACAGGTTTATTATTTTATTAAAATAACGATACGTCTCTCAATACTATATTTATAGATCAACCCTAAGGTTGTTTTATTTTCAAAAATATATGTTTCCAATGAAACAGAATTTTTCAGGTAAAATCTCATATTGGCCGAAAGACTCATTTGATGTAACTCGAATATTCATTTGTATTATCCAAAAGGTTTCAAAATAATATTGAAATTTGACGCATAGCTAAATAAGGTATGTGCAAAATAAAAGGACGGACGCAATTTAAATATCACAGGCGTTTTAAGGCGGAGCCATTCGATAGCGGGGGAATGACTCCCCATGGGGCACTTCCAATTTATACCCTGTAATTTTTTTTAAGAGAAAAATAGTTAATATTATTCACGTGCTCCAAAGTTTGGCCAAGTGATGTATTGAATTAAGGGGTAGTGGCTTTGATTTACAGGATAGGTCAGTTGAGGTGATTTACGCGATGAAAATAAAAATTAACTAGTTTCTTTTATTCTTTAGCACTAGTAAAAGATTTAAAGAATTAGAAATAAAATATCTAATTACGTAAAGTGTCCAATTACCTTACTAACACAAGTGTAAACAATTATGTTTACATTGCAACAGACGAACAAATTTATGAAACCTATTTCGAATTGAATGTGCATTTGGACTTAAGTAATGTTAATGTAGTGACAGTTTGAGATTGTCATTTTTCCTGACTTACAGTTCTTAAAAGAATAGGAATGACAAAACCTTCGAAAAATTTCAAAGAATGGGTGACTCTATGGTTACACACGGTTTTCAGAATTGTAAATTCATAATTCTTCAAATCTACAAACAATATCAAAAAATTAAAGAAACTTGTTTATTTTTATATTCATCACGTAAATCACTTCAACTAACCTGTCTTTAAAAGCCAATAATTCCATATTCAATACATCACTAGGCTAAATTTCGAGGCATGTGAATAGTATTATCCAGAATAATTCTATATTATTGGGTACATATATTTTTTAGTGGAAAGCAACTTTTGCGTTGAACTATAGATAAAGTATTAGGAGATGTTTCTCAATACTGCATTATATTCCTAACGAAATAATAAACCTGTTAAGTATGAGCAGAATTCGTGCTACGAGAATTATTTATGCATTTAAATATGTATTATTATTTAAGCGCACATAGCAATGTTGTTAAACTGTTACTAAATGTTAATATTATTTTCACCGTGTTAATATGTCGCCTAGTACTTATAGTTATATACATATATTCCACAGCTTTAAAAAAATTAGAATCATCGGCACACTGCTCTGGTAAATGTTAGATAATATCCTGGTAGGCATTTTATTATTCAATTATTAATTATAATTTATTAATCCACATAAGATTCCATTTACTGGAATCTTATGTGGATTCTATTTTTCTTTTTGGGGTATTGAATCCTCAAAATATATACACAGTATTTTTACATACACACTATTTTGATTAATATTTTCAATCCATCGCATTTATTATATAATCGACTAACTTTATCCACCGTATCATACGCTAGTCATATAAAAAAACGGAATAGTTGTAAGATTAGTAATATCATTAAATAACAATGTTAATTTTTATTTAATGGATTTTTATTACGCGGGTACAAATTTTATGCTTATGTGCATATAATCCACCAGTATTAGAACTGGTGTTCTAATTCTTTTTTCGTCCCTTTATTTTATTTTCATGTGTAATTATGGAATTTGTTCATTTAGTGTAATCGAATTCTTAATTTTTTATTCATTCTAATTAGATAAGTATAAGGGTACACATAAATAGTACAAATTATATTAGTTTAAAAAGAAAATGTAATTTCCTAATTCTTTAATTTAAGTAATAAAAATACACCGATGTTTAATGGAAATGGATTAAAATAAAACTTTAATATTAGAAATATGTTTAGTAACTTAAAGACGAAAAAAAGGACAACAAAACCATTTCTTTTATTATTCTTTTTTGGAAAAATATATCTTTTTAAATACATTAATGCCCTTTTAACTGATTATTACAAAATACTTTAACGTATAAGTTTTTAGGCATGCATTTACATCAAATGCTAAATGATGTAAATGCATGCCTAAAAACTTATGTTAAGTAGAATTTAATGTAAAGTAGAATTTGATCAGAAGCCGTAAATTCGAGTTCAAAATCACTTTGTTTAACACGATATTTTTAGTGGTCTGAATTTTTTAGTCATTTGATTTTCTGCGATGTGTGTATGTGTGATTGAGCCGTGACTATTGATGATTCTGTATTGATAATTATTAAACACAAAGTAAATTAAATGATCGAACATAATATCATCCGTGCAATTAACAAAATTGTATCCGTTTCCGCTTAGAAATTTATTGAAAAATAATCAAGATTTTAACAAATATTATCATCCCGGCGAGTTTTACATAATCCAAAAAGATTATTCTAGTGGTTGATTTAAATTAAATTAAAAAAAAACTAATTTATGTACGTTATTGTTTTAATAATTTTAAAGATGAAATATTGATTATTTTCATTCTTGCAAAGAATATTCAATTAATGAAAGTACAGTTGAAATTGCCATTTATATATAAATTTTCATTTATTCAAATACCATAGATGACCCAGAAGTTAATCCTACAACTCTTCATACTTGCATATATACTAGTATGTTCGCATCTCAATGACATCAAGGAAACGGTTACATTTAACGGTTTATGTCATTTCTATTGTCTCTACACTTTGCGCAGTATATTTCTGTTGAAAATTCCTTCACGTTTTTAAGTTTTAAAAAGTTAAGATGGCTAAAATATATAATAAAGCAATACAAATTACCAGTCATACAGTTTCGTGAAATTTTCTTTCATTTAGACATGTTCAGATAAATGTCCTTGGCTAAGATTTCTTTTCTTTTCTTCATAATATAGCTTACATATGAGTTAATGAGAATATTAAAATACTACCTAAAAATCATTAAAACTCTGATTGCACATAATAATTACATTTTATTTGATGCTGGAGTTTGAAATGGATTATCTTTTAATTAAATAAAGACACTCCTCTTAACATAATTGTCAATATTATTCTCATAATAATATTACGTTAACTATTTTACGTATCCTGATTTGGGGAAAAAGACCCTGAATGATTCATGAAATCTTCAAACGAATGTCAGGAATTTGTAAATATTTGAATCACGA
This sequence comes from Druceiella hillmani, assembly GCA_039881145.1. Taxonomy (NCBI): domain Eukaryota; kingdom Metazoa; phylum Arthropoda; class Insecta; order Lepidoptera; family Hepialidae; genus Druceiella; species Druceiella hillmani. Next base: position 15,994,961 of record JAYKKI010000016.1, on the reverse strand, counting down.
CCCTCGTGCCACTAGTAATTTTTTGCTAACTTAAAGCCATGGCTACACGTATCTAAGTGTAGAGTATCTATAGTATTTTTTTCGACTCATCGAAAATTCCCGACAGTCAAATACGACAATTTATATATAAATGACTTTTGCTAATATTTATAAAACTCTTTCAATTTCGATCTCTTATACCCGTTTTAAATCTCGAATGCAAAAAAATTCACATAAAAGGATCGTGTTTAAAGTATGATTATCCTCTTTTTCCTAAGTTGTAAAAATCGCCAAATCAGTTTCCTGATAAATTAATATTTAGTTAATTTAAAATCAATACAAATAACCTCTCATACTATTATTCATGAATTTCAAACCACATACGACTTTTGCAGTAAAATCAGTTAATTAAATTAAAGAAAAAAAATGTCATAAATGCATTACTAAGACTAGTGATTCTGTCTGATTAAAGGCCTGGCTACTGTACTAAGGCAACTTCACTGTACTAAGGCAATTTCAGCAAATTCCAGAAGGCACAGAAATGGTTACTACCAAAAAATTTTTGATTACTTTTTAATTGTTTAATGTACAGCGGTTAATATACTCAAAATATTATTAAAATGTTCAATTGATTTATAATAGCGGTATTATTAATATTTCTGTAAACATTACCATCATATGCGTATTCTTTTAAAATTGTTAGCCCAAATTTGACTACTCTTCGGTAAGAATTCTTGAATAGTGGTTGAATTTCTAGTATCGGTAAATAAAATAAACTGATTTCCTAAATCCTTAACTTTTATGGACTATTTTTTTCGAATGTTTACAATTAATATCTTCGGTAATATGGCACTGTAACAAATTATTGAATTATTCAAATTACTCCAGATAACGCAGGGAAAATAATTCAAAGAAGTGAACAATTAAACTATACGAAACTACCATCCACTAAAACTATAATACTAGCGTGAAAACAATAATAAGTTTTCTGTAAAAATCAAATCGGTTTGGTAAAACCATTTTTTTTATATTATTTTCTTTTAAGAAGATTCTGTTAATAAAAAAATACGTTAGAATATAATTACGATTGATAAAATGTTGAAAAGGAAAAATGTTTTTTATTGAAAAATATTTCGAGAAGAATTTGGAAGAAATGGTCTTACAAAGATTTAAAACTACTGTGTGTTTATTTTAAATACTTTTCGTAGAATACAAGAAATAAAAATAAAGCAATCAGCTCGAGTACACCAGACGACAATGCAGTATATTTATAAGCAATCCCAGTCTTTCCACTTTCGATGCGTATAATACATATTTTGTAACAAACATCTAATGCGAGGTTTGTTACAAAATATGTACATTTATATACTTGAACGTTAATTATTAAAATTGCCCTTTTAATGAACGAGAACAATTTTAAAATACCAAAAAAATATTGCTAAAAACTTAAAAAAATCACCAAAAATTAATGCCCATAATAAAAGTTTACCACTAGTTACTAATTCGTTACGTCAGATTTCGATGGCTTAGGTTTATAATGTGTAATATTTAATTAAATCTTGATTTGGTGTACAATATTCACGCTCAATCCTGAATTAGATTCCTGTCAACTTAAATTCTCTCAAATTCAAACATCGACTATTTATATTAGTTGCGAACGAACGGATTCTCCTAGTCTATGATGAAAAACTTTAGTGCAGGACAAACGAGAGGTTCAGCACCTAAATTTTAACAGAATACCAGAGGTTAACATGGAGCTGCAGGTGGAATATTAATAACGGTATTCATTGCAAATAAACTCCGAAGGTATCTAGGGTAAATTAAAAGATTTACTGTCAGTAATTAGGTCGACTATCTAACAAGCTAAATAATCGACGAGACCGAGTATATTTTCTCTATGACACTAAGATAGCTAAACCATATACAGCAATATATACTCGTTAAAAATGCAAGGTTTAGGCTATTTTACCTTATTCACCTGATTATTTTACGTGATTTGATTTTTACTTGTTCTGGACTCTGATAATCATACACGAAACAAAATTATTATATAATTATATACGCAATGTAATAAACTCCGTTAATGTGGAAAATCTTCCCAAAAAACCTCGTCACTTTCTTTTAGTCGCTGTCACCAGATTAATGATCTAAATATATATTATAACTACGCAACTTATCGCGGCAAATCATAGTTAAAAATAAGGCGTATGGTATATGATTTCCTTTTGTCGTTTGAATTTTTTTTTTTGGGTTTTATAATCTATATTTTAACTTCTTCAGGAATTGAAAGAGAACGTGCGACATGATTTCACTTTGCGGATATGCTTATGCTACCTTCTTTTTATTAAGTAAGGCTTACATGGTAAATGTATTTTTATAATTTCTTATTAAGAGTATTTGTGATTTTTTATACAAATAAAATATTACTAAATAATTTTTTAAAACCTAGTTTAAAAACTAGCTTTTGCTGTTAATAGAAAAGATGAGAAAGGAGTAAACGCTAAAATTCTATAGAAAGGCGACGCGCGTAATAAGAGAAAAATGATATCCGTAAAATTGCAGGCCATAAACATAGTGAGTCTCATTTCTTTTTTGGTCCATAGATGAAAGAAGACCAATTAATCTGAGTCTGTAAAACATAACATGTAAAGAATAAATATGTAAGTGATTTGTTTTCTGAACCAAGAAACTACAAAATTAATTTTTTCTCTATCATTATTCACATTATTAAGTCAGTTTTTTTACGTCTCAAATATTTTAATGTAATACAAAATGGCGTGTATCATCTAAATTATGATATATATTATCGCTACATTATAACATAATTAAAATTAAAATAAACTTTCTTTTATTTTCAAGTAATAAAAATCAAAACCATGGATTACGGATAAAACGAAAATACTCAACATTTCCAAATGCTGATCGTATTACGCAAATGAATATAAGTATATGTTAATAAATTTTGCATTTTCGAATATTTTTTTCTTATATAGTTTGGAAATATGCAATAAACAAAATGAATACTCCTTGGCTTTAAGAATACTATTATATAAACTAAATGATTATGTAATTACTTTTGTATTATTGACATTCATCGACATTCTAAAAGCAGAAATTAAAGCATCCCATACGCTAGCATTTTAAGGCGCCGTCAAATGATGCTCCTAAACTAAAAATCTAAAAATAATAAAATCCCTCAAAACTATACAACCCCTCAAAAGAGTGTATATGGTGAATATCAGTTATTTCTTCACTGTTCTCACTTTTTTACCCTGCAGTGTCAAATTTTAAAGCGTATCCTCAGCAAACAAAAAAGAAACGCTATTTCTGGCTGCAGCTATACTAAGTGAATAGCACCAACCACTAGCAGTGGGTTAAGGAATGATATTTTAATAGAAACTTTAGGGACATGTGGTGCAAGAGCAAAAACAACTCATGAAATACCTTTACAAAACAGAATACGTCCACGAGAAAGGTGTTTCCTAGCAACTTGATTCCTAGCAACTGGAATAAGTTATGAATACTTGAAATTTTCTATAAAAATATAATTAGGATAATGTAATGGGAATATATGTTGCAATATATATGGAACGGAAAGATGACAATGTACAAGAAATTAATTTTTTAACACACCTTTATTAGATTGACTTATATGTAACTAAATATGTAATGGAATCTGCGAAACTAAATTTCATGTAATTCTAATTAATTTATTATTAGGAAATATGACAGTTGTGGATGGCTCTATTAAAAATACAATAACTTCAAAAAATTGTTTAGTCTTAAATTAAAACTAAGAAAAATATCGGAATTTTCAAATTAATTTTTCACCCACTTACAGATGTCTGAATTATTTTAAAAAAATTCACATTCATGGAGAATGGATAGCATACCATAATTTCATACATATAAATCCCATTTATGGAGAATGAATGGCTTACCATAATTTCATAAAATAAAAGAAAAAAGACTGTTTTTAAAATAATGGAATAATTAAACTAGATTTCCATCCTTTTCTAAACATCCAAAATATTCAAAATTTTGCATACGTATCAAGAACTGATGACAATTCAATAATTTCATGAAATAAAAAAAAATACAGGGTTGAAATAAAAATTGAAAACTAAAAAATTTAAAACAAATTATTAGTTTCGAAAACCGAAAAAATATAGGCTTTGACAAAACACTGCACTGAAAAGCCAAAAAAAAAATTTCGAATCTGTTTTTCCTATCTATTCAGTAATTGCTTCAATGTAAGTCATGTTTGTTACTGAGAAAGTTGTTTATATTTGCAATTTTTTCAAAATGATGAAAGACATGGTTGAAAAATCATAATATTGGAGAAGAAATATTGCATTTCATTGTGAAATATAATTTTTCGCTAACGTAGACTAACAACTAAAAAATTGTAAAGAAATACCGATTTCTATTCGAATAAAAAATTACCTAAAGAAATGTTTCCGTAATACTCAACCTGGTGGGATACACAAAAAAAATAATTTTGGCTTAATGAGTGCTCGGGAATGACATCTTATTCGGAAAAACAAGCCTAATGAGGGTTGACACTCATCTCTATCGTCAAAGAGTCAGTTCATTTGCTCTATTAAACAAATGAATAAAAGACATGGGAAATCGGAAATATTTTTTTTAAATAATATGCTCAAATATCGATGCTTTCTTTTTAAGTATACTTTCACATTTCACCTCTGGCCACGTTTATTTGGCTAATGCACATCCGTGTGGAAATCTTCACTGCGTGATTTAAAATGCACGTCATGCCATCTATTGTTGAATTTAGGTATATTAAACATTTGTGTAATTACTGCGCATCGACTGGCTAGGACTTTTTTATAATATGCTTGGTAATGTATACACACTGCCTCGGATTTTTATATGGACCGAGAAAAGGAACAAGTAGAGCACTGGAGTGAAGAAAAAGATAGCAGAACGTTCGCTCGAATTAGTGATTAGAAGTCCCGCCGAACCACTTGCTCGCTTGATCACTCATTGGGCAACTCCCCTGATTCCAGGGTTCACATTCGTTTAGTTGAGCAATCTTGAGTTGTAAACTATTATAGGTTCATTTGTGTTTAATGTCTAAACATAAATGATATTAACAAATATATATTAATATACAATATTAAAGCATTCAAGTCATGGTCTATTTGCTACAATATCCAAATTGCAAACCTGACACAATCAATATGGAAGCTGCCGCTCTGTTCCCAAAGAAATTTCATTCATGTAATTTGATGTAAGCGTAAGGTTCAATGTTGTGCTTTATTATTTCCAGCATTTCCACAAGGAAGAAGCGAATGATTCCTTTCGTTATTTTGCACCAGCTTGTGAATATAAAATGTAATAAAATAAACTTAACCGACAGATTTATTTTTTGAAATATGATGAAAATGTTTCTTTATGGATTTACTCATGTTTAAATGTTATGGCTGTAGATTAAATCACGAATTTAATCAAGTGGATTTTAGGGTGACACGAGGGAAAAATTTCAAGATTTGGAATATAATCTAACAAGGAATAATATTAAATAAAAAAATTAAGTGAAATATTGTTACTGCTTTTATCAAGTTTATTATAATACAATTTTTCCAACAAAATTTCAAAGTAGGTTTATGACATAAATATAATTTCAGAAAAAAATTTTGGATTTGTGTCATGAGCACCAAATCATTACTAACATATTTTAATAGTGTGTTTAAGAAGTTATCTTTTTTTATTTCTTAGTGTTTCATACCTTAAAAACAGGACTGGAATCCTTTTCAACTTACTGGCGTATGTATCCAACTATCAGAACCGTTTTCCCAAAAGGCCATTTGAAATAGAAACTTAAAGTTAGCCATAGTAATAAAACATACTTACCAGGGTGCATGTCAAGAACCCTAAAAAAATAATCATACGCAATTTTCAAGGAGTAAAAATTCATTAGTATTTCAAAACTCTTTATTTTGAAATATTATGTAAATTAATTGGGCTCGCAAATTCGTTCGCGTGTGCAATTTTACAAAATGTTATTAAGTTAACTACAAGCTTAATGTACGTCGCTAGTACTGTGAGCTTATTTGTAAGCTTAATAACGCCATCTGTTATCATATTCATAAAAGTTAATATTTTTATTAAGTACAATATATAATAAATCGTCAAATTTCCATATTTCATTTTTAGTTAGTTCATTGTGATAATAGGCAGCCGAGATATTACTGTACGTACACCCATACGATTCGCATTAAATTCCATATCAAAAAATGTTTTTTTTAATATTTTTTTCTGTTTTTCTTAGTATTTTGTTCATAAAAACATTCAATATACAGAGACACTAATTTCATAGTTTTATTTTAAATATAGAAAACAAAGTACGTAGTAGCCTTATACTAAATCTAAAAAAAAATCTAATTATATATATTGACACCGGTTTCATTTTTTACACAAATCTGGGAGGGAAAGTAAATTTATAACAAATACTTAAAAAATGAAAAAAAATATAATCAGAATATTGCTGACAACGATGTCTGCCCTCATGTTAATGTCCACGTTCAGATTGCCTACCGCTTATTTGTCATTCGATATTTCTCCTCTTGATATGCCCATTTCGCCAATATATGACTGAATTTCCCATAAATCATTTCGTCGTTAATATATGTAACAAATAGAAAGGTAGAAAAACTACCGTTTTATTATAGGTATGAATAGTAAAGCACAGATCAATAAAATTCATACACTCTGAGATTGAACCTACCAAAATAATTACATTTTAAACATTGGCAACGCATTTAAATTTTTAAAAAAATTACATATCATAATAAGCTTATATCAAGCCTATAATATTAAAAGTTTATGTGTGGGAAAGACGATCAACATTACCCTTATATATTTGCCCGCATTCATATTGCTTTAAGAAATTATCAGTCCCGCATACTCCGTACTTCTGGATATATCCATTTCGTCAATGCATGTCCGGAAGGAAAATTTAATCGAGTTAGTTAAAATAACATGAGTGACCACTATCAATGTCCATAGATACAATTTATGTACATTTATGTATTCACTATGAATTGAGTAACTAGGTCTGTTATATTTGTACTAGTGCAATTCCAACAATTTTTATAAAATTGAAATTTGCATATGTTCTTAATAATTGAACCGATTCGGATGAAATATATAAAGAGAAAAAAATTCTCAAGTCTGTCCTAATAATGAATAATTATTATTTAACTGTCATATCTGAATAATAAACACTCCAAAATATTAATGGGGAAATTTGAGGAAGAGCCTGATTTGGATTTTTTAGAATTTGACAGATTGTTCTAGAGATACATCTGAAAATATACAAAAAAATATATATTCCTACATATTATTCCCTCGCCCATTTCTGTAAATGATTTGTAAAGCTAAAATTATGAAAAAATTGGCGTCATTGTAAATAATTGGAAAACTAAGGCAATGTTTCAAAATTGTACATTTTGTAAGATATTTATTATATTTTGACGCCTGTGCAAAGGGCTATTCATCCCTGTAATGAAAAATTACAATAACTTGGCTACCTCTTTGATAGACGTCCTGTACAGCCTTCAATGTTTGTTTTAATGTTGATTAAATATGATTTATTATTTCGCCAAATTTCTAGTGTCAAAGTTTTTGAGAAATTATTTCTGGACACAACAAAATTTCACTGATTATTTTCTGAAATTTCAAAACATAGTTTTTCGAAACCTAATTAATGAATCTTCCAAATGGTATTCAGAATAATGCAAGAAAAAAGTCAAACATTCAAAATCTAATATTCCTCCTAGAAAACATCCATATTATTATTTATGAGTACTTTTGACATACATTGCTGGTCGGTGTGCTTTACGCCTATGATCACATTTAAGGTTTTATATCAAACGGTTTTCGAAAAACTCAGTTGTGACAGATAGAGGAATACGTGTGGGATATTATGAGGAATTCCATTTTTCCTTGAGAGGTGTGTAATGTAAATTAAATGTTTATATTAATGATGGGCGATTACAGAGATGTAGTTAATATATTAGTTTTTTAAAGAGATATTCCGATAATAAATTTAAGGTTAGTAATTGAATGAATAGTAATCGAATGATTAGTAGTAGTAATTACAAATTCTGACAATTCATTTCAAGTCCAAAACAAGTATGATTCATTGAAACAAGCCAGATTTACTCAACAATTGAATTTTTGAACTAAGGCCGCAGAATAACATCAGCCGCTTGCCTATAAGAATGAAATAAAATAGAATTTGTTTTTAACTCCTACTCGTTCATTGCTAAGTTCATTTATTTTGCTAAAATCAAGTGTCCGTTCTCATTTTTTCGTTCATGTTTTGTAGTTACTAATAAGTGATTGCTTATTATAATAGTCAAGATATCTAAAGATATTTTCATAATCGAATGGTTCTATTAGTTTTTCACCCACCGATGCACAAGTGTGTACGAAATATACATAGAGAGAGCTTTACTTCGGTTTGATAGGTTTGTTTTTACTATAACTGGAAGAAGTTTATGTATGGGATACCAATATTCTTATTATTCTTAAACTTTAATTTGACAATTTTTCTTTCGAATAACCTTACTAAATTACCACAATACAAGTTGTGTGTCCAATAACTAATAAATATAAAATGTGTAATGCAGTATCGTGCCCTAAAAATGTGGCTTGTTATTCCATGACTATATTACCGTGAATATTTTATTTCATTTATTTGACGATATTGATCTATTTTTTACATGCCAGTTTTTGATATGTTACTAACTATAATACCGATAAGGGCGTATTGATGTGAACTATATATATAGAGACTTATTATTTTAAGTTTCTATATATTTTGTATTCATTATTGTTATTCCTTGAAAATATAATATCATCATCTAATATAATATTCGCCAAACTTTCTCGATTGTATAAATAAAATTAAACCCTTTAAATAAAACTTAACCTTTCAAATATTATTTCAGGAGATATAGAGCAACATGCTACAGAAGTTTTTAAGAAAACTCATCAACTCGTAGACTGAAGAAAATAACTACGAGTTAAATGAAGAATACAAAATAATGTTATATGGTCCTAGAATCGCTGATACCCAGAATTACGTATTATACAATACTTAAAATATGTTTATTTTAAGCTGATAGACATCTATACGATGCCTAAATTATATAATCGGCATGATTTCGGTTTAAATTTTTAACCGATTTCAAAAAAGAAGAGGTCATCACTTTAGCTGTATTTATATTTTTGCTCTTTAGCAAAATTAGGATGCAATGATGAAGCCGAATATCTTGGTAACAGGAAATCTTCAATGAAAAGGAGTAAACTCATCAGGTTTGGACTCGTTTGACTTATTTTGATTATGATTATTTGACTTGACATATGAATGCAAACAGTAAAATTTTGACCCTTAATGCAAAAATCCTGCGGTTGCAGATAAACTGCCTACCTAAGACGTGAGACTTGTAGATGTGATGTTTTTGAATCAATATTATAGGTTTTAAACCAAGACTTTGTTCTTGAACTACGGGTTCCAACTCTTCACTCCCAATGCTGTAGGAGTACTGCCTACTTAAACCGTGAGACTTCAGAATTTGCTGCTTTCAAGTTAGTATTTTGGGTCTCAAGCAGAGACTCTGCCGGTAAACTTTGGGTTCCAATTCATTTGTTTTGACGTTGTGAAAGTACTGTCCGCATAAATAGTGAGACTTAAGAAGGTACTATTTTTAAGTTAGTATTATGGGTCTCAGGCACAAACTCTGGTATTGAACTTTGGGTTGCAACTCCCCTCGTTGTTAAAGAAATACTATCTCTCTATACCGCGAGACCTGAGCATCTACTGTTTTTAAAATCCAATTTCCTCATGCTTGATGCTGTGTGGCTTTCTTCTTAAATCATGAGATTTGAGTATCTGATGCTTTTAAATTAGAATTGTGGGATCAGAAAGCGGAGACTATACCACTGAATGGATTCCTAGTCCCCAAACCCCATACTGCCTGTTAAAATATTTTTAAATTAAAATTATGGGTCTTAAACAAATATTTTATCATATTCTTCTATATTATTCCTTAGACTGATGTTGTATTGAATACTTCATACGGCCTGTTTTGAGGATGTTAATTTAAATCTTTAGTATTATTCAATCAATTTTGATGGTCCTTTTTTTTACTTAAATGGTCAAATCGTTATATCATAAAAATTTGTAAGAATTTGACCGTGAAAAGTGAAGATGGTGACAGAAATTTTTCACTTATCAGGAGTAATCTCATCGATTTTGGACTCATTTTACTTGTTTTTATGTAATAAATAAAATAACAAAATAAATAGGTATGTGAGTATATACGTACCTACATACCTATTTATTTTATTAATTTCGAAGCTCCAAGCAACGAAACTATTAGTCGATAGGTAGATAAGTAGGTAAATGAAGGTATAAACAAACGTGTGAAATAACTAAATATTAGTACGAAGGTAAGTAGGTGAGCATATAGAAGTATAAATAAGACATATAGCATCTAGAAATTAGGAGTCAGTTAAGTACATATTTACAGAAATATACAAACGCGTGAAGTAACTAATGAATTAGGGGGCGGTTATATAGATATAAAGGTATATAAAGGCTTGAAGCACAGAATACGTTGAAGCCAAAAGAGGGAATATGATTTATATGTTCGCATGTATGTATTTATTTATGTAGATCTATACGATATGAATATATTTAGAAAATTAAACGCTGCAAACGTCTTTTCCAACTTCAGTAAATGGAATGGTATTGATACTAAATTTGTCGTAAATTCGTGATATTCTGGGAAATACGGGATATTATAAGTATTAAAAATGGAAAAATAATACTTTTTACAAAAAATATTGAACCGAATATAGAATAAGAAAGGGACTCAAAAGTACAAAAAAATGGAAATACGAGTATTCAATTGGAACTTTAGCGGTACAATATTGTTTACGAATATATATATATATATATATATATATATATATATATATATATATGTATATATATATATATATATACATATATATACATATATATATATATATATATATATATATATATATATATATATATATATATATATATATACATAACTTTGCAAAATACTGCTACTTCTAAAAATTTTCAATTCTCTAAAATGTTCTAACAGTGGTTTCAACTAAAGAGGGAAAGGTTTATGAAAAGAAATTAATAATAGCCATAAGTTACTGTAAAACATTTACATATTTTTAATTCTATTTAACTCATTTTACTCATGTACAATTTATAAAACTTGTCAATTTTTTTCATTTCAGGTAATTTTCTCCAACTTTTGGAAATTCCTCCAACCACCTACTTTGCGGGCTTCCTTTTTGACTGCTTGCCGAAACTATCGAAACGAAGTTAATAACTTTTGGTTACGAGAAATAAGTCAAAGCACAAACCTAATTTGTTTTTAGAATGTTAAGAAATTTCCATCTTCCAAATCGCTAAATTTATAATAGTGAACATACAGCGTTACTAGAACTGGAAAATTGGAAATTATGAAGATTACTATAAGTGTCACAGTTTCTAATGCATATATTATCACACCATTTAAAGACAAATATAGGCAGTATATCGATACGGTGAAAATGGATACTTAAAGTTCTATTTTAAATTATTTAAAAATTAGCCACGGTGTTATAACACTCCTTCCTTAATAATTAGGGTGAGCTAAGCGAGCCCTATCACTATCCACAACCCATACATTTTTGTGGTTCCATTTATGACAAAACTATCACACCTCTAGATTTGAAATTTAAAGTCATGCCTAGATTTGATATATATGGTTATTTCCGTATTTAAACCTTTTACTAAATTATGAAAAAATACGAAACAACGATGCGTAATACTAGCATATGGTTACTAGCGCCATCTGTTATAAAATTACGGAATTAATAGAGCATGCATGCAGATGTTTCATATTTCTAGAATGTTTAATATTAACATGCAGATGTGTAATATTTCGAGAAATAATATTTACTAACAAAATCGAAATGTGATACGTGGTTGCTTTTATATTGTAAATTAATGGATAGTATATTGTGGAGGTTAAATAGCCTACATAAACCGAATAAAACAAGATATAGAAAGTTGCTGAATTACGAAATTTTGGATGTAAGTAGCTATTTAAGATAGATAATATATATTAATGTCGGAAATTAGATTAATATTTTTAACTTAATTTTAAATGAGATGAGTTTTAAAGTTTACAAATATGTTAAGCTTTAATAAGCTTTATCTTTTAATTCAAATCCATCTCAATTTCGTATTAACAGGTACAATTTGTATTGGTCCTGTTTTTTTTATCTGTTTCTTTTATTATTCTGTTAAGATTTATTAATTCTATACCTACAATAATATGATCAATTCGTGAAACTGAATCGGTTTATATTAAAAAAATAAAAGTTAGTTTTTTAATTGTTTTGGACCATATGTAACAAATTATGAGTAAATTTAACCACCTTCCTCTGTTGAGATTTCTATAAACATCTGTACTGAAATAGTTTTAAACATTTTATATTTGTTGTTGTCACAGCGAAATATTACGAAGGCTTACTTTATATGGTTGTAAAAAACAAGATAATAACCGTTCTTTGATGTCTGATTCAAAAGAATATCAGAAAAGAATTCGAGGTGCTGAAATGTATTTTTATCGAGAAAATGCTCATTTTTTTTAATATGCCGCTAACTTACAACCAGAAAAAAATAGAATTGGCACATTGCAACTTATATCACAGTCGTTTGTTTGATATTGTACTAAAATTGACTTTGTACTCTGTCACAAATTTCAAGCCAAAATGAAATCAATGAATTTTCCGTAGACAATAATGTGGATCTTGGACCACAACACGGTGTTTGGTGCTTGAACTACAAAACATACTAATTACAATTGATAAGTCGCAAGGTTTAACATTAAATTAGTTGTAGATATTGGAGAAAAAGAATTTTTTGTTGATTTAGTATATGTCACGTTTTCAAGAATAAAACCATCAGAAGAATTAGCATTAAATAGAAGATTTTCATGTGATGGATTATGAAATATTACAAACTGACATATATATAAATGTAGGAGGCGTGAAGAAATTCGTATGCAGAATCCAAGATGTTACTTAAATGAAAATTGTTTCTGACTATTGTTTCTTTAACAGTATCTAATGTATCATAATTTTGCCTAACTGTATTGTAAAAATAATATTTAAACATTTCCAAATTTTTATTTTGTTTTTTTTTGTAATTGTTAAATGACAGGTTATCCGAATTTGCAATATTTACAATTAATATATATTAACATAGTGATTTCTAAAGTTGTGTCTACATACTTATAATTTTATAGGTATTAAACAAACCGGTTGTATGAACATGCATTTAAATGAGTAATCAACCAGAGATCATGCTATGGATGGTGTTAGAACCGTCGCACATCTTAGGCTGTGTAATAGAGATATCATCCACATGAGCATCTGCAAATATGTCCAAAGCACTACAGAAGCGCGGCAGTCCCAACTGCATCCTAAAAGCGTTATTTTAATGGACTCATGTTAATTTATTCGGGAGCCCTCACAAAGCCATGCTTTTGCTAGTATATTATAGTTGTTTTGTATAGTAACTTATGCTTGAGAAGTTAGCATACCCTTAGAGATATTATATAAATATTTCATGAAAATATATATAAACTAAAGTATTTATTACATTTCTTTTCAGAATTAAATTTTTTTTTGTTCCTTTCCGTGCACCTTATTTTCACCTTTTTCTTAATTTTGACATAAGCAATGACCTTGTGGAAGTACGCATGAATTAAATGTTGCAGTAAATAAAAACTAATTGGTTTCACTATAAAGTTCCAATTTCGTTGTGAGATGTTTGAAAGTAAAATTGTTTAGAAAATATGTTTTTTCAATTCGATAAATTTCCATAAATCGTTATTACTGTTTTTATTTAAAAATATAATCATAAAATCTTCATCGCATCAGCTTAGCTGGCGTTTAACTGTTTTTTTTCCTAATAAAATTATCTCTTCACTACAAAAAAAATATCTATTAAAACAATCAATTCATCGTCATCAATCAAAATCATTAACAACTACTCACATAAAAGGAGTGTCGATTATTATAAAGATCGCTTAGTTTTCATTTACTGTGAAATCAAACATTTTTCAAAACATAGTTTCTCTGCATTAGGCTGTAATCGTAATCGGTAATACCATCCTTATTTTCTGTTTTTTTTTATGAAATAATGCAAAAACCCTTAAGTATTACACAAGTATTTGCTAATAATTATGTTACGTAAAACAGAATTTTTCTTTATAACAACATTTATTAAAATACTCCATATTCGTTAAATTTATATTATGAATTGAACCATATTATATTCCTAAGTCATATTAATAGTTCACATATATTTTTTTTAACTCGCAAGTAGACCTTTATATCGTCCTTTTGAAACCATCCTTATGTTGACTGATATTGAAAGGAAGATTACATTTTTGTTTAAGTACAATATTCTAAAAAAAAATTGGTAACTTTTTAAGAATAATCTTATAATTTTTAAGTGTCTTTCAAGATGTCTTTTAAATTTGATATTGTAACCTCCCGCGCCTAAATTGAATGCCAGCACTCATACGAAATTTGTTAGATTTTTTTAGAAAATGTGGACTTATTTAAGGAAGTTTTTAATATGAATTAATAGCACACGTAACTTGTCATTTTAAGTTCATCTTGTAACTATTTTAATAAAATTTAGGTCACAAAAAGTTTGTGGCTTAGATATCGAGTCTCATTTCATAAAATGGCTTATAATATAATGAAAATATAATTTTATAAATAAAACCGCTACTTCCTTTAAGAAAAATTTGTCAAAAATCTCTGATAGATTATAAGGGGCATATCCGATCTATTCAGTTAGCAACTGAATTACGGTGAATCAAATGATAAACATAATATGAAAATTTCACTAAGAGCCTTAAAGGGCTTTTGTTTCATAGATTTCTTTTAGAGAAAAAAGTGAATGAATCATAACGCAATATATACAAAACAATGGTGAACGTGCAGTCTCCTATGACTTAGTCAAGTATTAGTTTTGAAGATTCGATGTATTACATTTTACTTCGAAGACCTATACCACTAAAATTTGAAAATTTTAAGGTTCCTTCAAAGAAATCCCAGATTAAGTTTTCGATATCCCATCCGACATAGACTCTGAAATTAAATAAGAAGATCGCTATCGCATATTATTTTCCACAGTAGGCTGCTTGTTACAGAAAAACAAGATACTTGAATTTTCACTTTTCTTTATACATGAATATTAAAGAGAATAATATGTTGTCTTTGAGCTGCCTAAAATTACGAACGTATATTACGCGGCACTGTATCCACTTTATTGTCACAATCTATTCTACAAATTGTAATTATTATTTACGCGTCGAGTAAGTAGCGTATTTTCAAGTCTTGTGTCAATTACAACATATTTTACATGTAGTTATATATTTTTGTATTATTTAATTTGAATAACTTTCTTGTTTATACCACCACATCTCTACGTATTTTGCTTTATAATTCAAATCGTATATACATATATATATATATATATATATATATATATATATATATATATATATATATATATATATATATATATAATCCATGGGGTGCTGAAATAAATATCGATGGGGTGCTGTAATGAAACATAGATCCTCAATTTACATGTATGGGAAGATATATAATTTCCCACATTTTGCTGGGTATTAATTTTGATTAAAAAGTGTGGAATCTGTGAGACCGTGATTAGTCGAGGAATGTAAAAAAATTAAAAGAATTCTTTACTTTACTACAGAGCCCAAGTACTAGGAAAATAGTAACACGTGGTTACCCGAGAGCACAGTACTGTCCCTAATGCGAGTCAAGGCTAATACATATATAGCTATACTCTAGATATATGATATTATATGGATAACTTTTAAGAACCCAAATTTAGAATAAAATTGATTTTGTTTCGATTTCATTCAATGATTTCGCCGCTCGTTCTCTCATTACTCATACATGATCCTCAATATATCTAGGGTGTTCTGTCTTGATGTCCTGATATCTTAGAAAGAATGTCTGAATGTTGGTACGCAGGCTGAGGTTAGTGTAGACATAACGAGAAAACAAAAAAAATGCATGATTTTCTCCCTCCAAGCGTACACACTGAGGAGGGGAAGGGAGTAACTCTATAGGTACGAAAGTCTTAAAATTTCCCGTAGACGTAGACTAACTCTCTGAAGGTCTAGAAAATTGAAATTTGATGTATGAGTTAATATTAGCGCCTAAAAATATATTATTTAAGAACAATAGGTAAATATGAGTGTGGAATTAAAATGGAAGGGCTAAAATGGGAACGTCTGTGAGTGAGCAAACTGCATCGGCAATGTACAAAAAGTATTGAAAGCCCACGTTACCACAACTCAGTATAGTTTCATATCTATCTCAAATATTTATTACCAAACAGATAGATGTGAAACTAAAATGGCATATCATTTTATTATTATTACAAATACTTAAATATCAGTAGCATAAAACAAAATATTGCCATGTCATCTGAAGCGTGAGTTAGCGACATATTAGCGACCGTAGTTCCGCGATACAGCTAAACCCTACTTTGACTGATGATAACTTACTTGGGGCTTAGCTCTATATGATATCTCATAACCTTTATTTTTGAAAACCTGTAATGTTTTACATGTTTATTTATTTTTTTAAACTAGTAAGGGTAACTTAACA
The DNA here is from genome assembly GCA_039881145.1 of Druceiella hillmani. Lineage (NCBI taxonomy): Eukaryota > Metazoa > Arthropoda > Insecta > Lepidoptera > Hepialidae > Druceiella > Druceiella hillmani. The sequence continues at coordinate 15,978,179 of JAYKKI010000016.1, read as the reverse complement.
GTAAAAGAAGTTGTCGATACCCAATTGAACGAAGTAATTAAACGCTGTCTTTGACGCAATAGCTCCAATGAATATTCACGTAAAGATAAATGTACAAATTGTTGCGAAATATTTTTAATTGTTTAAACATTTCTGTACTTATGAAATAATTAGAAATAGGATGTTAAAGTATTCGAAATTAATGAAATCTATAATTACCTTTCTATGTATATTATCTTAAAATTTTTTTCAAATATTACAAAGATTTCATTAAGGAAAGTGAACGAAGGAGATTGAGAATCGATCAAAACTAATAAACACGAGACAAATAATTTTTTCGGATGATCCTTTAAAACGTTTTTAGAAAATGAGTACCTGCTCTCAGCATTTAATTGAAACCGGCATTTTTTTATTTTGAACAAAGAAAGAATTTTCTGAAAAAATAGAAAAATAAAAATTGTGTGAGGAAGAAGGTCATTGAACAAGTTTTCACAGTGTATCTCTACATAAGTAAACGAAACTGGAATAACAGTTATATATGAACAACAATTATTAAAAAAAATCTATAAACACATGAATATAGAGCATTGAATTTTGAACAAAGAATTTTCTGAAAAAATAGAAAAATAAAAATTGTGTCAGAAAGAAGGTGATTGAGCAAGTTTTCACAGTCTATCTCTATATAAGTAAACGAAACTGGAATAATAATTATATATGAACAACAATTATTACAAAAAAAACATCTATAAATACATGAATATAGAGATTTGAAATTTTAGCACATTTTATGAAAAGTGAAATAAAATGAATGCACTCATTTTTATGCATCGGTTAATATTCTGAAAGTACACATCTCCATATTCATGCAAAAGTAATGAAAGGGTTTTGTATAGGCAGAACTAGGTTTTAATATTTAAACAATCATGAGGATGAATAATTTTGTATTCCAAGTATTCTGCTTAGAATTAGGGACCCAAAATGTTTGCTTAATGTTAATATTTATCAGTTTTCAGACCAGTAATTAAGAGAGGAGATAAAAAGTTTAGGTTCATCCCCGCAGAAATTAAATAGCTTCATTTTATAATGTGTTTCTTTTACTATTAATGGGATTAAATAAGGGAGTGGAGACTTGACAATTAACTGGATTCAATAAGGGAGCTTTTTAATTAACTCCCTGCCATATTGAAGTTAGGTCTACGTCGGAAATATTATAAAATGAGACAGAAAACGAATCGGTATAAGTATATATTTATATATAGCCGTTGCAAAATTTGGATAATTATTATACAAACTTTCAATAATCACATAAAGGAAGATGAAAGACAGATGTGGAAAAAAACACTCTATCTCGGGCTACACCAGTAAAATAACTAGGTCACTACGTACATGAATAGTTAACCGATTGTCTTCAAAGACAAATTAATAAATTTTAATCAATTTAATAAATTTCAATGTGCGTTAAAATTTAAAGTAAGTACATAGAATATAAAATCCGAAATAATATTTATTATTGAAATCAAGACCTACATGTATTGTTAAGTTTTGTTCATATAAGCGTATATCTAACTTTTAATCTTTAAAGTGTTTTGTTCTCTACTATATATAAAAATATATCTTTTTACTAAATTTCAAATTTTTAAGTCGACTGGAAGTAGACTAGAACTTTTGACGAAGAATATTTCAGTCAATGCCAAAATTAGGAATTTTATGAGGGTCTTAATAAAATATAATATTTTTATTTATGAAATTTTAAACGCAGTGTGATTTTGATCACCTCCTTATGCACATAATATTATTTTTCTCGACAGCTCACTTTACCGGGCATATAGTTTTACCATGGCATATCAGTAGTAGTATGAAAGGTGTTAATGAAGTGTAATCAGTTCCTGCAAGCTGCCCAGCGCTTAAATGAAATGATTTCATAATTTGGTGATATATTAAGACCCCTAAAAAATAAACAGTTTATTCGCTGGGTAGATATACAACATAAAAATAGAATTGGGATTTTAATATTTTTCCATTCGATAATAAAAAACAGCAATAATCCGATTTCAATATTCATTTCACTTCCTTGTCAATAAATGTTTTATCACAAAACGACAAATAAAAAAATTAATAAATGAAATTGTAGATATTCCATTTCATAATAATGTTCCATCAAACATAAACGGTTGCCTCATCTCGTAAAAAGAATTGAACGGAATCAAAACCAATATCACCGTTGCTTCGCTGCCGAAATCTGTTTTTTTTAACTCGACGTGGATTTCGAAATGAGACAGAAAACGGTACGTCGCCTGCCACATTTTTTTATTTACTCCATACACTCGTAGAATGAAAAATATAAGAATCCATTTATATTTGTTCTTGCCGGTTTGGAAGATTACATTGGATGCAATACCATCTTTCTTGGATAAAAGATATTGGTCGTGAATATTAAGTGGCCATGAAACATATTAGTTCAGACCCAGGGTGATTTCATTTCTCATTGAATTGTTTTCCGATAAAATTAGTTTTCTTGCACTTTTTTGATCATAATTATTGACTATGCTGCATTATTTAATTTTATTTAGTATTGGAATATATCAATTACGTGTATAGCAATAAGTGTAGCAATATAATATTTGATTATCTCTTCAAAATATTATACATTTTCAGCTTTAAAATTGCGTTTTACCTACTGCGGTTTTTACTAAGCTCGTAAAAATATTCAGACTTCTATACAAGCTTGAGGCATTCATCATGTTCTTTTTAAACATCCAGATGACGATAGAAACCATAATTAAATAAATAGTGTGGTCATAGGACTTAATAATTTCCTTCTGTCGGATCAAATTTGATAAAAAATACTTTTGTTCCAAATGTATGGTAGCACTATTTAAAAGTTTATTGAGTGTACATTAAGTTAAATAAAAACTTAAACTTTTTGGTATAGTTGTAATAATTTTGTTAATAAATACGGCAACATACGGGTAAACTCTTTATTTTCAACTGCTAAATTTATATCATAAGTTAATTATTGTAGATATTTTTATATACTACATAAGTCTTTCTTAAATATACAGATTGAAACAACAAATTTTCAAAAACATTAGGTAAATGACTAATTAAAATAAATGGTAATTGATATGAAAATTTTATATAATGAGATATTTACAAGCGACGCAAAAGTGTCAAATTCGTCAAAAATAAAATAGAGGTTTTATAAAATTAAGTGATGGTATACTTTTAGAGAATGCAATGTTTTTATGATAAAAACCATTTTTATTTTACGAGCTAGAAAAATTTATGAAGTAAATACATACTAAGTCACCTTAACATTTGGAAGGAAGCAGGTACGGTTAAAGACGGCTCCAAAAGTTATTTTTAAACGACATAAAGTTGTTAAGCAGTAGTGCGATAAACTAATTATTCTATGTCTTTATTCAAAATGCACGTCTCAAAGTTTCTTACCTTGATTAGTACACACAAAATATGCATTTTAATATGTTGCTGCCGATCTATTTAATTGCTTTATCTTTGAAACTAGTTTCAATGTCAAAGTTTGGCTAGAATTATGAAATTTGCTAAAAGATGCTTCAAATAAATATAACGATTAAAATGTACCTAGTAAAATATAAAAAAAATATTTGTTTAAGTTTCTCCCCATATATACAAAGTAGGAGTGAAAATATTTTTTTGTACATTGACAGAGATCATTAGGTAAAACAAATCACTACATAGTTTTTATAAACTAAGCCTTCATTTACCGTTTAATTTTAAGGCACAGTTGGGCAAATAATAAGCTTTATTAAGACTTAATAATAGTAACCCTCACCCCAGAATTTAACCAGCAATTTTAACATCTGACAAAATTGTAGATACCAACATTTTATTGAAACACATATTTAATATTGTTTCAGGACATTTATTTATTTAGCTGAAACCCCATGCCCATCTTATGGACTTCTTGAAGGCCTTGGGCATATAGAGTGTCATATGAACAAATTGTTACAAATGTGTAAATAAAAAAAGAAAACAGAAAACTTGCACATTGAGCAGAAAAAATGTTAAGACTCGTTGCGTCTCAAAATATATCGTTAAATGATGTTAATGTTAATGTGAAATAAAATTTTATCTCTCGTGTAACTGCAACTCAAAATCAAGATTTTATCATTGATGGGGTAAAGAAATTCGAAAAAAATGCATGATCAAAATCAATTCCCGTCGGACTTGAGAAGAATTCCACCGAAACATGACCATTGTAAAGTATGAAGAAAAAAAATACACATACTTTTTATTATATATAAATCCACTAAAATTTTTAAATGTTTTTTCTGGCGTGAAGATATTAATAGCTTCATACGGGGACTAAATAATTGTATTCGCTTCAAGAATACTACGGACTAAAGATTTAATTACAGTCAGGTTACATTCGGTATAGTGAAAATCGTGTAAATGCCGTGTGACCAATCATAGGACTTGGTAAGCTTTGTGACAAATTTCGATGATATGGCCATAAAATAGGAGATGGTTAGCCATAACGACACCGCGATCCGCATTTATTGTAGGTAGATTTAGTGTAGGTCTTTCCAGATAATAAGTTTGCGCAAGGGAAAGGTTTAAGCGGGAGTACGACATCGTTGTACTTTTGGTTACATAAAATGTAACTTATTCTCCAGACTCCTTTGTAATACTGAGTCGTTATCACATTGGAACAGCTCATCGCTAGTTAATAATACCTAAGAAAAAATATAAATCATCGGCAAACAGAAGGCAAACGAACAATACTGACTATTGAAGGTAAGTTACTTGGAACAAAAGTAAACCGAAATTACTTTGGCTGAATCCAGATTGAATAACAAAAGGCTGACATTCGAAAATTTTAAACGTGTTGTGTACGAGCCTAAAAATAATTGACAATTATCGACTAACAATAATTTATGAGAAATAACAACAGAATTTCGCTTCCTGCGTGTTCTAAATGTACTTAGCTGGTGCCTTGCTATGTCCTAAAAATTCTGAAATTAATTGGAATTCATTTATTGAAATTAAATAAACATTATTTTAATTGATAGAGAGATAATATGGATCCTGATATTTTTTTCATTAAATGAGTAGAAAATTTTAAAAAAGTGCGTAAATAATTTAGTTATTTCCTACAAAGGGTTCAAAATAGCAATCAGATAATTTTATAAGGATATCGTGGTTTTACATATAAAGAATCCATAGCTTATAGGTTCGAAAGTTACTAACTGTTTAGTTAAGGTCCACAAAAATGACTGTCAGTTTCAAAAAAAAGAGAAAGGTACTTTATATCTTGCATACATATAAAAAACACTGCAGAACACCCATTTGGTAAATATGACATTTCTACTAATTTTGTATACATTACCGCACTTATATACTAGTACACTGAAAATTAAAATGATTCATTGTATATACGAAAAAAAGAAAAACACCCTAAACCCCATTTCAGTTTTTAAGCCCATAGTGCTTACGGCCACTCTTATTTAATTGTGATAAATATTTATACGTCATCCCAAATGTAATTTTGGTAATATTGATTTGAAAAGTTTTATATTTTTATTATATGCTTTATTGAATTAATTCACGAAAATCTCACTCATTAATAATGTAATTTCATTTTTTTCTACAGAGAGGCAAACAATCTAAATTAAATACGTAGGCAACGACCTACTACAAAATTGAACCTTAAAAAAGGTTTCTACTTGAAGATGGTAATATTTATAATTTTGACGTTTTTTTTTAAATTAAAAATATGAATTCAAAACTTCTCAATAAAGTAAATGTAAAATATATGTCTGTCGTTCTGCATTATTTTTTGCCTTCAAAATACAAATACTATGGGTAGTTGCGAACTACGTTGTTCACCTTTCAGACTGGATCTTGTCATTGGGTTTATTTATTTTCTTTCACGTTACAATTTTTATGATAATCCGATGTATTTAACTACATGTTTTAAATGAAACTAGTTTTTTGAAGATTAAAAGTTGCGAAGTTGCCATTTTAATGAATTCGGTTTCAGAATGTGTAGAACCTTCAATAAGTTATTTATTAATTTATAAAAAAATAATAATGTATGCAAGAAGTGAATCTTACAACAAAACAAGTTCGAAAACATGAGACTATCAGGATGGGAAAAGTATTTTATTAATATTCAGAAAAGTTTTAGCCTAAAAAGTGACCATTCCTGGTGTAAGTTAGATATATTGTATGCATATTAAAAAAAAGTGTGTAATTGCGTAAGTTGTACCGTATATTTATTTCTTGTCTCGCTTAAAATGTTATGAGGTATCATCGTCCGACAAAATGCTGAGATAATTCAATTATAAAAAAACCTTAAATATTTACCAAGTCATCTATTTGTCATAATACCAGCAAAGTTTCCAAAAAGTTGAAAATAAAAAGAAAGGACGCAAACTGCTTGAGTTTTAAAATGGAATATTTGTTTGTTTTTTAATAAAATATAATTAAAATTGTTTATTTTTTAACAAGTTCTTAATAAGATAATATGCTAAACACAGTTTAATAAAACATATATCTGAAGTGTTGTCCATGTGATGTAACACATTTAATCAAATGAAGATTTCGAAACAATTTTTGACAAGAAGTAATCATAATAGAATCTAAACTAATCACAGATTCAATTTCTGTAAACGAATTTGACATAGAACACATTTTTCTTGAGATGAAATAACTAACATTTGAACAATCAGAGTACAAACAGCGAGAGTGCTATGAAGAAATTTTTCGTAGTTGTGATTGAAAGCATCCAGATTAAAGGTTTCGAAACGATGCACTGCGCAGACTGAGTAAAATGAAGCCTTAAAACATTAATTTTCGAAGCTATTGCTAAATGAATAAAGCGACTATTGTATCAATTATAGACTGTGATAGCCACAATTCTATGAATCGCAATTCAATGAATAGTCTAGACTTTTGAGACATGAACAAAGCGCTCTGAACTATTTACTGAGGTTGTGAATAAAAGAGAATAAAATTTAATTAAAATAAGATATACAAAGTTTGATAAATTATTTTCAAATTATTAATATCAAAGGACAATATTTTTTGAAGATTGTCTAGAATGTTCAATGACTTCTAGCTTATAAGATTTTATTGTGTAAAAATATTTCTTTATAAGATGCGAATTAAACACGAGAAATTCTATTAATTGAACGAAGTATAAAATTCAAAATATTACTTCTCGTTAAAAGGCTCTTTATTTTAGTAATTTCTCTAAAATTATATTTTAGTGAATTCTCATCTCTATTAGGTTTACTAAACTTTCTTCCATATCAGATATCCGTTTGTAGTGAACATGCGACGCATATAATTGAGAATATTTTGTTACATATCAAACGAATTACTCGATTACTAATTATCGTTTTTCTATTATATATATATATATATATATATATATATATATATATATATATATATATATACATATATTATGTTTTTTCGTTATTTTTATTTATGCTGAATATATAGAAAGTATAAAATATTATGGTGTCATAAATGAAGAACAGTTGACGATAAAATATGTTTGTATGCCGTGGAAATGAAAATCACTTTATTCGCCCCGCATTAAGAAAAGTATTAGACATTTTTATAAACAACACTAAAATAGTAATTCCTGTGAAAATTAAAAAGAAATATAGTAACATGTGTATAATGTTGTCATAACTTTCAAAAATTTAAAATCAGAAACGATATACTTTTAATGCATAGTAAATGTTCAGCTACATAATTTAAAACTTAACACAAAAATACTTGTTCATTGTAATTGTAATAGGAAAATTTGTCTATTTCATATGATTTTATTTTGTGTTATTTATATATGTTAAATGATTTCAAAATTTTTTTGCATTTTACCGCATTGTCAAAGAATATCAACTACTATTGCGTAAAGAAGCGACACTTACCTCCCCCTGTCAGTTTAACGTCACCGTAGATAATGAGTACGATCAGGACTACGCGGATCAGGATAATGAGTACGCGATCCCAGTTGCTGCATGTCGCGTGCGCGCATTTTTGGTTTTTCGATGGTTTATTGAGTTTATCTTTTATAATTAAATCCTAATTGGTAACTACTTATAATAATTCAATATAAAGGTCCGTTATTGCGCTGTGTATGATTTCTTAGAAAGCAATAAGGGCTAGGTTATTGTTTGGTCTGCCTTTTTTTTTCTTCTTGTAAATAATTTGGTTTTGTATCATTAACTTATTTGGTTAGTACCTATAATTTTATGTCTATAAACATGTCATTGAGCAGTTTTTAAATACAATCTGTTCTTAAAAGTGATTGTTTTGTTTGAACACGATGTGGCTGGAAAACGTATCCTTGTAGCGTCTGCCATAGGCATTTTATATGTATATTAAGAGTCAAAAGTAGAACGAAGATTTTATTCCAGTGTATCACATTTTCACACAATTAAATGTATGGTATAAAATATTTATTTAAGTATAAAATATCTTGTAATAAGCTACGGGCTACGGACAGACGAGTACGTATTTAATTGTGTAGTCAATTAAATCTGATCACTAGTATAGTGTCGGGGAGGTGGTATTGTCATGATTGAATATTGAGTAAATTTCAGGAAAATAATAGGAAATATTATAAAATAAAACAGTTTTGTTTTATTATATATGGTAATGGGCTTCGAATTTAATTCAATACATAATAATTGTAATAAAACGGAAACGCGGTGATGTTCTCAAGATTAAATTGAGGATTATCGACGTGATTAAACGTGCACCACGGTCGCAGCAATACAAAAGGCCACAAGACTCTATTAAGAGACGGTTGTGTTATTACGTAAAGTTCATTTCGTTGTACCCGTAACAAAATATTTTTACAGGCTTCTGGGTTACATGTTGTCGGTTTATGAAGAAATTAAACGGATGCAAACAGCGACTTTGAGATATATGTTGTAAATTAATATCCGTTAAAATAAAATAAAAAATAAAAAAATATAAACACATACGAGTGAGTTGTATCTTAACACAAATAACGCGTGCAATTGGTCCGTACCCGCTGGTGGGTCCAACGATCCTTATATATATATATATATATATATATATATATATATATATATATATATATATATATATATATAAATATGTGTGTGTGTGTGTATACACATGTATAGCAGAGAATAGACAACAAAAAACAAATACAAATATAATACAGACGTCTGCAGAGCGTAATTATTTTTGCCGCTATGATTTTTGAAAGTTGTGGACGATTGTGTTTTGCTCTGCCAGTCTTGTGTTTATGTTTATGGGATTAAACAATACTAACTTCTCACGTATAGTTAGAATTATTTGTAATTGTTGGTATAATTTAGTATTTTCTGTTATATTTTTATCAGACAATTTATTTTTAAACGGACGAGGTATGGGAGGGACGTGGTGGCAAAAACTTCACTTCCGTTTAAAAAATGTATTAATATTATTAATGAATGACGCATCATTTAATATAAAAATTCAATATTTAGACGGAAAAGTAACTTTTATATTATTTAAGATATTAATTCTTTATATTTTTTATGTTCATTTGACTTAGGCAAAGTTTTGCTTCCATTTCCAATGTAAATTTATAAGTTTTATATTTGTTATTATGTTTATTTTTTCTAATCAATGTATTTTTTTACTATTGCTAGAAAAATAGTTATACACTAGTTTGCAGTGGTGTACAAAGCAAACTCTATATATTATACATAAAGCTAACCTTTTGTATCTATTTTAAATAAAACGTATAAACAATAAAATGAAACTACGTGATGTAGTATTATTTCTACTTTCTTTTACTTCTTTACCACGACCAAGGTTTCCTTGTATTACAACATCTTCAGCAATCTTTGCTAATAGCCCACCTGAAGATGTGTCAACGAAACCTAGGTTATGGTAAAGAACTCAAAGAAAGTAGGAATAATACTACGTCACGTAGTTTCATTTAATTGTGAATAATGAATTTCTACAAAATTTACGCCAAATATATTCAAATTTGAAAACGTATAAATGCAAGCCTTTGTTTTTTCATTTTTTCTAATCCATTGGATTTGGAAGTTTTTAAAGTTTTTGAAATATGGTATGATGTATATTTTTTTCATTTAAAATTTTATAAAGAACAGAATTATTACGAAGTAAATGCATTCTTTTTATTATTACTTTCCGTTACAGTTTTTCAATTGTCGTTTTTTTGCGGACAGAAATGAGAAAGCTTACCAAAAATTTTAACGATAATATAATTGATATCTGAGCAACTGATTTTTAATTTACATTTAATCATTGTTGATATTTTTTATGGTATTACAAATGCATTTTATTAAGATCTTTCTTCATAAAGAAACGGAGTGAATTTTGTAATTATTATTTTCACTAAAAATACGTAAGTGTAGTAAATGTAACTAAACTTTCGTGCGACTATTTTATAATTATGCCTTTTCTCTATACGCGTAACACAACCCTGTATATTCATTGCTATATAATCTATCCTTACGGAGTTGTACATTATTTTAACGACATGACGTGATGTTAAATATAAGTAACATTGGTGCTCGAGCTGTTACCGGATTAATTCATTTTCATTATTTGTTTTTGGTCACACTTTTCAGACAAGTAACCATATTTAAAATATGGCATATCTTTTTCGTTATCTCATACCGTTTTTATTATTCTTGTTCTAGTAACACAACATTTTTTAACACTTACCAGTCTTTTTTAATTTTGCGATGTTGGTTTAATCACGGCATTATTAAATGTTTTCTTAAATATTAGATTAGGTAACGAATATTTTTAAAGAACTGACTATGTGGTAAGATAAGACCTGATAATTGAGTTATATTATCAAAAGCCTATTCGTCACAAGACGTGCAGACAAATAAGTCCCCTTACGGAGATATTCCCTTGTCCTTCTATAGATCTGGTCAAAACCGTTTGCGACAATGTGGAAATTTGGCATATATGACTTATATTAACCAAATATAATATATAAACGCCTTTTATGTGTCTGGATTTAATATTGAAAAATTTATGGGTAAAGGTTTTAGGTGTTATATTAAATTTTTAAAAATTATATTCTTTAATTGCCTGTGTCATACATAGAGAATAAAGTGAAATTATGAGTTACGAGGATTCCAATTTTTTTTGGTATTTTATGATATACTTTTGAAAATGTTATTGAAAATGTTCAGAAAGAGTATATTTTTTCCCCATATGCAAAACTACTGACGTCGAAATTAGAAAAATTAGCATTACTAGAAGTTAGATTTAATCGGAAAACTACGGCGATGTTTGTAACTTCCAAAATGTTTAAGAAATTTACGAAATTTTCACACTTGAAAAAGATACGCTAGACAATATATTCATATGGTAAAAACTAATACTTACATTTATAATTGAATAAATATAAATACTGAGCAACCTTAAATGTGACATAGTATGTATGGAAAACTCTTGATGAGAATTATAATCGTATTTAACGCGTTCTTTTTCTAAGCTTTTAAGTAGTTAATATCTATATTTAATAAATATTAAGAAGTATATAATAACCGATTTTTATTAATTTTTTTAATTCTCAACTAAATAAAATTAAATTTTGTTGCATTTAAAAATGCAATAAATTTACATCTGAAAATTGTGTTTGTTTTAGAAGCAGTTACTTAAAATTAGAAGTCATAATCTATTATGCGAAAATGAAGAAAGTTTATTCGCCTAAGAAGTTAAGGTATTATCAAGTTTGAATTAGTTTAAGTGATAGTTTCAACTTAATGACGCTTTAACAGTTATAATTAGTGATCAATAGAAATGTAATTGTATAGGTGTGTAAAAGTAAAAACAGCTATATTATATATAAGAATGTAAAATTTGGTCAAAAATAAATTCTTATGGGTATTCAAATGATATCGTAATTTTAGTACTCGATTATTGTATGGTATAAATTATGCAAAACTATATCATAAATTATCTTAATAAGAATATAAGTGGAATAACGTGTGAGTATAATAGAACCATAATAATATTTACCCATCCACGGAATTACTTCCGTAATTCTGTGAATTAACTCCGTTTTTATTTTAAAAAACTTTTTTGTGGTTATAATTCTGTTGAAAGAAAAGCAGAATGGCTTGGGGAGGCAAATTTTTTGTCAAAATAAAAAACGACAGTATTCAATAAAATATAAAGAAATTAAAAAGTAGTTTAAAAATTCTCTCAAGAAAAAAAGACAAAATATCTCTAAGACAAAATTACATGTTTACTCAATCGAGAAATAATGCTAGTTGAGTGTAAAGTCAATATCTAAAATTCTTTAAAGTTTACGGAAAGTAAATGGTTGTAGAAATTTTGCTAAACTGTTTTTAAAAGATTATGTAATTTCAGTTACGCATGAACAAAGGTAATACAAAAATAACGTATAAAGTTCTAACTTTTAAATTTTTTTCAATTGTATTTTTAGGGTAAATATTGAAGGTTTGTTTGGTACTCGATTGGTGGTAATAGTTTATATAAAATTTCTGACTTTTTAACAACTTAACGAAATAAATATATATCCGTTAAAATCATTACAATGTTAAGAGGCCGGTAATAATTCAAAGATATTGCATGGAGGAAATTTAGATTAGACAATCTCACTAGGAACAGAAAAATAGCGGCATATACACATACAGGCGTTCATTGTCTTTATAGTGATAACACATATAACATTTTTAGATATGTGTTATAACTATTCGTTTTCACTCTAGTTAAAACATTTATATAAATGAATATTAAATTAAGTTCTTATGTTTCGATTTCTTTGTAAAGGCATTTATAAAAATAACGATGATGTTTACATTCTTTATTTCTTTTCACTCTATATTATATGTAGTAATTTCTACATTAAAATACTGTTTAAAAATTGTAATTACCCCGATTATAATGTTATTTTGAAAAAATTTTACGCAACCTAATATGCTTAAAAAAATAGGAAATGTGAACTGGATTGAATACTTCGAAATAAAAATTATGATTATTTCTTACGTCTTAGTTATATTTAAACACCTAAATTACTTTATTTTTATTCTATTAAAAAAACAGTTTATTTTCGCGTTTAAACGTTTGTTAAAGCAGAATAGTAAAAATGTATATATATATATATATATATATATATATATATATATATATATATATATATATATAATTACTTTATTTTTATGTGTTTAGAAGCTATGCAAATTGCAATATACATATACGACATCTTGCAAAGCAATACAGGCAAAACATTCAGTTACACAAAAAGAAATATAAAAAGTATTATTTCCTCAAGCATAAAGGGGGTCGCCCCGTTTCGAAAAGGGAATTTAACAGAAACAAAAGCCGAAATCGCGACGCTTTCGCTATCAAAATCTTATTTGTATAATACGACACGGATTCCGATATAAGACAGAAAATTATATATTTGTCGTCGCGTTCTCTTCGTTTTATTGTTTTCTCCGTAGCGCCACCGACGAGAGAAAAACAGGAGAATTCATTTGGTTTGTCTCCACCAGTTTTAACTCCGCAAATCTTAAATTACTTCCAATATTGGCTCTACACTATTATTTATTGCGGACAATATATATATAGTAACGTCGATTCTAATAAATATATAGAATAACGGAGATGTAACGTGGTTTGCTCATGTTACATCTCCACTACTGTATATATTTATAAGAATATATTACTTTTATGAATATTTGATGTGCATCGAAGTATTTATTTCAACTGAAGCACAAAATTTGCTTGAAAAAAGCGAAATTAGAAAAACCAGAAGGTAAACCAATTTCAAACAAACGTACATGTACGTTGACCGAAAATCCAGTGTTCCCAAATTATGGCTTTTGTTAATGCTATTTTGTGAATATATTTACATGCGATTTTGAAACACATAAAAATTATTATATTATAATTTTTTAATATTGTTTAACTTAGCTGCAGCGTTTGTCACATTTATCATATTAACCTTTTCAAAATTACACAAAAAATCTGATTGAACTGAGTGATTCTATAAATACTAGCGTTCGTATTCAAAATTTTATTATATTTTTTTGAAGATTATATACAAGTGTACTTAATCCAGTAATGCAATCTACAAAATAATGTATTAGTAGTAAAATATATCAATAGCTATCAGAACACTATTCAAAATTAAAATCTCCGTCAATATTAATATAACCTAAATTATGTAAATGTTGCCTGAATATATCAGCTGAAATCGAAAATTATATAAAAAACTGCTTCATTATTGGAAGATCACTTCAAAGTATGCTTATTAATTAGGTATTGTTTAGAAAAAACAGAACTCACAAAGTGTTTGTGCAATATAATGTAGATAAATTTATATTCATTGTATATATATATATATATATATATATATATATATATATATATATATATATGTATATATATATATACATATATATATATATATATATATATATATATATATATATATATATATATATATAATTCCAATGTACCGACATTGTTTGTAGAATGTACTTCATTCACCATAAACTGTATTTTTATAGCGAACAATTGAGACCAATAAACACTGCACAAACACTGAATAAGGTTCAGATTAAACGCTTGTGCTTACCTCATAATTCTCCTAAAACATTTGGGATATATGCAAATTAAAACTGAGTTTCATTTGTAACCGTGTCATAGATATATAGGGATGATAACTTTTTCTTAGAAATTAAAAAAAAGTTAAAATTATTTCTCATTTGTGTTCACTTCCGCGACATGTTTTTTTTTCCTTTTTCTTATGAATGGTTACAACATAAAATCATCTTTGCCGCTTCAAACCTGGAACTAATCAGTTAATGGAACACATTCCATAAACAACATTACAATTATACTCATATATTTTAGTGTATATAAATATATTTTAACTATAAGCATTGATCTAGGAATATAAGTACTGGAAAGTAATCTTAAAGTAGTCCATTGAACAGAACTTTGGGGAATATTGAATTTAATCCATCTGATTGAAGCTAGAACTATTGGCTTAACTTGTAAATTGTATATTATATTCGGTACCTAATTCGAAGATAAAGTTAGCCAAAACGTTTTCTCACACAAAAACAATTTTTAACAAAACTACACAGCAACTTTTAAGAGACACGTATCTTTTACGCTTGTAACGAATGATTTTGGTTTAAAATATCTCTAATATTTAAACTGTGTTAGCATCTTTCCTTTATTTACTACCTGAACCATGTTTATGTTTTGGTACATTTTCTATCTGATCAGAGTTTTGATCGTATCGTTTCTCAAAGCAAACATATTCAGTGATATTTCTCGGCTACTTGATCAATTTTATGTAATTCTAAAACTTTACGAGGGTTCACGTTTCAAATGATATAGTGAAAATATGATTTTTGACTCTAAATTACGTGACTTTATACATAGCAGAAGTTATTTTCTTCAAAACCCTACTTGGTTTTGTCAGGCTTTTCTTACTAATTACAGAAAAATTATATTTACGTAGGGTACGTATAAAAATTTTATAGTAAAAATTTTATGATTCTTTCAAAAATTCATTTCAGTTATTCAGAAATATATATGGCGTTTAACTATTTTTTCTTTAATTCACAAGATGTATTACCTAATGAAGTTCGATATATCGTGAACATAATTTCGAATCAATGAGTCCATTCTTCTATAGCTGTGCATCAAATAAAGACTATCAAGCTCAGTACACGCTCGTACTGATCGTGCGATGCAAATTAATAGAGGACCTAGTAGTGCAGGGCAAAGTGGAAGGCATCAGACCACGCGGCAGATTACCAATGAGGTGGGCAGATCATATAAAGAAGACCTTCAACGGACCACTGCACGAATGTACAAGGAGAGCGAGAGTTCACGAAGAGTGGCGTCGCATTGTAAAACAGGCCACTCATGTGATGACCACGACCACTCTGCAAAGAGTGTAACGACAAAGAAGAAGAAGAAGGATTACTTAATTCCTCTACTTATATAATGAGATGTAAAAAAGTTTTTATATTTTGGTCTCAAACTAGTGAAAGAAAGTACTAAATTTGCAAATATTAGAAGTTTATTAACATCATCTCGACTGCGTTTGCAAGACAAGATGCAGCTATTAATGAAGGTTTATTAAAGAGTTTTATTTTTGTATTTACTTCCTTGTCGGTTTGCATTTTAGATTCTTGGCTCATAAGTTATACGAACTTTATGCTTTTTTCGTTATTAAAATTTTATGTAAAACTTTTTGTACTCGCATGTAATTCAAAAGCAACTTTAGGAATACGTCACCCTAAAAACATTTTGCTTTACGACTTACTCTTTACAAATTATAAAAATATTTTTAAAATGTTACAAACCAAATATACGAAAAATAATAGATAGGTGCTGCCCAGAGATTAAGCCTAAAAACATCCATAAAAGATCGTACGCAGGCATGCGATTTAGCGTCAGATGCTTACAATAGCCATTGCAAGCGATTGTTTGTTAAGAGACTTTTTTTGAGAAAATTCGTAACAGCCAGTAGGATTTCATGAACATTCTGGAATTGCAAAACACAAGATGTAATTTTCTACGCGTCATGTCAACATATTAAATAAATCGTAGTTTAGAAACAGTCAAGTGCTTCTAATATTAACAAAATGGCGTCGGCAATAGGCAAAGAAAAAAATTTGACATGTTCTAGGTATGGGAGGGAGGAATGTCCTTATAAACGTACATATTGTAGTATATATTATGAAGCCTCATCCTAAGTACTCAGTAATGCAAATCAAAGTCCAAAATTGCAGGGCTCAGTCATTGACTGCGATCTATAAGCTCTGAACATCAAAATTTCCGAAAGACCATTAAGCCATTGAACCATCTTATTAAAGCTCATAATTTGCAGGGTGCAAATTATAAGCTTTAACCATACGGTCCAATAACGTGAGCTCTGATTAAAATACATTGGATACATTCACAGGAGATTGTTGTTGCATTCACAGGAGATTGTTGTTGTTAATATATCTCTGCGGATATGTCTACGGTTTAGAGGTGAATTTAATCGCAAGCTTTCTAAAAACATTATTTGAGGCAAAGAAACATCTCGGTAACAGACCGCGATGACAGTTTCTGTCAATCTAAGTTTTTTTTTCAGCAAATTAATTATTTCCACTAAACTTAATTTAGTTGTTTAGTCATGCTTAATTGATACTGGCTCATCATTATCTTCTTTAAAACTACGATTGGCCTTTTAACAGTTTTATATTCAATTTCACCCGAACAGCTTGTTTACTTTTGTTCAGAAATCGAGGAATCCAAAGACAATACGATTTTTCAGGCCGAATTTTTATGTAAAATGGAATTAAATATTGATTCTCCAGTATTTACACTCTAACATTTGTCTAAATTTAACGCGTCAATTCAATGTTATTACTTTTTTACGGTTTCAGTATTCTTTTGCTCTGTTTATAAGTGAATTTCTTGGCCTTTCATTGTCACACAGATAAAAACTTCTTGACTGAATTTTTCTAGGTCTAGATTCCATAGACCTACAGCAGAAATTAAAATGATATTTGTTTCAAAACTATAAGAGATTTAATTGGGCAATTAATTTGATATTACAGTCGCACATGATATTAAAGGATATTCAATTTGATATTACAGTCATAGTTGGCTTGAAAAAATACTCAGTGACCGCAATAACCAATGCAAGCACTTTTTATTAATTTCACTTTTAGTTAATACTGAAGAAAGGTTAAGAACGCGTGCAAGCAATAGATTTAACTTCTTTGAGCAAAAAAATCAAAACTTGTCAGATTCCTTATATTGTGAGATCAATCGACTAACATTCGTTAGGTTATCTGAGATAAACGAAAAATATAATGAAAATCAGCAGTTATTGCTTAGAAGTCAATAGTTGGATGCAAATGTACCACTATAAATAATTAAATCTCTCACTTTTTTTGTATCACATAATGAATACTGGTTCGTATTAAATTTGCCTCACTATGATAGTGAGTATGGTATTGATTTTATATGTTTATTTACCAAGTCTATAAATCTTTTTATTTTACATCGATATCCTTATTATTAGTAAACTACATAAACGGGCCCAAAAATTTAAAACTTAGTATATGTATATTTTTTTAACTGCTACATTAAATTAAGAAAGAGTCAAAAACGTAAAAATCAGACTACTGAAGAAGAAAATTATTAAGCTTGCAAATTCTCTTTTTATAATCGTACATCCATTCAATAACATTTATGCTCATACATGGGTCAGTTTGGATTGCAAAGTTCCTCTTGTCCGCCTCACATACATCATAGAATTAATCTTACTTGCAATCAACATTTTTAGCATATTCATAAACCATATTTGTATCCATAAACCATAAAACCATATTTGGTCATAAACATTATTCATAATAATTTCACGGTTCGCAAGCAGTTTGACACGGTTCGCAAGCAGTTTGCAATTTCAAGCAGTTTGACATTTGTGAAGCAGGGTTTAAAGATAAAAAATAAAACATGAAACTAAAAATTTAATTTACAACATTTATTCAATGATATCCAATTATTGACGGATGTACAGTTGGAAATTAAAATGACTCCTTTTACCGAAATTTAAAAATCAATTTAATTCATTTTCTGCTCCTAAATCCTTTTAAACGGTTTAAATAAATACTTCTTGTTAGTAATTTAAATTGAGAATCATCAATCGTTAATTAAACACTTCGAAAAGATGTGGTATGCAAAAACCGGTGGATCTTAAAGATTTTCGGTTACAAGTTACATCATGGGCGGTCTTTATAAAATTGTTCTCTTTTTATTGTTACTGTCTTCCACCGTCGCCTAAGGCCTTTTTTGACTTGGAATAAAATTAGAATATTAGCGAAATTACCCAAAATTGTGACCCAACTTTTTAAAAATTGGTTTCAAAAATTTTATTCAAAATAACTAGGGAATTTGACTCTATGCGTATTTCGACATGTTCAAAAAAAATGAAAAAAACAAACTTGGCTTTTTAGCTAAATTTATGTATATAATGTTTGAGAATGTTTACATATCCTGTGGCGCAACACTCTTCTGCGAAACACTTGACATGATGACTGCTCTCCCAAGAGTGTAATGACTATGACTAAGAAGAATAATATTTCAGATTGTTATATATTTGTTTGATTTTTGTTATAATTACATATTTTTGTTTGATGATTCTTATAATTACATATTTTGTATGTAAATTTATACAAACTCTATATTTTTTAATTTGTAATATCTATGGTAATACGCCTATTTAATTATCTATTTCTTTTTATAAATATTTTTAAATTTAGCGACTATTAAAGAGTGGTTTCTTTTAACATGAATGAGAGAAATATTAAAGTATTTCAAAAGAAAATTTATTCAATTACTACTTTTTGAATTGCATCATCCCAAGAAGGATTCATACATATGTTATTTGTAAGCATTTCATACATTATTATAATACAAACATATGTTCAGGAAACTTCCTAAACATATGTTCAGGAAACTTATCCTCAAATTAGTAAAAGTGTTAGTTTATTTTTATTTATTTCACATGAGTGGGAGACTAAAATTCGCGCCACAAATCCGACTAAATTTTGCCCCATTCTGTTGGTCACTTGACCGTATTACTCTTCCTCGCAAATGATATTTAACATTTTGCGCTTAAAATAAAATCGCCAGCAGAAAAAGTGTAACGGTCCTATGGGGAGCCATTTACTCTTCACTGAATGGCTTTGCTTTAAAACGCCTCTGATATTCAAATTGTGCCAGTCCCTTTGCTTTATTTAACGCCTACGGGATTGTTTTACGGGCCGAATGTCACATTTTTTTTTCAAATATTCGGGAAAGCCCATACCTATTTGAGTGGCCATAACTGGGCTTTACGATTACTATAATATCGTTCCTGATAATAATTATTCTCGATGTGACTTTCTGGATTCCAGCATACGTTTTTAACGTTGGCTGTTTAAGGTAACTAACATACTTTAATTCATATGTAATAAAATTGATCGGACGACACTCATATATAAAGTCAAAAATAATATAATTGTAAAAGAAAATTACTAAAGAAATATGTATTTGGTCCTTTTTAATTTTGATTTATGTTTCCTTTAGTATTATCCTACAATTAATTTTAACTCTTTTAATGAACCTACAATTCATTATTTTTTAAATAAGGGTCCATAAAATTATGTGGAAAAATGTACAGGAAGTATTTTATCCAAAATAATGTTACTTGACTCATCTAGCTGGCTGTAAAGCAAACACATCATATCGCGGTCCATGCTACCATGATACAATATAACTCAATAGGAGTTGTTTATACAACAATAAATACTGCTATATCAAAAAATACTAAATATTATTTTCCTCATCAAAGTCTGCCATTCGTTTTATATGTTTTTGAATATACATGTCTCTACGAAAACTTTTATATGTATTGATAAAGAAGATTTAATAGAATGTGATGAAGAATGTGAAGTGGATGAGCACATTAGACCCAGAGCAATTATAAATTGAGCTTTGTTCCGCTACAAAGATGATCATTGTGATAGTTCCATAGAACAAATAGGGTTTTATAAGTACTAAACGATTAAAAAATAAATGTATTTACGATACTTTAAAAAAAACGAAGGAAACAGATATCATCTAGTTTTAGAAGGGTTATAACGTTTTTAGACATTTTACGTACAGCTGATTTTGTGCCTCATTCTTGAGACAAATCTTGTTTATTAATATTACTACTTATTTGATTACATTAAATTTTGTGTAATATTAAGATTGGCACGTTAAAATGTTTTCCACAAAAATTTTTAATTTTCGTATTAAATTTTTGTGGCAACAATTGTAAATACACTGTTCGAAAATTACTAAAAAATTTTGGTCGAATAGCAAGCATAATATTAACATAAAACACAAATGTTTCTCATAAACGTAGGTAATTAAACCACCTTAACTATATTAGAAATTTATTTTTTGTACTAATAATGAACTATTGAGTTTAACACAAGGTGTTTTTTAATGATCTTCTGAAACGAAAGGATTTCTTAGTTAAATAACAATACTATGCATAAATTGTCAACAGTAGCAAAGTTTTAGAATTGTATTCCATGAATTATAATCCGTAAGTGTGTTCATAATATATAATATTCAATCCATATGAAAAATAATAATTTAAATGAAACAGAATTAGAAGACAATAAGATAATAAAAAAAACTAAAGATTGATAATGTACTGTTGATTACAAAATAGATTATTATAATATTTTTTTGTCAAAGCAATCATTTGTCACAAAATTTACATATTCTGTATTAGCTAGTTACTTATCCTGACTATCTTTGTTCATAGTGTTAATAATATTTTATATTGTACTTGATATTTCTACTATTAAAGTAAATTTGATTCGTGTTGCTACTTGCAATCGCGTTATGAAAACAATTCTATCCGCCTTTTTATTTAATATAAAAAAATCTGATATGATGATATTCCAGTACGTATACGCTAATAAAATTAAGGAAGTGTTATGAAACAGAAATGAAACATGAGGTATAAGGTAACGTAGATATAATATCGAGTATGAATCTCCGGATATGAACAAATTTATTGGTTTCAATTAATTTTCAGGCGTCACTAGACAACAAATATGAAAAATAGGGGATTAAATATAAATTGGCTAATAAGTTTTTAATCCCGAGTTGCTGTCAACAAATCTTATTAAAAAAATTACATGTTACACTATATTTGATTGAAGTATGTACCATTATTATTTACCACTTGTCATCCAGTTGGCAGTAACAATATGCCTTTTTTGTAAAAATCTGATGACTTTGATGAAAAAACTGTGTAACGTGGTTTTGGAGATTTTCGTTAACATTGAATATTTTTTCACGTAAATACGTACTTAGAGAGCTGAATAAATGCTAATCAGAGATATCCGGTGAATATGGTGGATGAGTGTGTAGAACCCAACCAAGCTTTTCTAATTTATCGCGAGTACACTCTGCAAAATACGGTCTAGCATTATCATGCAGAAATGTTGCAATATAAACCATATGTTGCAATATAAACATAATAATTTACAGAAATTATTATGTAACGTCGTTGAATACTCTATTTATAATTCCAATACAATAATCCAACAAAATCAAAGAATTTCAAAATTGTCATCAACACGTAAATCAGCCTCAATTAACCTATCGTCAATTGAATAGATTTATAGGTGTGTATAAACAAAATTGCTCATTTTTCCCTTAAAACAAATAGCAGACCTACATTGTAACTAGGAGTCATTCCTTTGCCTTCGAATGATTCCGCCTTAAAAGGACTGCTATTTAATTTGCCTCCATCCTTTTACTTTATATCTATCTCGTTTGCCTACAGGTCAAATGTTAGTATTATGTCTGAACCGTCATGTTTTATTACAATAAATCTTTATATTTGACAATATATGTTTTTGAACGGATTACAATCTTTACGTTTAAGTATAGATTTAATTCCAAGAGCCGTATTGCATTCCAAATAAAATAATAAACCTGTTAACTACACGGACAATTCGCATCATGAGGACTCTTTACACGTTCAAATCTTATGGGCTATTTATAAATATTAATATTATTATTTTTCATGTTAATAAATTTTCCAGTATGTTTTCATAGGCACTGAGATATCGTGAATATCTCAAAAGTTATAAAATTTAAAATTATTGCCATAGATTGCCGGTAAGCTTTAGGTATAATCCTTGCAATGCTGTTCTTCTAATAATTGATTTTTATATTCTTGGTATTTCTATAGTAAACTTTCATAAAAAAAGTTTGTCGAACCATACAATGGTTTAACTTTAATTAATTCTTTTCAACCAAAACTTTACTGCTAGTTATTGAACAATAGCTATTTCAAAAACAGAGTGGAATACCAGATGTTGCAGAACGCCATATCTGGCATTCTGAATGTGAATGTATAGCAGATTACAAATTTTATTTTATGAATCATTTGACCGTCCAACAATACAGTTACAATTGGTTTTACTGGTACTCTTAATTTAACAATCTTTTATTTTTTTTAACTATACCGAAAAATATTGCATTGGAAATCAATAATAGTTTCCTTATAATGAATGTATCTGAGCCGGTATTTTTTGAAAATAACATCCATCTTTCATTTATACCACAAAATTTAATTAAATATTTTCAAATTGTCTAGTAAACAAAAAGAAAATAAAATAACATAACTGTTTTTATTTTAATATCTTTCCAAAAAAAATATTAAGTTTCAAATGTTATCAAATGTAATGGTGATAAAATTAACCAAATTCATATTTTATTGAATAGTGATGAAAAAAAATCAGTTGCTTGAAAGATATTCCGTAACATATAATTTCGCAAATTATTTTATAATATAGTATGACAAATGAAATTCTTATTAAATAACTGCTAACATAAAATAAATTAAAAAAAACAATTAAAAATATGATGTAAATAATGAAATCTATGGTTTGGCATTATGCAATAAATGAAAATATCGCGTGTACGTGATGAAATAAATAAGTTTATGAAATATTTTAATTAGTTTTTTTGGGCACACCACCGAATAAAAAAAGACAATCACAGGTAGATCACATAGAGCAAGAGATACGCTAAAGATTAACAATTTTTAAGTTTAGCTTACACATTCAATTAACTTAGTAACGCGACAATTTTAATCCTTTAGTGCGATACTCTCACCAAATTGTAGCATTCCCACTTTTCATCAAAGTTAGCAAATCAAAATCGATAAGTGTCACATTTTTGCATATAAAACATATTAAAGGAAATAATTTTAACAAAACTTTGTTATTTACTTTATATAAAACATACCTATATACCAAAGGAACCAACATTTTAACATTTTCTTACATCAATGCGGATACCAGAAGTTACAAGTAAAATTCTTTTTGTACTGATTTATAACTTATAAATGCCTATATATTACTTCTTAAGTATTGAAAATTACGTTTGTACATAGGTTTTGTAAATATGTCAGCATTTTGCTCTCTAGTACAATAACATTTTAAATCTATTTGTTTTTCGTCATACTTCTCTTTAATAAAATTTTATTTGATACCATTTTATTGGCAGTGTTTGTGGTAATTGATAATTTTTTATAACTTGAATTGTACTTTGATTGTCCGCGTTAATAAATATTGAGTGATAATTATATTCACCCATGTTCAACATCTCTTATTATTCAAATAAATTCTTTCGTAAAACGCGACTCAGCCATGAATTTTGCTTCAGCTACACTCTGTTGTCGTTGACTGGCCGCAGTTATTGCTGCACCATTTTTTAAAACACATATCTTGTCATTGACCACTTAGAGTCAATACCATTGGCAAAGTCCGTATTACTGTAAAATTATATTATATTTTTCTTTGTAGGTCGGAAATAAAGATCTCAGTTTTTAGTTTCCTTTAAATATTGTATTATAATTTTTAATACATTCTAATGGCTGTTATCATAACAATTAAGAAAGTACTCATTAAACTTACAGCAAACATGATGTCGGGCCTACTTACTAAATACACCAAAGATGTATTATGGTATTTTTTTTATCAAATCAGCTTTATTTTTTTCTAAATTAATGTTTGAATCTACAAATAGCAATTATAGCTGGCAGTACTCAAGTTAAATTTGATAAGTAGCTTTTCTATATATTTTGTTTTACGTATGAACATGTAGTAATCAACTCTTTCTATTTGAAAACCAAAAAAATTTTTGAATTCACTTACGTTTATTTCAAAATGTTTTTCTAAATCATATATTATTTTATTTAGTATGTTTAATTTCTCAAAATTATCAATGCATTGTCTATATACATCACCAGATATACTTTAATTCCATTCAAGTGATCAACATACACACACTTATTGGAGTGAATGTTTACAAAACCAAATTTCTTTAACATTGAATCAAATTTTTGATTTTAAACTACACAAAGACCGATTGAGTTTGAATACATAGTCATCAAAAATAGTTAAACCTTTTGGTAACCTCATGTTAATGCTCTATATTATAACTTCATAGAGAAAAGGAGTCTTCATATAAAAATGTACCATTTTCAAATTATTTTGACATATTTCTGAATGCAAAACTCTGACTAAATCATACCTGAGAGTTTAAGAAAATGTGTCTGTATAATCAACTTAATAATTTGTGAACATCCCATGGCACAGAGCATTGCTTTTTGAGAGGATCTAATAAGTCATTTTAATAGGAAAAATCTACTCACAGCTTTTAGTTTTCACTCCATGTGGCTTCTTTCCTAACAGCAATGTTTAATTTTTCTCATACGTATTCAACTCCTCTTTTATAGACTTTTCCCACTAATCTTTATTTGATGATGATGCTTCTTGGTAAGATTTTTGTATGCCATTAAGTTGCATAACTCCAACTTGACAAAATGATAGATTAGTTTTTTAATATTTTTACTTTTAGACCTAGTAGTAATTTTACTACTAGGTCTAAAAGTATGTATTTCACATAAGAAATATCCTTTTCAGAGGCATAGGGGCTCGTCACTAGATGTTATGTCTTAGTTTCCGAACACGTATTCTGACTATCCTAACACTGAGCTCTCAGACTCCATACTTTCATATGCCACACTTTCAGTTTTTTTTTATTTACACATTTTTTTGTGGAGCAAAGTATACATCCGCTTTATGGAATTTTCTAAACATACTACATATCGACGGTGATTATTTTACTTGTTTCAGTATCCAACAATCTGTAACCATTAAGGGCATCTTAATAATCAGCAAGAATCCTTTTACTTGCCTTGACATTCAGTTCTTAACGTTTTAAGTTTGAAGTTTGTATCGGGACTTCACATTCAAATATTTTTTAAAAATTTCAAATTTGATTTCATCCCAGACCATAACTCTTCATGAAAGAGATGTCATTGTATGTCGGTTGGTTAGATGTGCCGCTATGGCAACTGCTTTTGCCCAATAATGTATCTGCAAATTAGCATTTATTAACACATAGCAAGTTCTGTTCATTAAAGTGTGCTTCACGCGTTCTGCTAAACATTTTTGCTGCGGAGTGTTACGGAGAAGAAGTTTCATGAATAATACCTGAATTTTTAATGTATTCTTTGATTTAATTACTTAGGTACTTTCCGCCATTATCAGTCCGAATACGTTTTATTTTTAATCCAAGTTGATTTTCAACAAGAATTTTAAATATTCTAAATTTACGGAATGTATCAGATTAATTATCAATAAAATAAAAAAAACACTTTTCCGGTGTTTTCATTTACCAATAAAAGAAAATATTGCGCTCAAACTACTGATTTTACTTCCAGTATTCCACAAACAACAGGTGTATTAATTCTAGACGCTTCTTAGCGCTGGAACTTTTTCTTTGGGAGGGTAGTCTTGAGTGTTTTGCATGCCATTATTTAATTCACACACCATATTAGCTTCACTTTCAGTCAATTTTACTTCATCTGCACGTTTTGGAAACTTGCACAAATCAGCCATGTTTAAATGGACCATTCTCTGATGCCATAAGTAATGATCACTATCATTTGTCTTACACATATATGCTGGAACAGTGTTCATGACAAGCTTTTACATGTTGTCAAATAACTTGCCTGCTGCAACTTTCAGATTTGCTTTGTTAAGTATTTTGCAGCTATCACTAGTGAACTTTACGGATCACCCATTTATTTTTCAAATGACTCACTGAGAGAAGATTAGTTGCTAAGTCTAGCAAATAAAATACATTAGTAATTTGAATTGTTTGTGCCTTTTGACTTTTGTCATTCACATTATATTTTTTACAACTTTTAATGGCAAACATTTTATTATTTGCTAAATGATGCTTGAAATCATTAGTATAATACCAGTCCTGCTTCATAATCATGTGCATGGATGCTGCGGAATAAAAAAAACAACGGTAACGTCATTATATATAGCTGCTGAGAATACTGCAATAAAACCATATTCATTGCTTAAATATTATTCTTGAATTCTTCTTTTTCCTTTTACATTACTTACGGAGGTAATCATATTTATTACATTTAAAACAACGTAAATCTTTGTTAACTTTTTGCATATTTTCATATTATTTTCTCTCCTTGTGATATATATTCTTATTTGCCTATAACACAATACTCGGAGCCTTTTATGTCTTGTAAAAATATTAAGAGCATCTGCAGTTATTGGCACACTGAAACTTTCTTGAGCTATTTGTGGCTTATAAACTTCGGTTAATTCAGCTGGGAGTATTGTCCCCAGCCACTCTTTCCATTCATCGCTCATGTCAAAAACTTAATTCGTAAAATTTATGGGTCTTACTTAATATTTTGTTTACGTACTCTTCTATATTTTGGCAGACTTCCAACGTGGTTGCAATCAAATGTTTTAACAATCCAATACAACAAAATAAACCTTTATCATCAAAAGTGTGTCCAAAATTTACCCAGACTTCTTTCGCTGATTTTGACTCTTAAACATGGATAAGTTTCATTGTATATACTAATTGTATAAATAAGACTATTCTGGCTTTTATATTAAGTCGAGCTTTGGGTTAACGTGGCCATCGTATTCAATGCAACACCCTAAATCCTTGTATTGCAGATATAATTGAACTAAAAATCGCCATGTATTTTAATTATTATTTCCAACTAACATTTCAGTTAGCATCATTTTATTGTTCGAAGACATTGTACACTGAATTTTACGACGTCTCCAAAGATTTCACAACCAAGGCAACACGTTATGCGAGAGACTCTCGTACCAAAAAGGTCGTATCATTATCACGAAGGTCGTATTAATTCGCTGACCGGCGACAAAAATTTCGTCACTCAAAGGACTGTACTTTATTAGATTCACTAAAATAAATTGTTCTGAACACATAACCTGGCATAATAAAATTTTTTCTAAAGTCAATGACAGTAACAATAACGTAAAATATTGACAAACTTTAAGTTTCCATCAATCTTTGAAATCTTTCAAATTCAATACCATTCTCAATTGAAGAAAAAATTCATTATCATTCTCAATTTTTGCCGAAAAGGCTTTGAAGAATTGAAGAAATTTAGCCATGCGAGTAAAATCTGAAAAGTAAGTAAAGTAAAGTAAGTAAAAATATTTCTTACTTTACCCATTAATTAATGCTGTGTTTATTCTATGTAAATACTTTTCGCAAAATATACGAAGTGATAAGAAAGCATTCGGCTCGAGTACACATAACAATGATGTCTTTTACCGTCTCTCAAGTCACGATTACGATACATACTATACATATTTTGCTACAAATAAGTAAAGCAATTGCATTTACATCCTTGAAAATAAATAATTTAAAACACGCAACCACTTTAAGTAAAGAAAGTAATTTTAAAGCGACGAAAAAATTTTGATATGTTATGGGACGCCTGGCAGATGCGAAACATTAAATTTTTTTACACATTTATATCGATATATTTATATATAAGCGAATTGAAAACAAAAAAAAACAAATACTCATATAGTTGTTAATAATAAAAAATATGAAATATGTCTTAAATTAAATAATTTATTGAAACCCTATTTTTAGTTTGTAACACTGTTAGTCGACAAGATGCAAAACTTACAAATTAAGTCGGAAAGAGCCTATAAAACGTAAAGCTGGCCAAATGGCACGTCGCGATCTTCCATCAAAACTTTTTAAGTTCCATTCAAACGAGTCATTAGATGAGTCATATTAAAAATTTTGAAAAGGAAAAGACTTGAAAAAAAAATCTCGAAGAGTTAATTACTCTTAATAAATGTTTATGACTGTTTAATTAGATCTTGATCTAATATACAATAGTCACGTTCAGCCATGAGTCAAGCTTTCTATCATCTCAAACTCAAACATTAACTGTTTATATTGGATTGTCTAGCAAATTTTTGGTGAAGAGTTCGAGATTTTTCTAGAGTGGCTAATATTTTATTATAAGGTATAGTCTCCGGAGGAATCTATGGTAAATGCAGAAATTTGCTATCAGCAGTTAGATCGACTATTTAACAAAACTAACTAATCTATAGGACAGAATTTATATTCTCTCTTTAATAAATAATTCTCACAACATGAAAAAATTACACATTTTGGCTTTTAGAATGCTATTGCACATACTAAAACATATAACTACATTTACAGTGTGGACATTCATCGATATTGTAGAAGTAGATAAAAGTTAGTAAAGGGGTTTCGTATACTAGGATTTTAAGTACATAGTTCAATTATATTGTAAATTCAGAAATATACTTACAATATTACTCAACTGTTCCAATATTACTCAACTGTCATCAGATATAAAGCATATGGTGCAAATTAGTTTTTGTTTCACTTTCCCTACTTTTTTGCTCAGTTTCACCAATTTTTCCTTGTACTGTAGACTGATCAAATCGAAAAAGGTCTTTTTTAACTGCTACTGTTAGTCTAAGAGGACGAAGGGCGTTGTAAAAAACACCGCAGGTAATATTAAGTATGAATAAGGAATAAGGAATGGTATATAAACAGAAGCATTCCTATGAGAAGGTGTCTATGGTGAAACGAATTGCAAGAAGAAAAATAGCTAAATATTTAGAAGAAACACTTGACAATAGATGAAATTACATTTAAACTGATACTGGGCGAAATTTCTCTACTCGATATAAAAAAGACCATGCTCATAAGGAAATAATAAATTAAACAATTAATTAGTTTTTTGTATGTAATCCTCCAAACCAATTCTTCCCTCGCATAAGTGGGAGTCTCCGTCTTCTAATTACCTCGTACAATATATTTACATCATACTGTCGAATTTTACTCCCTTTTATTATTAAATATATTACTACAAAATTAAAAAGAAATAAAGAGAAATAAGATGATGATAATAAAGGGTAAATAAAAATAGAGCAAAGATTCTGTAGAATTAGCATTTCTTAAAATTTTATATTTTTCAAATTAAGATTATTTAAAAAATAGCGTGTTATTCAACTAAGAAACCATCAGCTGATTAAAGTCAGCCCCAGTTAATCATTAAGTAGCATTCTATTTATCAATTTATCTGCAAAAAGTTGGTCTTTAATTTCTTAAATTTAGTAGCTTGTCCTTTTATAAACAATTTATATCTTTGTCTTCTTGCATCAAATACTGAACGACCTTTTCGCGATTTTATAGTTCTGAAGTAAGGGTGAACTTATATTTTCTGCTTGGAGATGCAAATTAAGAGATATTAGGAGACAATGTAACTTGCAAAAAGATTGAAAAATATGAAAAAATAATATGAAAAAAAGTAATTGAAATATTTTCTACCAAAATAACGTATCAACATTCGAAAATTTGTAGCATCTATAATAATAATTTTTAGAAACTCTAATACATTAAGTAAGTTTATTAATTTATTTTAATAATAGCTTCATAAATATTAATCTAAATTTGCTTATTGTAACCTTTTTTAAGTTTTTTTATGTATTGTTGCAAAAATAATTAGATTAAAACATCCATACATTTTTTGCGATCACAAGGCGTTGCTTCCAAATCTCATACAACCGTACTCTCACTCTGTAGTATCTAATGATACGCCTATAAAAAACAAAAAGTGAGTCTGAATTTTTTTTCTGGGTTTTAAGTTTTGAAATTTTTGAGTTGGTTATTAATAAGTTATATTCCACAGTTCTGGCGTGTAGTGTTGGGAATTTCAACATTTCGGTTGTTACGCCATCTGCAAGTACAAAGATGGTTGTTTCCAATAATGACTACATCGTTTAATTTATATATTATGAAATTAAATTAAACTGAACCATATTTATATCATTTTAGAACGTTTATGACTATAGTTTTTTCCCCTTTTTCTCTCGAGGGAGGAAAGGTTGAAGGGTTAAATTTACTTGCCACGTTTATCACTATTGATTTTACTATTGTTAATAACATTTAAAGATTAGTATAGATTGTAAATGTGTAGTTTTTAATTAGCAATAAAAATTAGTACCACCATTGATGATCCTTCAATGATGTCATCAAAACTTTTATTCTTGACAGTATAGCACGTTAATACAGGTACTCATCAAATATTTAGTGCTTTCCTTCAATTCATTGCAATTATCCAACGTTAACTTGATTTGGGAGCTTGTTGACCTATACAAATGAGTAATTCCTCGTAACATCAAAGGATGAGGATATAGATATTATTACCAGAGGCACCTGATATAATGATTCCAGGGTTTTTTTCTTTTTTGCATATAATTTACCATTTTCTAATTAACATTTATAAAGCGATAATTTTACTTTTATAGCTAACAAATAAATTTCAGGTATCTCCTGATACGTTTCAACAGAAAGAAACATAGTTTTTTTTTTGGTCATGGCAAGATAAAAACACTGCCTCGAGTAAGAGAACACAACGTATAAATTCGTAAATTGTGCAGGTCATCGTTGCAAAAGAGGACCTTAACCGATATGCCTAGAAACTCTACAAATGGCGCCGTCCATTCTATTTAACTGCAATGTTAGCACAGTTTATCGTTCAGTCATAACGTCACACGTGATAAACTGCACAGTTTAATTGTTAGTGTATGGCACTCTTAATGGCATAGTTTGTTAAGGCTATTAATTGTAAACAATGAATAAATAACATCAAATATACTGTCAGTTCATTTTGAATGCACTATGTTAACCAGGGTACAATTTTCTGATCTGATATTCTATATGAGATCAAGGTAACATTTTATTAATAATATTGTTTAACAATACTAACTAGTTTAAGAATTTAAGTAAGTTTAAGTAAGAATTCCATTCATGGTACCTACACCATGAATGGAATTCCTTTTTATTTACCTATTTCTAAAACTCGGTTTGTTTCGGAAATAAATAAATTAGTATTTGCCTACTGCAGTATTGTTTAATTAAAATTTATTTCAGGAGATTCACTTGGAAATGATAAACAAGAAAACCTAACTATTACGAATAGAACTCACAATACGGGCGTTCTCTGCATATGTTGGCGCTCAAACATGTAACGGTACACAATATTTCGAATTAAATTATTTGTAAATATTAAATTTTCTCAAAGTATACATTGTCTAGTAAGTCACTCACAGGCGTGAAAACAAAATAATTATGAAAATGTGTAATTTTATATAGAATAATAAATCATGGATTTTTATTATCCTTATGGTATAAGACCCCCTTGTGCTGACTTTTATTATTGTAAGTAGACCCTAAGTACTCTATAGGGTTTGATGGTCTGTGAGCAAAAATACTGTATGAATAAAGAAAATACGTTTTCAAGCGCCATATCTTTTTGCTGCGTAAACGTAAAAACTTATAATTTTAACCTAAAAATTTAAATTACCCCAAGATGACACTATATGCTTCAGTAGGTGATATTAATTTTGACTATCCATGAGAACATGGACGGATAAACACTCGTCAAATAGTATGATCATTGATTTTTCAATGATTTCATCAAACTAATTGACGGGATAAATACTAACTGACGTGTATTTATCCGTAAAAACGTGAACCCGTAAGGTTTCCGTTTTTTTTCATTTTGGGGGAGAGGACCATAAGACCTAGCAAAACTGCTTGTTGAATCAAGCTTAAAGTGGGATTTTATATTTGTATTAAAAAAGACTTACTTTACATTATTGATGCAAGTTAACATAATTAAAAAACCCATCAAGTGCTGAAATTTTTCTGACTTTCCAGATATGGTTGAAAAGTTAGGAAATATTGTAAGATATTTTGAATTATAATATTTTGCAAATGAAGTTTTAACATGATAAATTATAAATGGAATCTAAATTTTATTTTAAAAGTTGAAATATTTAAGAAAATAGACCTATACTCCATGATATATTACTTGATGGGTTGTCCGGAAAAAATGTTTTATCTTCACTTTATGTCTATGAACTATTTATATATTAATATTTTATATTAAATATTTTCTAACATTTTAATTCAAACTAATTGCAATCTCAGTTTACATATGTTTGCAAACGTGTCATTTTATTTAAGGAAATATTTACTCTTTATTATTCATGTAAATTGTTATTCAATTGTAGTAAATTTATTTCTGAACGTAAATAATGACTTCCATCAATTTTAATACCAGGACGATGATTTGTTATTCATTCCCTTCGTTAAGCCTGTTGAAATCTGGAATTTTATGTAGGCCTTGTTTACGTCTAACTAATGCTTTGTCGTGCCATTCAGTGTCCAATTTGCTCGAACAATTACTAAACCAAATGAAAATCGACACTCATTCTTATTTTCATCCAGTTATGTCATCTGCTCTATTAAAAAGATGAGTCAAAAACGTAAAAAATTTAAAAAAGTTCAAACAATAAACTAATCTCGTTATACTTCATACTAAAATATGAAGCAATGCCGTTTTTTATACCTCTGGCTACGTCTATTTCTGCAATGTTTGCGTATCCAGATGGAAAAGTTCATTGCGCTATTTAAAATACACATTATCTATTGATGAACGTATACACTATACATTTGTGTACTGCTAGTTAAGCATCAGAAATAATTAGTTTTTAATAATATATGGAGTAATGTTTACTTTCTGACTGACGCACTATCTCAGCGGTTTATATGAATCGAGGAAATAAACGAGTAGAGCACGGGAGTGAATGGTAACGGAATGTCAACTCGACCGAGTGAATAGAACTGCAGAGAAACGCACACTCCTTTGGTCACTCGTTAGTTAACTCGGCCGAGTATTAACTTTAGATTTCACATTCGTTTAGAATAAACCGAGTACACTCTTTTGGCTAAGTACTCAGGTACTCGTGACGTGTAAATTATTCTAGATTCAGTTAAGTTTTTATGTTCAAACAAACCGGTGTTGGCATGATGGTAGCTACTTTTATGACCATGTGTTCATATGAATTTTGTTTGGATTATATATGAAAACTCATTTTAATGTTTACGCTGAAAATATTCGAATAATGGTTTCTTTACTCCAATAACTAAATTGCAAAGCTGACACAATCAATACGGAAGTTGCCTCTCATTTCCCATCGAAATGTTATTCATGTAACTCTATGTAGGCAAGAAGTTTGATGTTGCGATTTATTATTTATAGCATTTCCACATTGAAGGAAAAAGCGAGCGATTCGTTTCGTTATTTTTCATCACATCGTGAATATTAAATTAAATAAAAATATATTCACTGACAGAGTTTTTTTGAAATAAGATGCCAACGTGTTATCGTGGCTTTATCAATTTATAAATACTATGATTAGTGATTAATTCATGAAGCCTAGAAGGGTCTCCCTTTCCTAGGGTTAAGTAATAAAGGTGATAAATTTCACGATTTTAGGTGAAATCTTACATTGAAAATAATAAATAAAATATAAAGTGAAATAATATTGCTACTTATACTAAAATCATCATATTGAATTTTTTCTGTAAAATTTTGAAATGTTTTAATGACAGATATACAATTTCATTAATACATATTTGGCTTATGTTATAAGTACCAAAAGCGTTATTAAAAAAAAATGCGTTCAATAATCTACGTTTATTCGACTTTTTAGGGTTTCGTACCACAAAAGAAAGAATTGGAATCCCCACGCACAATCACTCACGTATCCGCATATGCGTGACCGACGTTTTTCTCGGAAACTGTTTGATGTATATGAAACTTAAAATTTAATGAAGTGGTAAAGCACACTAACTAATCCGTATATTCATAACAAGCGTATAGAAATTTTGTAAAAGGAAAAATAAATATTCGATTTAGTTTTATTTTTTACATTATGCAGAGAATAACTTGAAATAGTTATACTCTGCATAATATTTCAGTATTCCAAAACTATTTAATTTTGGAATTTTGTGTAAGATAGCCCTAGAGAAATTAATAAAAAGGTTCAGAACAAATTTTTCAGAAACCGTAGACACTGGAAATTTGGCATAAAGAGGTATATTAAACTAAATGTACATGGAAAAGTAACATTCAGAAATACTCAGGTGGAAATTTTTTTGATGAAAATCAGATTCCATTTTTTTTTATTTTATGTCCCGTGTCAAACAGCAATTTATGACAAATCAGTGTGGTCATAAATAACTCTTTGTAATAATGTGTAAAAGTGTATGTATAAAATTAATCAGTGTAATTTCCTTTTTAGAAATTTATGGATTATTTTAGAAATGTTGAAAATATCCAAATATATACACATACGCACACACACGCGCACACACACACACGCACACATACACACATACACACCCATATATATATATATATATATATATATATATATATTATTTGCCCCTCTGCCCATCTCCTATATGCTACGCTTCATCTTCCTAATAAAAAAAGCTTCATCTTCCTAAAGCAAAATTAATGAGGAAAATTTGGCGTTACTAATGTTTACCAGGAAACTAAACAAAGATTTTAAATTACATTGTTTTTGAAATATTTACACCTTTGTGAGATATGCTGGGCGATTACGAATGACTTCGAAGGATTTACTAATGAGATACGTCGATAATAAATTTTGTAGTGAGTAATTGGATAATCCTCATCATAAGATGATAAGTAGTAATAATTATAAATCTTGACAATTTATTTGATATCCAAATCAAACATTATTCTTTAGTCAAACGGCAATCGTTTAACAGTATCAAGATCGAGATCGAGATCCTAAAATTTAATTCAGTTTTTAGTCGAGAAAAATAAAATTACATAGAACTTCGGTTCATTTATCTGTCATACTCTCAAAGTATTGCACTGTTTAGTTCATTTATATCGCTAACATTGTCATTCGTTATCATTTATTTATTCGTGTTTTAAGTTACTAATATGTAATTGCTGATGACCGCAAGCGAGATATTTCTATAGTCGATGGATTCATAATCATACACCGCTATGTTATACGTGCTCAAGTGTATAGAAAACTCCCGAAGAGTGAGCAGGTTCGTTCCTACTGTCAACTGGTTCAAGTGGATAATAAAGCTGTATGGGATATTTTTAGTATTTTGTCAATTTTAACTTTTATCCTTTTTCCTTCTGAATAACCTCTATTACCGCATGCTAAGCGCGTTGCCAGTACTTACTAAATGTGAATTCTGTATTATACGTCGAAATACGTATGCAATATTAGTACTAAATTTAATAAATGACAGCAACATTACACATGAATAATCTTGCAATATTTATTTTTTTTCAAATAATGTAGATAACAAGGGAAATCATAAGTTCATACGTGTTTTATATTACATCTTTTTATTTCCCCAAGATGTAATATTATTAATAAAGTAATATAAGTCTATTTTTAATATAACGTTTTCAAACATTGAGCCATTCTTTAACCATCTAATGTATTACCACCCAACCTCCTCGATTGTACAAATAAAATTGAACACTTTACCCTTAAAATAAAATTGTGGCGAGAAAAATTGTAACTGCTCCATGGGGAGCCATTCCCCCGCCATCGAATAGCTTCGCTTTTAAACGGCTCTCATATTTAAATTGCGTTAGTCCCTCTGCTTTATTTAACACCTAACGTGTTTTGTTACGGATCGAATGTCAGCGTTTATTTGCAACATTTCCCGAAACACATTTTTATTTGAGTATTTTGTGTGTGGAGTATCACATAAATTATATACAAGAAAATGAAGCGAAAGTTTGTT
Source organism: Druceiella hillmani (assembly GCA_039881145.1). NCBI lineage: Eukaryota > Metazoa > Arthropoda > Insecta > Lepidoptera > Hepialidae > Druceiella > Druceiella hillmani. Next base: position 15,941,546 of record JAYKKI010000016.1, on the reverse strand, counting down.
ATAATTCAAATCAATAAAAATAAAAAAAATCTCTTTTGTTAAATTGCATTATCCAATATCATTGAAAATACACCATTCCTTAAAAATTACTTCTTTCGATCTAAAGTTTTAAGCCGAAGGTTAATGATCAAATCTATTTGTCGATAAATTTAAATTTGTAATCATGTTATTCAAACGAAACGTGATATTAAATACGAATCTGACCTTCATGAAAATATAATCATTTCACTACATATATCATTAGTTTGTGCGACGAATGGACCGTAACTTCAACAGGCAAATTTAATAAATATCGCTAATAACACCAGCGTCTTACGTTGTCACATACTTGCTAATTACTCAAATTTATGAAATTATTTTAAGATAAGATGAGAAGCAAAATTAAAATCTTACTACTTATTAATCTCCTTGCCTCCTTTTGTAATCCTTGGGAAATTTTATGGTATTGTTTGAAAATATTAAGCGCGTTCATTATTATTCCTTTGATAAAATACATTTATTTATAAACAAAAAACCCTTAACACATTTCATTCCAAAAGCAAAAATGGTAGCCAAAAAGCTAGGATAGGACAATATAACAATTTCAGAAGAATTTTTATTAAATACCAAAGCAATTTTCAATTAAACATTATGACTATCTTAAGACGAGAGTCAAGTATGTAATTTTGCTTTTACATGTCAATATTTGCTAAACAATGATCTGTAAAAAAAAATTAAAGAATATGTTTCGATATTTGCTAGTATTTGTACCTATCAAGTAAACTGTGTTCTTAAACCAAACCGTAGTTCATAACCTAAAGGAAAATATTTTTATATTATCCTTTGTTTAGTTGAAGCTTAATATTGACGAAACTTTATGTCTGAAAAATTAATTATTATAGGATTTTTTTAGTGAGTATTTAGTGAGTCACAAAACCACAAAAATTTTAAAAATATTTGCTTCTTAGAGAAAAGTTATAAATTTGCAATATTGCTACATTCCGAATTATATGTTTAGCGATGACTTGTAATAGACCAAAACATATTCAAAAAATTGCTAAGTTGAATCGACACAAACAGAAATCGCCATGGACGATGATCGATAAAAATGAACCTCAGACGTTTTTGAAGAAATGTTGCAAATAAATTTAAATACTAAATTTTGTTTACCGATTATTAAGAATGTGTAAAAATTTAAGATCCTTGTAAGCCCTAAGACTCATATAGGAATATAAATCAGGCTGGCTTAAAATTAAGTGTTTTAAATAGAAATTTGTGCTTAAACAATATTAAATAATATACTTGATTTACCAACATCTGTTAAGGGTATTAAATGTTAATTTTCAGAACTTATTATCAGACTATTCTAGGTATTTTGCAAAGTATCAACTACCCGTAGCTAGTGTCTTGAATAATAGTTGATATACTGCCATTCTCTAAAGAGTCCCGTTGCTCATTTCAGGACCTTATCATCATCATCATATTTTATGGGACCACCCTTAAAGTACCCTCTTTCAAATAAAAAAAGGAATCATCGTAGTTGGTCCGCTCGGTGAAGAATTATCGCTGAACAAACATAAAAAAAGATAACGTAGAATTGAGAAGCCCCTTCTTTTTTGATGTCGGTTAAAAACCATGTATATTTGAAAACAATAATAGACAGAACATGGAATTTTATTTTACCTGGAAAAATTTATAATAATCCTATATTGAAGTCATTGTATTTAATGATCTTGTTGAACTCGCTTCCCCTGCAACCTTCCATATCAAACGTTGATCCCTCCGTAATTTTACTATTGATCTTCAGTAATAAATATTATTTTAAAGCTCACTGTACCTTCTAAATTTATCTTCCATTACCTAACACAGTACCGTTCTTTGAAGATCTTGCAAATTAAAATTTATAAAAAATTTATAACAAACTTATCCACTTTTATGTTGTTGTTAATAATTTTTAATAATTTTATATTTTCTATATATGCTTGATAGAATTTGTGACGAAAATATTAAGACGAAATTCTTAAAATTGGCAAATATATAATTGATTAGATTGGTATTCCACAGATTTTTGTATTTTATGTAAGCCATAGTAAAGAAATAAAAGTTTCTCGAATTTTTTATCGTTAATAGTAATAAAAGTTTCAACAAGTAAAGTAATTATTTGTAGGAATATTAAAAATAAACAAAATGCGACAACTTATATTATTAGAAAATATTTAAATTATTGTTCTTCGCTAGGAAGATTCAACACGTTTAAAAATGTTCGACCATTTTTATCGAAATTTTAGCATAAACTTGATTAATAAAAGGGAAAATAAAGTAAGCGATTACACGGTGATCATCATGAGATTGAAACGCGAGCTTCATTATGTAACATGTTGATAAACAATTTCAAATACGCAACGACCTTGATATGAATTATGACCAAATGCGCAAGTATCATAAAATAAATTATATATTTCTCTTATACTCTACAAATATATTTGAAATTCAAGAAATGAGTGAGTGATGCAAATTATTTATATACAAAACGAACAAATTCTAAAATTTAAAATCAATTCGGGGCGTGGTTTTTATTTGAATGAAGTTGCCCGATTCTTATCCGTGAATAAATAATACATAATTTGAAATAAATTAGCAAGCGGTATAAGCAATGCATTTACCTTTTTTTACTACAAAGCTTTGATATTTTTGTGGATTAATAGTTTCGTGTTATAAGTTATGAATAAATGTTTATTATACATGTCTGTCTAACATCTAAATTGCAAGTAAAATTAAGTTTCCTTTAATATACGACAGTATACAAAAGACGAAATGAAAATAAACGTTGATGAATCGTTAGAGACGTAGAGGCATTATTTCAATATTCAAATTAATAGAGGCTATACAAATAAAAATAGTGATGCAGATATCAATAAGAGCCACTTAGCAATTCGTGGGGTCAATAAACGGATACAACATGCAAAACCACCTGTCACAGAAGCTTCCAAGAAAATTTAATGGGCTCGTAAGCTGGAGAAAATATTTACAACCAAGTTAATCGAAGAAGTTAAATTAAATTGTGTTTAGTCCTAGAATCGCTTATAGCTAATGTAATGTATTATCCAGAACTTTTGAGTTGTACACTTTCAAATTAAAACTACTTCTTCCAAGTTGTAAGATGTCTAAATTACACAATAGGCAGGCTTTTGGGCTTTGGGTTTTTAAAAATTTGCCTCCACATAATAAATTAGCATAGCATGCAACTCTTATGTGGGTTTTGAAAAATGTCGATTAATTCTGTGGGTTTTATTTATCAATAGAGATAAAATAAACAAAATTTTATTTCCAAACAAAGTTTTATTTTTCTGTTAATATTTTCATTATTTTCTGAGACATTCTTAAACATTTGCTATGTCAAATCAAAATATTTTATCTAAAAGAAACGAGTCTAACTTAAATATAAATCTAATTTCGTCTCCGAATATTAAGGACTCAGGCATGTAGCATTATGTTGCTTAATGTTATTACTAGTATAACAATTTCCGTTACAAAATTTGTAAAGAATTCTTATTGCTTCTTACATAATTAATAACTACATATAATTTTTACAAGTTCTTCAATAGTCTCTGTTTTCAAACACATTTTCAATCTTGATAAGTAATTTTTAAGTTTCCGCACTTTAATACAAGACATTTATATACTTACTGACGTCCTTTCGACCATCTATTATTGAAAACCCTTTTTTTAGAAAATGTTTGACGTAGAAAATGAAATTTTATCAACCCTTATATTGGTCAGCTAACCTAATTATTAAACACTCAACTATACAGGAGTATTTAAGAAGAAAAATGAAGTACTCAAAAATTTTATTTTATTCTTAAATTTTCATGTGTTGAGTATATTCTTTAAGAGTTATAATTATTATGAAACAGTTTTCAATAAAGTTGTTTTAGCGTTTCGAGAACACTTAGAAATGGTTAGCAAGGCAAGCACACGCAACTGCTAAAAATATAATATAAAAATATCTTTAAATCAATTGTAAAGAATATTCATAATTTCCCAGAATCGTTATTCAGAGTAATAAGTCTACTAAACCGTAAGTACACAAAAGCATAGAAGTGAAAACACTTTCAAGTTAAAAGCAAATTTTGAAAATCGAACATTTATAAATTTCCTTTGAAAAGTATCTCGTCATTAACAGAAATTTGAAAAGTTCGTCAATCAAGCTTTTGTTCAGAACAAGGAATAGATTTAAGAAAATGGAAATGATTAATAAATTTTACAGAAAGGTAGAACGACTTCTTGGCAATTACATAAAATAGCAATTAGGGAGATTGCGTTTATGGAATATTGTCAAAAAGTTAATTGGCTAAGAGGATGGAGTGATCAAATAGTTTAAAATACAGAAACAGTAATTTAAAACTTGGTTTCTACAAAGATGAAAACAGAAGGCATATTTTGTTGAAGCAATTAGATTTACCATGTACATATAAAAAGAATAGAATGTTTTATAAACGTACAAAGTTAGACTAATTGTACCTGAAATAAAAAAATAAAATGAGCAGAAATTTCAAAACCAGATAAAGAAAATAGTCGGAAAGTTATTTATAATTAAATTAGACACTTTTAAGGTACTTCGTACTGCTTTACTTAAAAGACAATTTAAAATTTTGCAATTGCTGAAACATTTTAGAAGTGCCTAATAAGAAGAAATTATACATTATTTTATGTAGGTAGGTATGTCTAAAATGTCATAATGCTTATAATTTTTTATTTTTTTTTGTAAGAATGTTCCAATTTTATATCGGTATTTGGCATGCCAATATTTGTAATTCGTATGCCGACTTATCTCAGTAGGTTTTCCAAAAAACTGTTAATTGAATTGCGTTCATGTGACATGTGGCCTACATGTGACTAAAGATATCGGTTTTTGTTGAATTGGACTACAATAACTAATTATTACTAATAATGTTATTTTCTAATATTTATACGACCCAGATCTTAAAACTGAAAAAAAAAATTTTACAGAAATAATTGAAAAAGTGTCATTTTAATTCGCAAAATAAAGTCGACCCTTGACCATTTGACAAATTCTGTTTAAGGTTACTGATGATATATTCATAAATGAAATCCGGCTAAAATTTGACTGAAAAAATTTTGATTTCCCGACTTAGTAGTACACTCAACGTTATAAAATTGTACACTTCATTTGAACAAGCCTTTCATGACTTTTTCACCGGTTTTAAGACTGCTTAAAATCTTGTCTTAATTGTGGTATGTAATCTATTGAACTTCTGATACTTTATGTCTCCATTAGAGATTGATATACAACAAAGCAAATTTTAGTTTTTCGTAGTCCTATGTTGCTTCTATTCGTATTTAATTTCTTTATTTATCCATTATTATTAATTTTAATACTTACTTTCAATACCTATAACGGAGAAAAAAGAGATAGTTTTTTCTGAAGAATATGTGTCCCGTTTTTCAAATGGTGGGTTAGCTTCTCAAAAATCTGAATTTATACTCTTAACTACAAAATTAAAATAACAAATTATTGAAAATAATTTTGTCAAAATTAAATGAAACTATGTGGTGTAGTATTACTTCTACTTTCTTTAATTTTTTTACCACGACCTACGTTTCATTGTATTACAACATTTTCAAGTTAGCAAAGATTGATCTTTGCCAATAGCCTACCTGAAGATGTTGTAATATAACGAAACCTGGGTCGTGGTATATACTTTCGCTTCTTTGAGTGTAATGACAACGTATTAGCATCGTCAGGTTTAGTGTCGATGTGTCACTACTTATCAATACACTTATTATCACATACATTTTAATTGAATAATTTGTCTTGTATCATTATTTCTTATAATTAACTTACACTTATTAATAAATTATATTTATAGCCCCTATTATCCCATATATAATTCGAAGACCATATTTTTCTGGACAAATAAATAGCAACACATCTTAAATCGGTCAACGCTTTCACCTTTTACAGCGCATCGACTTGAATTAGCCACCCGTTCTAATGTCACTCCTCATACACAAAGCCACTCCTCCTTCCGCGCCTGCTAGCAACGGGGTTACAGAACTCCATTTTCACCACGATCACCACGACCATCTTGGCCATTTTTAGTAGTAATAGAATTTAGATCAGGCTTTAATCTAAATAATACAAAAGATATTGTGTGTAACACTTATAGTTTCTAAGAAACAACTGATGATAGCCAAAGTGATTTTTGTAACGTAAACTTTTTGAACTTACTAGCTTACAGAGCAATATGCTGTCACGACAATATTACAAACTTTTAGATGAATACATGTATAAATAATTAATATACGTCACGAAATTATTGGAAAATAAAAATAAACTTTTTTAAAACAATGGTATATACTTTGTATTGAAACGTCAAAATACCTTGTAATTGTTAATTACTTTCGCTAAATCAGTTTGGAATTTTATGTATTTCCAAGTTATTATATATCATTTTACTATACATATTTCCAGTAATATGTATTCAATATGATGTTATAATGATATTGCGGGGATCTCTGTTTAGTGGTTGGACTGAGTTATGTTCGTTTGGGTAAGATTGGGTTGGATTGGATTAAATTGGGTTAGGTTTGTTTGGTTTTGATTGGGTTGACTTGGGTTGGATGAGTTGGGTTTGACTGTTTTTTTCTTCGATCGAGTTATGTTTTTTTCTTTGATCGGGTTAATATGTATTCAATATGATGTTATAATGATATGATTATTGCTGGCATCTCTATTTTATGGTTGTGTTGGGTTATGTTCGTTTGGGTAAGATTCGGTTGGATTAAATTAAATTCGGTTTGAATTTTATTAAAAATTTTATAAATTTATCACATTAAACTTTATGTGTTAAACAAACCAAAAGTGACGTAAGATATAATCAGTGTAAATGAAGTTTCGATTTAAGACAACAAATATAAGATCATGAAATATACTCAGGCATTACTTACTCGCGTACTTATACAATTTTCTTGGACGAAAATTTTTATATTTTTTTAATTTGTATTTTGAAGGGGATATATTCAAGTGTCCTATTAGGTTATTCGTGTTACTTACATATACTTCTCTTGCCTGTGCGTCTTACTAAATTCGATAATCTTTGTCCACAATCAGTTCCAAATTTAGTATCTGATGTTAACTAATAACATTTCTGTATATTGATATTAATGAAATGAATTTTTGTAGAAGTAATTTCTTTGAACACATTAATCTGTTGATAGCAAAAAAATTTTACACACAACAGTGATTACACAATATAATATTATTTTAAATAGAAAAATGAGTAACAAAATTAAAGAATTTATTTTCAAATATTTTCAGAATTCGTATTAATATTCACATTTAAAAATTTGATATTATTTACTTTTTATTTTTTTAATATTTGATCGTTGCCAAACCTCACGCAATGAGTATTTCGTAGTGGCATAGGAATTATCTTCCTAGCGTGGTAAAACATATTCTTAGTTGTTCGATAATATTTTTGTCGTGGTATTTAAAATAAAAAAATCTTCTAGTTATTTCATAGTTTTAAATTTTCACTTCTATCGACAGTCTCCATACTGCCTATATTTTTTTATAATATTAACACAACACGCGTATACATACATACATATATATATATATATATATATATATATATATATATATATATATATATATACACATATATATATTATGACAAATTAATATTTAACCTATATATTATGAAACTAAAATTAAATTATAATATTCATCTCTATACACACTCACTCATACAGGTAAGCACATCATATAATTAAAAAAAAAATATAGAAGATGATATAAATGTAAAGAGAAAAATATTTAAACGTTATAAAGATTTGAGTGAGGCACAAGAGGAAATGGGACTGATGAGTAATGGATATTAAGGCATACTTGAGTTATTTTTTTTTCTAATGATCCTTGAAAATGTTCATTTCAGGGGAGTTCCTTGTGTCAGCACTTAGTGAACATCAAAGTTTTGTAGCTTAGTCAAAGAAAGACTTTTCGTAGAAAACAGGAATTTGAAAATTGTAGAAAATAGGAAGTTGGCATTGTTGGAAGAAACTGACAGCAAGTTTTAAGAGCGTAGCTCTATTTAAGTAAAAGAATATGATTAAGAGGTAAGTTACGTTTTTTCAGATTATCACAGTAGTGAAAAAAATACAATTATATGAAGATTGTATTAATATTTGGTTGTATTTTCTGAGACGTATGTGCAAATAATTTGGAGGTGTTTTAAATTTGTAAGATATTAATATTCGAAGTCCTTCTAAACATATACATCCATTAATATTCGGAGAAAACACCCCTCCGTACTCACGCATAGATAATAAAAGTGTTAGACAGAGATAGAATTTGATTTCAGTATCTAAACCATTTTATAGCCAAAGTGCATTCCTTTTACGATACGAAGATCGACATCATTTACTTGGGGTCGATCGGTCAGTAAGACAATATTTAAAGGACGAGGTGAATGAGATTAGTAAAGATTTGGTTATTTCATTTCAAAAATTATACTATTAAGGATAGCTTGACACTCAATTAGATTAATTAACAGATCTTTTTATTGAGCCAACTGACCGACTGAAGTAAAATATTCATCAGAGATGCTTATTACGATTTTTAAGAAATTTTAACAAGTAATGGTATGGGCAACTAATTATTTTTATAAAATATAGCCATGCTACTCTTGTATAGCATACGTTTTTGTTAATTTTAGTGTCATGTCAGAAATTAAGTAATAAATAAAGCATGTAATGTTAGAAGTAATTGAGATGATTTTCAATAAATATTCAATGTAAAGTTTGTAATTATTATATATACCCTCGTTAACCTCATAAATAAAAACTAAAGGGATATGTGAAAAAAAATCTCTTCCTTGAGTTATATCAGTGAAAAGATTAATTCGTTAGATAGATGGGGAGTTAGTAAATAGTTTAGTCAAATATATAATAAAAAACTTTATTTATTCATTCGTGCGTTTGTAAAGCTTTTCCTCTGGTTAAATTAGAACTTTTTAGGTGAACTGACAATAGAATGGATATTTTGAAGATAGATAATTCAGGACCAAAATTAGAAATTTCGTAATTGACTATATCTCAATAACTCTAAAAACCATATTTATTACATTTGACATGCATACTGCATTTAGTGATTTTAATCGTCTCCTTGCATAGGTAATATCGTTTTTGTTAATACATCGTTAAACCGAGTACATCATTTTGGCCCAGTAAATTGTTTTAACTTCTTTCATAAAACAGGTCTTGAATTAGAGAGGTGTAAAAAATTATTGAATTATTGTGCAATATTTGCACAAATCACTCATATAAATATTACACGATGCACGCAATTTAATTAAATTAATTTATGCACCCAAAAAATTATTTAATAGCTCCTAAAATATGCGGTATAAGAACTAAAATGAAAATTCACCAAATGTATTATTTATTTTAATTCCTTGTTTATAAAAATTTCGATATCAAAGAGTAAATAAAAATAAATTAATGAATTTTCACAAAATTCCTCTGTACAATAACGTTCCACCAAACATAATCGGTTGCCTCATCTCGTAACAGGAATTGAACCGAATCATAAGCCGGTATCAGGGCTCCTTCGCTACAGAAATCTTATTTGTTTAATGCGACGTGGATTCCAAAATGAGACAGAAAACGGTATGTTGTCTGTAGCGTTTTATTATTTGCTCCATACACTTGGTGAATTAAGAATATAAGAAATCATTTTTGAATATTACATTGGATGCAATATCAACTTTTTGAATACAACATTTCTGTTATGAATCTTAGTTGTGCTGGTTTCACTTTTTATAGGGACGTTTGTCGACAAAGACTGAACGTAATTTTCTTGCTTATAGTTATAATTAATATTTTACTTCCTAAATATATGCAGTTTTAAAATATATATAGATAAAATATAATTTACCTTCACACATTAATGTTTGGTTTCCCATACCACAAAATTTACTAATTGAAATTTAGGAAAATATATTTAGTTTAAACTTAGTTAAATTACAATTTAAGTCTATTGGTTAATTATTAATTGTATATTTTTTAATGTATTTTAACCTAGGGTATATACACGGAATAAGTTATATGTGGCAAATACTTGTTATATATAAAGTAAACTTTTCTTAAATGATGGAGATGGGGATAGCCAAATAACAAAATTAATAAATAAATGACTTATGCAAATACTCATAAATCTTAATAAAGTTTTTAAATTTTAATTTATGATATGCTCATAAATCAGGGAAAAGTTTAGAATTACAGTACATAAAACAAAAGTTTAGTAAAAATTGTTTCATGATACAATTTCAAAAATAATATTCTTCTTATAAGAATACTAAATATCATATTTCCTGCATCAAAATGTTTACAATGAATACATATCTAGGTCTTATTCAAATAGCGAATGCTTTTACAGATTTCTTTGAAAGATCATTGGTAAACATTTAAAATATAAATTTAGTAATAAAATGCTAAATAAATTCGAATTGTATTTCATTCCATCAATTGTTCTCCATCTGTGTCTAGGGTATAATGTTCGTAGTTTCTTACCTTTATGCTAGTATAGATGGAAAGATATTGTTGCCTACCATTTTGTGAAAAATAGATTAACCGGCCAAATTTAAATATTGGGAATAAATAAAAATTTTGATATGAGATATCTTTGGACAGGTTTTTTCAAAATTAACTTTCACTTAAAATCTAAAATGTTTAATCATTCTTCGCATAATAATTAGATCCAGTGACACATATGTCAAATGTGTGGTCCGCCCTAGAATTCAACTGAAAGTTTTGAGATCTGAAAATATTCTAGATATAAGTGTATTAATAAAACTTTCAATTACTACTTGATTGATTTTTATTGCACTTTAAAAGCCTAATATTATTTAGAAATATTCCGTTGTAATAAAACAAATTTAATTTTCATTGGTTTAGAAACGTGACGTCGAAAATCATGAGAATTTTTCTATTTTCTTTTAAAGATAATTTAAATGATTATATCTAAAATATCATACCTCAGGAAAAGTTTATAAACCATTTGATTAGATCTTGAAAGAGTACAAAATATCAATTAGTAAACTTTATAAGGATTGGAATATATGGAATCCATTACATATTAGTATATGTTAAAGTCAGTATTTCTTTAATTACATACGTAAAAGAAAATTAAAAGATATTTCGCGTGCTATTTACAGGTAAAAAAATACTGCTTTGGGTTCCGTGACAAATATGACTCTTTTGTTAATTTTATATGCGTCACCGTATTAATAAATTAACATTAGTCATTGCAAATACGTTATGAATATTACAAACACCTATCAAAAGTTTTTTCCATAACAACTGAGTTATAACCTCATATAAAATATACAATTTACATCTTTAAAAAAAATTTTAATATACGTGTGTATATTAACATGTTCTGCCACACTTGTAGATAAGGCTACTGATTGTTGGCCTCGAGTAGATCAGGTAATGGCAGCTTCATTTTTTACAAATATGTATCCAATAATTTATCATCTTGACACAACCTCGTTTGCATAATCAGCATTACTGTACCCAATTAATTCTGTAGTGTCAGTGATTGATATATAATATTGACCATAATTTTCAGTTTCTTTTAAATATTTAAATATTTTCTTAACAGCATTTCAGTGAGCGTGGTTATAAAAATGTAAGAACCTACTCACCAAGCTTACAGCGAATATAATATCTGGTCTGGTACTGTTGCTGCATGAATGAGTGATCCAATCACTTTTCTATATGAATAGGTCTTTTCAGGTGGTCCATTAGGCTTTTTCAATTTAGCATGTGGGTCTACAGGAATGCTGTTGGAATTTGCTTTGTTTGTGTTGAATTTTTTTTACGTTTGTTCAATATGTTAAGTTTGGTAAATAAATATACCTTTATTACATCTTTCTGCATGCCCACAGAATCTGTACGTAAACCAGCTTTTAAGTCAAAGTTTGTATTCAGTTCATTTACTATATTCATCATCATAGATTTCTTCTTTACAAAGTGGCAAACTGTCATCAATATAAAGACACAAATGACATCATGATGCTTTACGATATAAATACATTGATCTGCTTCGCTTTTTGTAGAAATAAATTTGTCTAATATCGAATTGAATTTTGCGTTCCAGCACCTGGGGGTTTTGTTTTAAACGGAAAGAGATTTTACAAGTTTGCATACAGGTTAGGTTTGCGGTCCAAGCTCTCAGGTGGACTCATTAATATCTCCTTCGTTAGTTCACCATAAAGAAGGCATTGGGGATATCAAATTAGATTATGTTTAATTTTTCATATTGGTATTTTTCATACATTGATTTTTCATTCTGTTATAAAAAGTAATAAACGTATAGAGCGATACTTTACTGTGTATGCGAATATTTTATCATAATCAATACTTTGTGTCTGTGTGTGTCTCTTTGCACAAACACGAGATTAGTAAAGGAGATCTGTTCCTTGATGCAAAAGACCCATCACCTTTGCACCCGGAAGTTTTTCTATCAATTTCCATGTTCCATTGCGATGATGTGCTTCTAATTCACTTTTTTTGACATCTTTTATTTTTCAGAGACAAAGGATGAGACTCATTATTTTTCAGAAGCATAGGGATTGTTGATCTCTCGATAACGCGCAAGTGTCCTTTTTCATTAAACTTAGTGGATATTTCCTTTCTAGGTATCAGCGTTATGTTTGATTGAGGTGGTTTTTAACCCTGTATATGGTACATACTCCCTTCCAGTGTCTTTATTAGAGTAATATTTATTGGCAGTGATATTTGTAATGCTTAATGTGTCATTGCAGCTGTCATTTTCATTGTCACTTAATGATTTCTTGAGGTTTAATGTATTTACTGAAACATAACCTCTTTTTACTGTAGACCATAGAAAAACAGCATCTCTACTATTTATAACTATTCCAGACAGAAAAATTATAAAGCCTTTAGTATTTTCGCAGTATCTAATATACATTAAGGCCTTTAATATTTTCACAATATCCAATAAATCGAGCATTCTGTGCTTTAGGATCCCCTTTTCTCCTTTGAAAGGTGATATATCATAATTTCTCAAAAGAATATCCTTTGATGTTCAATATGTGGTTTCTGTTTATACCACATCTTCTCTAGAATTTTGCATTCGAGTGACCGATTCAGAGGTCTGTTATTGAGAAAATCAGCTGTGTGCATTATTTCGGCCCAATATAGCTTACAAAGGTTTGCATTTATAAGCTTAAACTTAGTCTTCTCTACTAGAGCTCGATTAATTCCTCCTGCCACTCCATTTTGCTCGGGTGTATAGGGCGTGGTTGTTTGATGCAGAATGCCGGTATGATTTAAGTATTATTTTAAGGTGTTGTTGTCATATTCAAGGCCATTGTCAGAGCAAAAATATTTTATGTGGCAGTCTAATTGTTCCTCCACTTGGTTTTTAAACTGTTTATACTTGTTTACGGCTTCGGATTTTCTATGAAAAAAATAAACGAATGCTTTCTTAGAATAGTCATCTATAAAGGTAATAAAATACTTGGCTCCTCCTAGTGATATTGTCCGCATGGGGCCACGGACGTCAGAATGGATTATTTCAAGTAGTTTTATAGCCCTTGAACCAACATGTTTCAAGGGCAAGCGTATTTATTTACCTTCTAGACATGTCATAAAAGTTATTTTATATATTTTCTTGGAAAATTGCATACCATTAGTATTATACTCGATTTTCTTGAGATCTTGGAAATACAGATGTCACATATGTAGGTGCCATAAATAAATATCTTGCTTGTTAACATCTGATACGTACGCATTATCAGGATATAAGGTAAGCCCGTACATATAGTTGATTAAGCTTGCTGTGTCAACCACCTCATTGTTTTTATTTAGTATTTCACAGCCTTTACACAGCCTTTACTATTACTTATTAACTCACCACCACTTTTGGTTATCTGACTGACTGACAGTAAGTTTGTTGTCAGTTTAGGAAAATGTGGCACACTTTACAACAATGTAATTATAATTAACGTCACAGTTACTAGTAGAAGCTATGAAATCAGCGCCATAACTTGAACTTTCTTGACGTGATTTCTTCGTCAGTTTAAACTTGCACTCTGAATTTATATGTCCGTATTTATTACAGCTGAAGCATCCAGGTTCATTAGTTTCACATTTTTTATAACTTTTTTTCTTATAGATTGCGGAAAAAGTTGTTTAATCACCTTCACTTAATTAAACATCTTATAAGATTTTAGCCTTCACCGAGCTCTCAATAATATTAATGCTGGAACTTTCCATGGCTAGGGTCATGGGTTTATGTGAACTTGGTTGACCGGAGAGTAGTAACATTTCCAACCACTCATTGTTTACTTTAAACCCCATATTTCTCAGTTTGTGAACTGTTATCATTATTTTGCTGACATATTCCTCTACGTTCTGACAACTAGCAGAATTAGTTATACATACGTTATGCATTAAGCCCATACGGCGTGTTAGTCCGGAATCGTTGAAAGCATGCACCAAGTTGTTCTACACTTCCTTGGCAGACTTAGTTTGTCGAATCCACAGGTAAAACAATTTTTGATTTTGCTTTGAATCTACAGGTGTTTCACCTTCTATAAAATTCCATATTCTTCGTGCTCGAAGTAAATTCTCAATTAATAAATAATTTTTGCGGCCAGTTAATTTTTCAATCATGTTTAACGCCATTGGATTTTTTAAGGTCATCTTTCCGTTTGTTTTAGGAATTTTTATATGCACGAACAGGGCCACGATAGTCGGTGAGGTTATGTTTTTTTTAGTTTTATCAAACTTGTTTCCACTTTTCACTTTTATTAGGGTTTCTAAGCTAATAACTGGACAGATTTAAAACAAAAAGTCTAGCACTTCGGTGCAATAACACTAATTGAATTAAATTTACACACAACTACGTACGGTAAAAAATATTGCTTAGTTCTTATATTAATACAATATAAAGATGACGCTAGTATGCAAAAATAAAGGTTCGTAATTTAAGTTATATTAATATTTTAATGTATATAATTAGGATTTCTGAACATTTTTTTGCCACAAGTAATAAAAGTATACCCTAAGCTAATAAAAATTTTATTTTCCATAAAACAGTTGAAATTGAACGAATTCATCTTGAGACCCAATAATATTAATATTTGAATAAGCATAAAAGCAGAAAATGCCAATACTACGTAGAAATATTCGCAGTTAGAAACGATATAATCAAGAATAAAAGATTCGAAATGACACACTTCGTTGTCCGAGTAAAATAAATATGGAGCTATAGAAGGATTTGTTTCTGAAACTATTGCTAAATCAACAAATTGGCTGTAAAATCAATTACAGGCTTTGATAAATACGATTTTGTGAATTAAAAATCAGTTAATGTTCTAAGTTCTTGATAAATGTAGTAAATAAAAACTCTCTGAATTCTATATTGTTATTGTCAATAAAAGAGAAAACGTATAAATTTTAATAAATTTTTTTTCTACTTGTTAATTTCTAAGTATTAAAGAATTGTCATTTGAAATGACAAAATTCTTTGAAAATTGCTTTGAATTTTCATTGGTTTCTAACTAATAAGATTTTTTTGTATAAAACTTGTTTATTGACATGATCTTTGTACAAAATTAATCAAAATCAACAAATTGTATTAAATAAACGGGGTATTAAATTAAAACTCGCTACATCTCTTTAAAATAACTTTTTATGTTGTATTTCAACTTAATATGATGTTTCAGTGAAGTCCGAACTGGATAGAAATTAATATATTTGTAGTCATAATCCGATTTCTCTTTTATGCAGAAAATCCACATAAAACAGAAATTTGACATGGAAATACCAGTTCTATAATTGGATTTCGGTTTTACGTGGAGTGCCTAGATTGAGAAAACGTTGATTTTTTCCAAACTTCAAAATATAATATATAAAAGATTAATTAATATCATTCTTGTATTTTACATATTTTTTTCTTCATTCGTTTCATTTCTATGAGAGATTCTTGGAATAGCAATCTTTGCTAATGACCTACCTGAAGATGTTGTAATACAACGAAAGCTAGGTCGTGGTAAAGAACTTAAAGAAAGTAGATATAATACTACATCAAGTAGTTTAATTTAATTGTGAATAATGAATTTCTACAAAATTAATACCAAATATATTCAATATTTAAAATTTTCCTGTAATCATGCCTTTAATTCTTCAGCCACATTTAAATAACATAAGACCCTTAGCCTTATTTAAAATATACCGACTTTTGGTACTTTTTGGTGTAAATTTTATTAGGGCAATATTAAATTATTTCTTAAATTTTAACTTAGGGGGCAAGTATTAAAGAAATTACTAAATAGTAAACAAAGAAGTAAGTATTAAGGAAAGAACTATGTAATAAAACAAAAAGTAAATATTGTAGAAATTATTATATAGTAAAATAATTCCTTTTCAATTAAGCTGTATTATAGAAAGCGTGTTTGTTTTTGTACAGTACTTTTTGTTTCTCTAAATTCAGACACTAATAATTTAATCAGCTCTCTTCTAATTTTGAAGTGATAGCTTCTTGATTCGCTAAGATTTCTTGCATTGAAAACCAAGCCACTTTAAATTTTTTTAGAGATGTAGAGACAGCTCACAACTGACAAGTTTGAAAACAGTAGCTAGAGGCAGTATCACTTGGTGATAAATTAAGTGTTTCGAGTAAAGTAAGTGGAACATTTTTAAAGCGTTTAGTTTTTTATTATTTCATGATTCTCATTTTTGTTTCGTGCCTATTGTGTTTTATGTTACGGTATTTCAAAAGGAAAAATAGGGTCACCTCGGCACCCCCCCCCCCTCCGTCACTCAACTATCTGTACGAATCATATTTCTCGGAATCCGTTTGACACAGTTTGATATATTTACATACGACTTATGGCATATCTATATCCTCTTCTATATCAACAGGTAATATTTACATATACATATTACCTGTACATACGTACAGGGACTATATTAAATTTTTAAATATAATAGAATAATAGGGTTTAAATAATTTCTTCAGAATTCCATTTAAATTCTTCTAAAGACATTTTTTAATATATCTACAAAAAATCTACCCCTCCCCCTCTCCAATAAATTTCTGAATTTTCTGTAATCAAAATTATGAAGAAACTACTATACGTCAATTGAAGTTAGAGTTAACTAGAAAATTGTAGCCATGATTCAAAATCGAATTTTTTTAAGAAATTTAAATTGTTTACGCTTGTGAATTTAAAATTGTTTACAGGTTTGTAGCGGACATTACACTCGGACTTCACAGATTTTACTTTCTAAATCATTTAGTTTTTCGTATTTTAATGCTAATAATAAATATGGCATTTATTCTAAGTATTTAATTACCTTTGTCAAATTTTTTAGAGATCCAAATATATCTTTGGTAACAATATTTTGTTGCTGCTCAAAGTATTATAATTGAAAGTTCTCAGTAAGATTACGGTAATTATTACTATTAAAAAAGATTATTGACAAAATTTATTCGCCTTGAAAATTAAATACTTATTCATTTTCGATTGATTTTTTTTATATAGCTTAAACTTAATAGCACTTCAACAGTTATAATTAATAAGCATTAGTAAAGAGTGATGGAACTTTACAATGTAATATCAATAAGAGCCTTATCCCATATACAATTTATTTGGGCCAGTATATGCATTACATTCGAAAGAAAGCATAATTTGAATATAATAGATCCTCTTTAAAATATATAATAAATTGTATCGTCGTTTTGTTATCCAATGGTTATACGGTGTGAATTACGTGACAATAGTCGTATTAGAATAATAACACTAGATGAAAAAGCACAATAGTTTGGGAGAGTGAGTAAATTTTTTAACATAGTCGAAATAAGAAACAAAAGTGTTCTTAAGATATAAACAAATAGTGAAGTGTATGATTCGTTTAAATGTTCTCTCGAGAAAAAATATACCAACCGTTTTTAAGTGCAAACAATTAATTTACTAAACTGAAGAATAATGTTAGCAAATCGTAAAATTGATATCGGTTTTTTTTTAAATTTACGAAAAGTAAATGACTGTAGATACTTCACTAAAATATTGCTAAAGAAAAATGTAAACTCGACAGTAACGGGGAAAACAAAATTAATTTTAACATTATTAATTATTCTTGATTTGTTTTTTAACGGGTATTCAAGGTTTCTGTATACAAGTAGTAGAATTGTTCATAGGATTTCTTATTTTTTTTCAAATTTTACGTATATAACTATTCTGGACCGTAAAAATTTAAAGATTATATTATAAGAAGAATATATCGATCAAGAAATAGTAATGATATGTAAAACACTTTCAGATACGCATATAATCACTCAATTTGGTCGAAGAGTATTTCCTAATATTTGATAATTATTCTACGAGAGCTTTCGCCAAACATTTGGTATTCGACTTAGGCAAAATATACTATTTGTTTCAATTCTAGTTAAAACATGTTACATGAAAACTTAAAAAAAAATAATGGCTACAAAAATATCTCAAAAAAAAGTTTTAGACGAAGGCCGGGCAAAATATTTTTACATATTTAATGTATCTGCTATAAATATTTTAGTCATTTCTAACTTGAACTGAAAGTTTAAAATAAATAAGAAAATGTTTCTGGTAAGAATTTATACAGAACAAGAAAATGTTGCTAGTGAGTTCATAGTAACTAATACTAGTGAATTGTTAGTATTTAAAGTAAGTTTACAATGAACAAGCAAGTTATCAACAGAACATAAAAATTCATAGATTAGTGAGAGTACAAATTCATCTATAGCTTGCAGTCAGAAAAAATAACTGTCTTAATTTGGAAACTTCAGACTCTTCTTCAAAAGAAACAAACAAGTTCAATGACACATTTATCCAAGAAAAAAATAAATGTGTCAAATTTGTATTTCACTAGTTACTAAAACAATTTTATTTTTTGAATTAAGGATAAGAACAAGGCTTCCAAACGTTAAGATAAAAGCATTAGTTATTATTATTTTTTCCGGTTATTTAATATCAACCCTTATAAGGTAACCGGCGACCTATCATAAATTAAGGAAGTCAGTTTTTTGGCGCACCCAATTAATGGTTAAAATAATGTGAAAATTGTTATTCTGGTATTTAGTGGTATATAAACTTCATGTGTTTTTAAATAACGTGTTTTAAAATTTTGTTTTGAAACATTAAAATCAATTTATGCACCCTATCTTATTCAAAAGCACGTTAGCAAAATAACGTGCTTTTAAATAAAAAAATTGGACGAAGAAATTCATTTGTGTCCTTTAAAATAAATTTAAGTTATTTTTAACTTCAGAGTTTATATATGAAACTCTTATTATACTTAATATTAAGTATATCAACAAACTTTAGTTACTAAATAATTATTATTATTAAAGTTGCAAAATACTCATGTTTCAAAATATTATACAGACTCCTTTCTTCAGCTAAATATTTCTTATTAAAAATTCACTTTTATTGGATTTATTTAGAAGCTACACAATTTTCAATGTTTATTTCTTACGATATAGGATATAAAGGAAATAAAGGCGGACTGAATATCTCTTATCATAAAAATAAATATAAAACATTATTTCAATAAACATAAGCGGGGAAGTCCCGCTTCCAAATAGTAATTGAATCGAAACAGAAGCCAAGATCACAGCAGTTTCGCTACAAAAATCTTATTTGTTTATACAAATAAGACAAGGATTCAGAAATAAGACAGAAAATGGTATGTTCGGTGTAACGTTTTATGGATTTTATTGTTTGCACCGTAGCGCCGGCGACGAGAGGAAAACAGGAGAATTCATTTACTTGATTTTCCCCAGTTTTAATTCCGCATCTCTTAAATTGTTTGCAATATTGGCTCTTTGCCCTAACGACATTTATTGTAGACATTATATAGCCACGCATCTTTCTCACAAATATGTGTCTTTATTAACCTGGGAATTATTTGTAAAACGTAGATTGAGGTACAATATTTCTTTTTGTCTTAAGCTCATCTTAATCGGTGTTACATTTTTTTAAATCCTTTAAGTATAAAAATTGAAAAAGTCATCTCCCAGTATAATTAAGACAGTTTGTTACGCACACGATTTTTTTTTATAGTCTTTGTGTATATTAATATCATTACTTTGTAGCAATTCTAATTAACAAGATTTTTATTTTTCTCAAATAAACTTTTAGTGTAGGCGAATTGGAATTAATTAAAATACCATTTTTACATAATTTATTTATTATTTTTTTTTACATTTGGCCGTACTGTTTTGCAGTATGAAGTTCAAATTTTATATTTTTTTCATCAACTAAAATTGCCAACTGTCATGAAATTGAATTTACTTTAATTTAAAATAATATAAATTGCTTTATAGAATTTAATATTCGTTTCCCATACATCTTCCAGGTAAAAGAACTACAGCAGTACTCAAAACTTACCTTAAATATTATTAAAGCTACACTGTTTAAAAAGTATTACTAAATAGTTTCGTTGGCTGATGGCATATGATCAGGGATAAATTAAATTCTGAAAAACAATCATAGTAAATTTTATTTAAATAAATGTAAATTTAAGTAAATAGCATATATATTTGAAATATTTTCTAGAGTTGTTAATTACGAATATAAAAATATTAAATGTCCTTAGCTATTTTTATGTTTCGATTAAATGTAATTTTTCAAATAAATTGTTGTCCTTAAATGAATTTGCTTATTTGAAATACTTGGTGTGAATGTTGTATGATCAAGTAATAATCATTTGGTGAATTCCCATTTTAGTAATATAGGCTTATTCAGAGGTAAAAAAAACATATTGAAGTATCTTTACAAATAACTGAATTAAGTGAAAACATCCTATTAGACTTCAGAATTCTTCTTTTTCTAGATTTTCTTCTTCTTCTTTCATTTATTTTATACAAAAAAATACTGTGCCAATACCTACCGAGAAGTCCTTCGTATAATTTAACCACATTATATTTTATGGTTTATTTTTCAATAACCTTACTGCAAAATTATTCTCTTCTCTCAGGGTACAATTTGCCGAACATTGTCCAACGAGAATTGCGAGAAATAATTTGCAATATAGACAAAAATAAACCTGTTAACTTCAAATCAGTACAACTCACACCACGATGTTTTCGTATAAATTTAGACACAAACATTTAAGGTAACATAATATTTCTACTAAACTATGTACAAATCTAAATTTTTCACAATGTAAATATATTGGCTACTATTTCATTCACATTTGTAAAAATATGGTGTTTATTTGAATAATATACCTTCTCACCATGTAAATATGTAGATATATATACAAGTATGTTTTTTACAGACACAAGAAATATACGTTTTAATACATTAATTTCAGTTCAAGTGATGCATTTAATTTAAGTCCTAGCGATGGAGTTTCTCTGACTTTTTTACTAACCCAACTACACATTATAAGTTGCAAAACTATTACTCGTTAATTAGTGAACCTATTTTATTGTATTAATTTCGTTATATATGCTACTGCTGTGAATATTCTTCAACCATTTAACAAGAGCGGTTTGGGTGGTAGGGTTGGGAACACGTAACCCTAATAAAGATACCATTTACCAAATAACATTTAATTTATTATTCTACATAATGAGGTATACGAAAAAATAATCGCCGCCTTCAGATATAGGGAACTACCATATAAATAATGTTTTTAAAGATTTAATTTCATAACTTTGTGGCTGTTATCAATTTGTATATCACGATGAAATCCACCTTTATTATTTGTGGTTAAAATGGTTATGACTTCAAAATGCACAGATAGACAGACGGATGGACAGGTAGATGGATATGGCGAAAGAAGTCGGCTATCTATTTGATCAGGGAACCATAAAAATATAATAAATTTTCCGAATTTGTAGACACTGGACTAATTCTTTCTGCATTTTTCAAATTATCCTCCATGCTATTAAGATATGATATTATTACTATTTATCCTCCATGCTATTAAAAAAATTCCTCCAAATTTCCTCCAAATTATCCTCCATGCTATTAAGATATGATATTATTACTATTTATCCTCCATGCTATTAAAAAAATTCCTCCAAATTTCCTCCAAATTATCCTCCATGCTATTAAGATATGATATTATTACTATTCAAATTAATTAGGTACCTCATCACTGTAAATTTCCTATTTAAAAAGCAACTTTTTTTTTGATAGAAATTATATTGAATTTTAGTAAAAATTGGAATTAATCATTAAATATGCTAACTTGGATAATTTTGGAATTTTCCATAATTTTTTTCATTCCATCCGTGAAATAACATACTTAACATATCAAAATTACATTATTGAAATAGAGACAAAACGAAAGGAGCGTTCGTTTTAAAAATATTTAAATGGTGCTAATAGTTAAATACCCATAATAGACCCACTGAACAAACCAATATATTTCAACATTATAATTTATTAGTTTTGAAGTTCAAACAACTTTAGTACGCGTTTTATTTTTCTACTTAACACGTATATTATTAGGAGTACCGCATTTAATATAAGGTGATATATTGCAAATCGAACCAGTTTCACAAGTGATTCGTATCATTTCTTCCTTAGCCATGTTCTACAGTAGCGGTGTATGTCTCCTTCATTCTATACCAATACTTTCGATTTTGTACTTTTTAAAACCAATTCACTCCAGCTGTTCTTTTGATATCATCGTGTCATCACATATTTGGTCTCCTTTGTAAGTACTTTTCGTCCCACGGTCTTCATTTCACGAGCGCCTATCACCACATTTTGTTTTCTAACGACATGACAAGCTCATTGCCACTTAATTTTCGCAACATGTTTGATTACATCTGAAATCCTACTGTTCGCTCTGAACCGTTCGTACCTCTTTGGTTTTCTCAGTCTGAATACTACCAGTTTTTTCTAATTATTCTCTGAGTCAATCTGAGCCTAGTGAGGATTTTTTTATAAATACCCCGTTTCAGCTCCTTAGTACTGGTATGTATGAGCGTTTTCCGTTCATAAATTGAGAATACAATTTTGGAGTAGGCTCCCAACGCTAGTCTTATGCACCGGTCCATTTTGTTAGTATGTTTTTTTCCAATAAATCCTCTTTTCAAGATATACGTTTTTCTACCCCCTTTCTGTAATATATAATTTTAATTATAAATTAATACGTTTACCAGCAAAAGCTAGATAAGGGGTTACCGCTTAAATACAATTAAACTTGATTTAAATGTAATGGTCGAATACCTAAGGAACACTACAGTGTGTAGTTAAGCAAATGCAATAAAAAAATAGGTCGCTCTCAAAAACTTCAGAGTAAAATAAAAAAGTTACTGAAAATAATTGGATTCATATTAAGAGAAATAAAAGACCATATAGCCGTTTTTATAAAGACACGTTGAAAAGCACAAAAGTACGTTGAAGAAGACATCGAGACGGATCTCAAAAAAGTGGCACAAAAAATAATCGATAAATATAAAAGTCTTAAATTGTGTATACAATTACCCCTTTGATAAGATAGCTATTCTGGTCAATAAACAAAACATACTTTAAAAAGTTATAGAAATATAATTTATTTTGTTATACAGGTCTAGAAACCAAAGCAGTGTAGTAACACAGATTATAAAAAAATTTGGATTTTAATTTAATAGAAACCGAGATAAAACTGGTCTTTGATAAACTATCTAATATAAAAGTCTCTGACGAAGACAACGTCATAGTGGAAATGGCCAAAGAAGGAGAAAACTTGCTCATGCAGTTTCTTAAAAAAATATTCGATAGGTGTCCTGAGGAAAGCCATATACCAAAAAAATTGGAGAGAGTCATACTATTGTTAAAGAAAGAAAACAAATCGGGCCTGAACAATTACCATCCCCTTAATTTGTTATCCTAAACAATACAAATCATTAACTAAGACCAATAAGACAAGAATGAACAAAAAACTGGACTTTTTTCAATTAGTTGAATGGATAGGCTTCAGGAATGGATTTAACATCATGAACCACCTATTGGAAAAGATAATTATTTAAAAAAGGATTAGATGCCTTGATGGCTCGCATTTGATTGCATTTGATCGCCTTTGATTGCACTGAGTTTTGGACAGTAATTCAGTATTTATAGAATGTCAGAACATGCCACCACTACACTCGTCTGATAGGGAACATTTATTTAAATGCAAGTTTGAAAGTGAACCTCCCACCGAAAACAAATTACGGGATTAGAAAAAACATGGTCTTAGTGTCGCATGAAAAAGACTGAGTATTCTAAGATTCACATTCGACATTGTCAATTCTCGGCGCATGTATTTTTTGAGGTATATGTATTTTTTTATTTAGCTACGTCTGTAACTCGAAGACGTTTTGCGCGATTTTCATTATTTATTTTTTTGTTTTGAAAGGAAATGGTTTTAGAGAGGTTCATACAAATATGATTAAGACATGATCATATTACACGGACCTCTCTAAAGCCATTCCCAAACCGTATAAATACGATTATTTCTTCAGAAACGGGCAATTGATATTTAGCAGGTCTAAGATTCACAGACTCTTTAAATGATATATTTTAAAGCATGGAGATCATGACTATGCCTAGTGCTTACGTATACGAAAATATTATGTACGCCAAAAAATATTAACATGTTTATTTAAGTTGTAATGAATACGACTAAGGTACTAAGTCTAGGCATAGGCATACTGTCCAGGATCTCAAAAAGTTTTATACCCAATGGTGTCAAATTTATTAACAAACTGCCGGTATCTATTGAAGTTTTGGACGACATTCATTTCCAGAGCAGAGTGAAGGTCATGCTTACAGGAAAAGCTAGATATACAGTGAACGAAGTATTAGCTGATAAGTAAATATTTTGATTTTGGCATTTTTTCTTTTTTAAAAATTTAAGTTTTCTCATTATATTATAATAATGTAATTTTATCAGTCGGTATTTAATATTGAAAATATTATATCCTTTGTTTTTATTATTTACACGAAAAGTAATTTTAACTTTTTGTATTATTATTATTTCATAAAAATATACTATTATAAATTTTAATTTTAATGTTTAAAATATTATTTTTAATATTATAAGTATTTGTTATGTTTATCTGTATATTAAATATCAAGATAAGGTCAAAGATAAACCAAATCAAACACAACCAAGGTCAAAGGAACCAATTCGAAAATGACGACACAAATTCATGTGCGCCATCTAGTGCCATTAAACGAATCTACTTCGTCAATCACATAGCTGGCTGTATGCAACCGCAGATGTAATGTTTTCGTGGAGTTATCTTATTTTAATATTATTTAACTTAATAAAAAAAAGGGTTTCAATTTATATGCAGGTATATTGATACGACAATGCTTCCATAGCTTGGAATTTATGTAAAAGTAATGAACGGAAATTATTTTTAAATAACAAAAGGTATAATAGGTAGATCCAATGACACTATACTACATAGATATACCAGAAATTATAGAAAATTAAAGTGATTTAATTAGCCACTTCATTCTGCGCCAATCAGTTTTAATTTATTACGTGTTTGCGGAGATTGCGTACTTATAATTGTAGGCACTGGTAACACGATCATGCAAGAACCGATATATCAAAGTTCATACCGAATATTATTAGATAATCTTCAATTACGTTATACTGTCCGTTTAATTACCTTTACCAAAAATTACCATTTTAAATACTCTTCCCTACTTCCAAAATTAATCAGACTTTTACCATAATTATTTTAAATTACTTTTAGAAAGTGATAAGACAAAGCCGAGTTGTTTGAAATTATTTCAAACTAGCTGTGCGTACAATTAAAGTTATTTAATTAGCCACTTCATTCTGCGCCAATCAGTTTTAATATATTCCGTGTATGCGGAGATTGCGTACTTATAATTGTAGGCGCTGGTAACACGATTATGCAAGAACCGATATCGGTTCACGATTATGCAAGAACCGATACACTTCATCAATGATGAAAAGGTTCAAATTAAAAAAATAAAATTTATCTTAAAGAAATTGTAATACTTTCCGTCTACATACACGTACATATCTACGGCATCTTTTCCCTTTTCTATTATTTTATGTTATTTTAATTTGAAACATTTGTTTATTACTTTAGCGCAAAATTGCTAATGTGCAAGGTATATAAAAAGATACCAACTCATTCAAAATTACATTCAAATTCTATATAACATTAGAAAACGCGAATTGGCGACAATTTTGTCATAATATGTATCAAAGTTCATACCGAATATTATTAGATAATCTTCAATTACGTTATACTGTCCGTTTAATTACCTTTACCAAAAATTTCCATTTTAAATACTCTTCCCTGCTTTTAAAATTAATCAGACTTTTACCATAATCATTTTAAATTACTTTTAGAAAGTGAAATGATTTCAAACTAGCTGTGCGTACAACTTCATTCACTTGAAATTCGGAATAAGAAAGGTCATTATATTTTCTTGTTCTCTCTCTCTCTCTCTCTTTTATATGTTGCTTTTGGGTATAAACTATTACTATACCAAGTTTCGGCAAAATCCGTCCATTTTGGGTGATTAATGCACAAAATAACAGACAGAATAAAGTTATAAAAAAGTTATTCTGACTTCTATTATCATTCTATATGCCAAATCAATCACTCTTTTTAAAGTATTTCCCATGTAAATAATTTATTCTGTTACAATATTAGTACATGTATAGATAATTATTGTTTGGAAGGTGAATTATCTAGAATGTTTTCTTACGAAACGCGGTAGTTTCAAAAATTAGTTTTATTAACGCTCTTCGGGCGTATACACATGCACATACGTACACACACACACACTCATACATACAGCAGCATGCCTAAAATTTTCAACTTGTAAGATGCTACTCTTTTCTGTAGTCTGCGAAATCCTTTTTGCATTACTTATAATTAACGTACCGGAACATTTACAACATAGTAGACATTGGTCTAAATAATTTAAAACACAGCGTGTGTATCTTTCATCTATAAGCTTTTCCAAATAGTATATGTGTTGGCTATATTTAATCACTAAATAACTCGAGCCTATAAACATTGTATTCTTACATTTTCAGTTTTAAATTTATCGGTTTAAGAGTTATTGAAATGGCATACGAATAGACAATACTAACTCATTTTGCTTCTAAGAATTCCTGTTTTTCCGGTACCGTACTTATCAGTAGATTTTTAAAAATGAAAGCGAAGAGAAATTAATACTTAAAAAATTTATGTGAAAACACGTCCTTACAATATTACAACGTTAGAATTTATAGTTACTGAAAATGTTTTTTTCAGTAAATAACAAAAAATACGTATGAGAAGCGAATATTAACCTAAGTTAATATAGTTAACTTTTTATATATATATATTTTTAGTGCACATTCCGACATTTTTTTTACTGTTTTCGGGATAAAAATACTGACGAGGATCGAAATGTAAACTGAAACAAAATGCTGCTAATTTTGCCATTAAGCACCGTCTCTAGGGGGATATATTTCTCTTGCTAAGGGTCTGTCGTTACGAAGTAATATAAGTTTATGTTTGACTGGCAATATAGTTTATATTTGACGACGCTTTTGTAGATGTCTTACATGATAATTTGCGCTTATTTTTAATATTAATGGATTTATTAGTTTTATCAAATTTACTGTAATATATTTTTGGGTTTATTATATACAGACTGACGTGAGTGAATATGTTTTATGTACAAATTTTAATTAAAATTATAACTATGACTATGCATATTAGAATCAAACTTTAGAAGCGCACTCTTTCGTCTTTCAGTACTCTCTCGTTTTTACTCCTTCCGTGATTACATTTCGAAAAAACAAACTTAACAAAAACACAAAAGACGTGTGAATGTGTGTGTGAAAAATGTGTTTGTATATATATATATATATATATATATATATATATAATATGTATATGAATGTATGTATATATATATATATATATATATATATATATATATATATATATATACACACGTATATAACGATATTTAGATTGGATGTATTTGCTTCATTTGTGTATTAATTTATTTTTAAAAATAAATATATATCAAAATAAGTCCTATTAATCGGATTTTAATATCAAAAGCATTTTAAGCATAGCATAAAATTTATTTGGTACAAAGTTCAGTTTCAAAGAATATGCTACATGTCCTTCAATTTAAAAACAAATTCCTTCGTGATTAATTTGATCGGAATAAATTTGTTTTATTTTAAACAGAATAATTTAATTAATTTGAAATATGTTTGGAGTTTGTAGAACTATTAAAATCAAAAAGTTAATCTAATGAAATTAGATTATTCTCAAAAACAATTTCAAAAGCGGTATCATTTCTAATAACAGAAAGTTAAAACAGTTTAATAAAAATAATAACTCTGAAGTTAATAACATTGTATATTAAAACTATGTCTCCTGATACTGAAATTTAAATTAATTTGTAGACTATTTAATTTTAATTTAAAGGAGAGATTAGGTATGAGCTTAGAACGATCAAATTTTAGTGCAGTTAATAGAGTTATTCTGGTATAAAATATATTTCTATACTTCTTAGATTTTTGGGGCAACTGACTGGAAATTTTTTAATAGTTTTTGTATTATCATTTTATGACATAAATTGTCACCTTTGCCAATCGTGTCTGTCTAAGTCATCTGGTCGTACATTTTAAATTGTAAAATATATTCTGAAGTTTATACTTGTAATAGGTAATTGAAATAAAAATAAATAAGTAGGTTATTTTGTAATAACCTACTTATTTATTTTTATTTCAATTACCTATAGTAAAACAATTAAATCTCAATGTCCTGATGCAATTTGAAATAAATGATTGAATAATTGCAAATTACATTCCGTGTTAAGAGCTTTGAGTCTTTATATAAAGAAATCTTACTCTATTAGGCAAGCGTTAGAATCAATTTAAGTAATGACAGTTATAACTTGTGAGTAATAATAAAGGCTATTGGATACGGAGGTACATTGAAATTAGCAGTCTTACTCTTCAAGAGTAAGCAAATTTGTTCAAACATATTTGCGTCATGAAAGCTTTATTTTTATCCCGTTTAATTAAGTTCGAATCAATTTAAGTAATGACAGTTATAACTTGTGAGTAATAATAAAGGCTATTGGATACGGAGGTACATTGAAATTAGCAGTCTTACTCTTCAAGAGTAAGCAAATTTGTTCAAACATATTTGCGTCATGAAAGCTTTATTTTTATCCCGTTTAATTAAGTTCGAATCAATTTAAGTAATGACAGTTATAACTTGTGAGTAATAATAAAGGCTATTGGATACGGAGGTACATTGAAATTAGCAGTCTTACTCTTCAAGAGTAAGCA
This sequence comes from Druceiella hillmani, assembly GCA_039881145.1. Taxonomy (NCBI): domain Eukaryota; kingdom Metazoa; phylum Arthropoda; class Insecta; order Lepidoptera; family Hepialidae; genus Druceiella; species Druceiella hillmani. The sequence goes on along the minus strand of JAYKKI010000016.1, from coordinate 15,912,173 downwards.
AATTTGTTCAAACATACTTGCGTCATGAAAGCTTTATTTTTATCCCGTTTAATTAAGTTCGAATCAATTTAAGTAATGACAGTTATAACTTGTGAGTAATAATAAAGGCTATTGGATACCGAGGTACATTGAAATTAGCAGTCTTATTCTTCAAGAGTAAGCAAATTTGTTCAAACATATTTGCGTCGTGATAGCATTATTTTTACCCCTTTTAATTAAGTTTGAATCAGTTTAAGTAATGACAGTTATACCTTCAAAACTGTTATAATTTTCAAGTAATAATATAGATTGTTGGGATTATACGGACGTATACTAAAAATGGTAAACTTATTTTTCAATAGTAAGCAAAGTAGCTCAAAAATAATTGCGTTATGAAAGCCTCATTCTTAATTTCAAACTTATTTTTAATAACTAATTGTGACACTTTATAAATTAAAAAAAAAATTATTAATAACAATTACATAAGATTTAACAGGATTCTAATTGTATGAAGATTTTTCTCTTCATACCATTAAGTAAAAGATAGTCAGATGAGGGAAATATTTCAACACGGTCAAATTAAGAACAAATGTTCCCATTACAAAGCTTAAAGATATCGGGAAATATATTTGCTAGCATAATAAAAAAACCCTTTTTCTAAATCAAAACACAAAGACATAAGATTTCATTGTGTTTTAAATTGTTTTACTTACACCTTGAATCACAATGATATATAATATAATGGTTAAATACGATATTTTGATTATTTTTAACGTCACTAAACTATCTTTGAGTTAAGCTATATAATTTATGTTTGATATATAAAATATAATATTTAAAAAAGGAACCCTGTTAAAATAAAAGTTAAGAATTTTAAAACTTTTGTACTGTATTCTTCTTAACTTACGTCATTGTTTAGTTGAATGCAAACTATTTCTACAAGAAAAAACATATTTTTATACTTTTCGTTGTTTTTTTATGGAAACTACACAAATTTCATTATTATTTTTTTACGCTGTACAACATCTTGTAAAAGAAAACAAGGCGGAACAGTCTGCTTCATAAGAAGAAATATAAAATATTGTTTCATCGAGTATAAGTGGAGCAGCCTCGAATCGAAACGGGACTTGAACGGAAACAAAAGCCGAGACCGCGGCTTCTTCGCTGCCAAAATCTTATTTGTATATCACGACACGAATTCCGAAATAAGACGGAAATGGAATGTTTGGTGTCGCCTTTTATTATTTTTATTGTTTGCTCCGTACCGCCGTCGACGAGAGGAAAACAGGAGCCATTTTCTTGATTTTAGCTATTCTTGGTTCCGCGATTGGTATGTTGCTTGTAATATTGGCTTTTTAACCATAAGGTATTGTTTGAATTACATCTTTGTGGTTATGGTCTTTACATTATTCTCTTCTTAGATACATATGTCTTTTTTTCCTTCTACCGTTGTTTAATATAATTTTAATGAAGGCCGCAAATTTTTAAATTTAGTTCATTTTAAAGAATCCGTATGAAAACTTCTTTACTATGAATATTATGCAAGGGAACTTAAATTAATTCTAATTATGAAAAAATCAATCTGAATTTAATGAAGTTCATTATAGGAGTCTGTAGAACCATGTAATACTTAAATTTTTTACATGTAAAGTTGAAGAAAGTGCACTTCTGATCTAAATTCGATAGATTTTTATCATATATATATATATATATATATATATATATATATATATATATATATATGAATAAATGTAGGTGTAAATACATTTTTTATAAACGGAAAATTGCACGTGTCTATTATATTTTTTTAATAAATTTGTGATTTCTGATCGGTTATTCAAAAGTTTAGCAAGTTTTATGATATTGCGATAAAAAGTACATCCTGAGAAGAATTACTTGGATTTCTTAAAATTTGAAAAACTGAAAAATGTTTTTTTGGGTCCGTACTGCAAATGATTCTACGTGATGTTTTACAGCCTTTTATGACCTCAAGCGACAAACCCAGCCAGAGAAGTATGTATTAATTAACCTGTTTGTTTTAAGGTTATTGAAAAATAATGAATAATTAGAAATTGCATTGTTATTTTAAAAAAATAATAAATACTAACAAATAGATAGATTAATTTTTAATGTGATTTACTAAATAATTCATAGCTTTTTAACTTTTTTTGTACGAAATATGCAAATGTATTATAATAAGATTGTTCATTAAAATCCAAAAATATATTTTCACTAAAAATGTTCTTTATATGTTTACTATATATATATATATATATATATATATATATATATATATATATATATATATATATATAACTGCACTTAAAGAAAAAATTATATTTATATGCATTCAATTTGATGTAATTGTTTGCTCTTTCGTTACGGCGGAGGGCAACAAAACGCAAAAAGTGTGAAATTTGAAATTTAAAACAAAATAATTCAGTTATTTATGAAGATACCTTATTAATTTTTTTTTTGCCATGAATTTTTTTTAAAACTCTGATTTCCTTCTTACTCTGATTTTCCTCTGATAACTTCTTAATATCCCATTTTTGGTATTATACACTTATATTACCAAAAATGGGAAATTCTCACATGATTACTATTTCATCACTTCAACTATTTTCAGATCAGCCAATTTGTTTAATGCAAAAAAATTATTGGAAAATTTACGTGTACTGAAATTTCATAAATTTACCGACATCTTATATTTAATATTATAGTATACATCTTATATTTAATATTATAGAATATTATAGAAAGAAATTAATTTATTTAAAATTCAAATATACGAATGCAATTTAGATGATAAAAATGTTATCGGTATCTTTACTTCTCATACTATAAACAACGGAAATATTTAAGGAAATGCTCATAAATAAATATAATTTTTCATCTTGATATTGATTAATGAAATATGCGTGAGACAATAATAAAACAACCCATAATCAAGGCCTATTTTATTTAGGAAATACCCAAATCCATAAATGGTTTCAATATGTTATAATAATTTAGAAGGTAGTTTAATTATAGTAAACGTTTATGTAGAAATTATATTTTAGATATAATCAATTAGTTAATACCAAAAGTTTAATTGCGTGAAACACAAGTCTGGCGACTGGAAATTGGCACGAATTAATGAATTAAAATTTGTACAATCACTATCGCAGAAAATTGTATTTGTAATAATCTGCCCTATTTAAAGCAGAAGCGGACATTTTAAAATTTCATATTAAAAAAACAAAATCACTACTTACTTTAAAATTTTCCCACCACGTAAATAATTTTATATTGCATGACTAAATCAACATTATTGAATGTGATTTCCATTTTCATTAAAATCCATTTTAGTTCCCTTTTTTAGGGTTTCTTATCTCAAAAGGATAAACGGAAACTAATTAGTTCTCGTACGGATCTGTCCTTCCGTCCATCCCAGACGAGTTTCTTAGAAATTGCTTGACGGAAAAACCTGAAATTTTTCATAGTAATAAAACAAATTCAATAGCTGAAGGTCAAAAATACTCAAAATTTAGGTAGATAAATTAAGTACACAAAAATTTGTTTGATTCAGTATATAGCATGAGGTATATTTTTTGAAAGAGTTAGTTATAAGAGTCTCAGTCAAATATTTTTCCAAATTTTAGGTATAATGTCTTCAATAATAAACTTAAAAATAGGTAAAAAAATATAGGCACGTTCCTCCTCCCTTATTTTTAAAACTACTAAATCAAAACTTATGATAAAATGTAGGCTTTTAGAAACTAATGCAAAGGTTTTAGGATAATTGGGGTGATGATTATGAGTTTTAATTTCTTAAGTATACACCGTATTCTAAAGCCTATGAAAGCCATAGAAGACAAAATGTTTACAACTTTGTACATTTACAATCAATTTTCTCAGAAGCCATGTGAATTAAGCTTAAGAATACATCTTAATAACCCACATATTTGAACTTGCTAAAATTTTTAAAATATTCATAAAAGAAATAAAAAGAGTGTAAATAAAAGTCTCAAAAAGTTTTCTTTTTTTTAAATTTTGCACAATATTATTTAAAAAAGTTTGTTAGAAGGAATACACAAATACATTTTTCATAATTCTAAATTACAAAATTAAATGATTTTCCAAAAAATGTTTCTCTAGTTTTTCTTTTGTCAAGGGCGTCACGAAGAAAACAGTAAACGTAATAAAAACCTAACACCGAAAATACTATTTTACGTTTTACTTCGGAATCTGAGTCGCGTTTTAAAAATAGGCATTTTGGGGAGCCTCGGTCTCGCTTTTCTTTCCGTTCAATTCCTGCTTCTAAACACGATTGCCCCGCTCATTCTTGATGAAATAACCTCTTATACTTCTTTTTATGAAACGGGCTGATATGTCTATTTTTTTTCTTACATAATATATAAAATAAGTATTAAAATTGTGCAATTTGTTAACTCATGAAAAAAGCGACACAATATGTTCCAGAAAATATTTAATATTGAGCTGAAAAAACGCGTGTTAGATCGATACACCAAAAATATGCATTTTATAACTTTGGCTATGATTTCACATCAATTTCTATTACTATTTAACGGTTTTATTTGGCACAAGTAATATCGAGGTTAATTATATCGAATGTACCCTATGATATTAAATAATAAACAAAATTTCATTTTGAAAATAAAATCCGATTCATACATTTTATTTATCAGTATTCTTAAAATTTATAATGATTATCGCACAAAAAATGTACTTCACCTCCAGTGAATCATCCTGGGATAAGGGTACGATTATATCGTAACTTCACTAATAATAAGTGGCACTAATCATATTGCAGTCAAATTTTGAACTTAAAAATCATTAAAAAAGTAATAATTACCACAAAGTATCCAGATCTTTTTATCAACGATTTTATAAGAGTCGGCGATTTGTTTGGTGTCGCAAGATCTCGGTCTTCTGCGACATATTTCATTGAAACATATGTTGTAATAAGTAATGCTAAATTGGTGGCAGAGCCTAAAACATTTCCTTTGTCCAGAGTCCAGACGTTATTACATAATGGTTAAATTTGAATCAGGGTTGCATATCGAGTGTTCATGTAAATCGTCTTAAATTTAAATCCCAGTATAAAAATGCGTTTCTTTTCCTGTTAGTATTCAGATGTTATTTTAAATAAGTAGACTTTTTATGTTATTATCAGAATTATTATGGTCCCGACATCCCGGCATTTTGCGACCAGATATGTTTACTTTACGATAAATTAATCAAAAACAAAATTATTTGGGTTAATACTTCCCATTATACGAGTTACAAATTCTAAAGAATTCAATTGAAAATACAATTGAAAATTTTCCATATCGTTAAAGTTAAGTTTGCTGAACACGTAATTGTTGATTTAATTCAATATCCATTTACTTTCCAAATGCATTGATGAAATTCTTAAATTAAATTAAATAAATTTTAATTTTTTAATTTTAAATTTAATATTCAGAAGTTATAAAAAAATTTAAGTTTTTTTTTCTTTTAAACGGCGATATAGTTCACGATTTACGCCGTAGTTTTTTTTTCGGAGATGCTAATATATTTACGTTCCCAATCTGTTTCGTCTTCCTTTAGCTGAAATATACATATATAAAATGTTTATATATAACCAAGAAAATTTATGACTTACGTAAATTGATATGAATTATTGTAATTTTTTTTCATATTATATTATTTTTATGAAAACATTGATTTTATATTATTTACACGATTTAAAAATTAAATACTAAATTACTAGTGTATTAAACCTACAAATTAGGAATAATATATTTACACAGAATTTTATTTACCAAATATTATGCTTCCTGTAAAATAGGCTATTATTTTTCCCTACATTTGTGTTATTCAAAGACTCTTTATTATGCTCACTTATTAAAACTATTTTAACAGTCTAAGCACATCTAAGCGATTACTTAAGTGAATTTAAACTTAATGAAATGTTAACTTTTTATCTTCGTTTAATCTATGTTTATTAAATAGTAGGTAATTTCTTGTTCTAGGTGCGTGCTTCTCATACAAATAGAATTCTCAGTTATGAAATTATACATTTAAAACCGCAACAAAATTTTAATAATAATGTTAAGAATAGTCTAGATATTTAAAAAAAATAAAAAGAAGTAAGCGCATTACATATCTGAATATTTTTCATTTTCCCTAATTAACTTTGACTAGAGACAAGACAAAACAAATAATTAGTTTAAAGTGTGGTAAATTTAACTTTTCATTCTTCACTTTTAATAAATCATTTATATTTCACGAGAAATGATATTTATTGCTCCTGAAATTGTTTTTACAGTTAAGTACCTCAAAAGACAAAAATGAATCCCTCATAAGATCGCTCCAGGTCCGTTCGTCTATCGATCAAACACAGCCTTTTTTTCTTAAAAACCATCTGACCTACAAATTTGACGTTTAACATGGCTATACAGTGTATTAACCTTTTCGACATTTAAATAATTAATACTCAAAATATTGCAAATACTTGAGGACGCCAAAAGTTATATAATTTTTTTTAATTTTATTTATTGTGTGGCATATCAACTTAAAAAGAACTATTAAGAACTATCAAATTATTTTATATTGCATAGTTTTAGAGGTATTGTTCAAAAATTGTTACAAAAATTTATTCGCTTCCCTCTTACTATCTACGAAGCTACTGAAGTAAAAATTGTAAAGCAATGAAAATTTTTATAAATTGATCTAATTTTGTTCGGAAAACAATAAAATCATCGTCTAATTTTTTTAGTTTTTTCGATATTCAGCATTTTTTTAGGTCTGTGAAAATAAGGTAGTAAACAGTATATTTACATGATAAGAATAATAATACTCTTGTTAAATAGTTTAATAAAAATACTCTGCACTCTTAAGTGTTTATATACGTTTATTTTTGATCCTTGTTTTCCGACGTTTTCTCGTACTTAACATATTTCTTTAAGAATAGTCGTAATTAATTGTGACATCTTATTCGATAAATTATTTTTGTAAACCGATAAGAAGAGTATAATAAAATTGTAATGCTTTGTGAATAATAAACCCAATTTTATTCGCCCTAAAAGATTTTTTTATTATATTATTTAAGTTCAAATATTACAAAAAAAGGCCATAGTATGCCAAATATATTTACGATGGTATAACTCAATTAAATAGATTTAAAATTAATATGTACTTAAGTAGCTAAATTATTCGATACAAATCAATAATCAGAACTTTAAATTAGAGGAAATCATAACTAAACAATGAGAAGAGTAATTTAAAACTTATCAAATTCCCTTGAAAAATAAGTGATATATTAGGTTTTCTGTAAGTATTATGGAAATAATTGTACGTACTTATTATGGAAACCTGCATGAGTGTTTTATCGTCTATTTTACATACAAATAAACTTATCAATTACGAGTGGAACTCATAGTTTTGAACACATCTAAGTACTTATAAACATTTTAAAGTACTTTGTATTTCTAGTAAACTACATAAAAATACGAATTTTTCACAACATAAGTACATCGTCTACTATATCTTTCACAGGCGTGAAAACATGGTCCATATTTACAAAATAATTAGATCTAGGAAAATTGCCACAGTTTTTAAGTAATCTTTTTTCTAGCTTCGCAAATAAGAGGGAAGGATGCTTTATTTTCGAGTATTTTTATAGATATATTTTTAAAATACGCAATTTAAAATTACGGAAAAATATTTTTGCATTTCTCATAACAAACCTTTTCAAATGATACCTCACATTATATACAAAATTTAAAAAAATCTAGTCCCTGTATTTACCCCCTCTTTAATTCTGATACGAATATTTTAAAAAAGGTAGCTAGTGCATAATATATGAGTTAATGAGATGCTTCTGCTTTTTGCATTTTTTTATTTTCTTTATTTGCCTTTTTTTATTTTCTTACGAAATCAATTCTTTAATTATATTTAATACCTAATATACGTCCTAAAACATATTTAAATACTGTCATAATAAAAATATTATCGCACTCTTATCAAAGTAGGGCAAGGGCTAAAGAAATACCGCAAAGGGTATGTAATCTAGATATGACCTAAATTGAAAATATTAAGTCATTTCTAAATAAATTTATGTCACAAGTCGAATGTACGGACGTATTTTTGGATGAATGAACAGACAGATGACTTGACCACGAAAATAGCTTTTATTGTGAACTCTTTAAGTATTATTTTAAATATAATTTCACCAGAATTTAAATCCAATTTTAAGAGTAAGTAAAATAAATGGATCGACTGCACTAAAATTTAATTAAAGGGGTATAAATACCTTATTACCATTAGAAATTGTGCACATACACACATATATGTACAGACATACTTTACTCGTGTGTGTATATATATATATATATATATTCTTTGAATATATACTCATATACGGAATGGACTCACTGTAGATGCGACCTTGTTTATGTAAATAAAAGTACTGCCTTTAAATGGGTCAAGTCATATATATTTATCTACAGTTCTAACAAGTATAAATTAAATATGTAATTATCCAAGTAATTTTTGGAAGTTTTAATTTCATCCTAAAACCACTGACACTGAGTCGGTAATATCCTATAATTATTTCATTACAAATATAACAAACATTTATGTAAGAAGACAATAATCGGCCTTGCGTAGATTTGTGCCCGTTTGGGTGATTGAGATCGATATATTCGTTTAATCTTACCGACATGATTGGATGGTAATCACCACCTTTCACCACTTTGTTCATTTACTGCTACTCTCTTCCTTTTTTCATCATCAGTCCTTGTATCACCAAGGTTGAGAACTACAGATACTACAAAACTTTTAAGATATAAAGAAAAGAATTTCTAATGTTTAATTAAAATTAAAGTTTAGTAAAATTTAAGTACAGATGTCAGAGATATCATCTTACAGCAAATGTCAAAATATTTCAAAAGTTTCAGGTGATCTAAAAGGCATTTGTTTAAGGTTTATAATAGGCAGGACGACAGTAATTGACACGATTCTTGAAAATATCAAATTTAATAAAGATCTGAACGCAACCATATTTTTGAGGCAACGTTATCCCTCTGTCTGCCAGAGTCTTCTAACTCCTAAACGAAATAAGATAAAGGCTTTAAATATGTAGTTCCTTAGTCTAAAACTGAAACCAGGATTTGAAAAGACGTAAAAATATACAATATATTTAAAATGGGAAGCTGATTGCAGAAATAAAAAATACTTTTTTGGACAGGTGCGTGAAATATCTTTGAAAATATCTTTTTGGTCTACCTAAAGTGATATCTGTTTTTAAACTTTTTCTTCAACAGAATAATGATTGGTGAACAATAATGGTGCCATTTTTACATTTATTTTGTTACTAGAACTAAATATAAAATAGTTAACAAGCTATTCGTAGTAGAACCAAAGAACTTTTGGGAAATTCACCTATGTAAAATATATGCTAGATTTGGTCTAAATTATGTCTATAATTGTATATGGCAACACTATGTACATTTATGGCCATATTTTTGACTAAGGATAAAGAAATAAACTTGTACAGTAATAATAACTTTCCGTTATTTAGGTTCCGTATATATTTAGACCGATATATACACTCAAGACTGCACATTATTTCTATGAAACTCTACAAATATTTATGTAATTTTTCACTATTTAAATAAATTACCTATGTATACTAAAAAAGCGTAAGAATCTCTTAAAATTCTCAAAAAATATATCGGTTTTATCATTCATTAATCTTTTACTATAGTATTTCTAGGTTTTTTTTATCATTTTTCCATAAATACTAGGTAAAAAAATATTTCAATTGACTAACGACTTCCCGTATATAACGACATTTTGAAGGTGAATATAAGGACAAAATTAATCGAAAAATTTGACGGTCAAGCTAATTACATTTTTTTTCATTAAAAAAATAATTGCTCACTCTGCTTGGAAAATATATTCGACCTCATTCGTCCCCTTAAACAACCTTTTCAAAGGGGGAAAACTTTAGCTTCTTTTGTAGGTATGGGAGTCATCTCGAAACATAATTTTAAATCATTCATTGTGAATACAATTTCTTGCTTTGGGCCAGAGAATTAAATATTATTTACGAATTTCAAGTTTTTATATTATTCGGTTAGAAGTTTTAGCCCCTGACAGAGAGATATATGGACAAATGGACAGACGTATTTTCGAGTAAACGGACGGACAGACGGCTTTACCACAATAATCAATTTGGTAAGAACTCTTCAGGTATTAATTAAATTATAATTTGACCTCAATTGAAATCCAATTATAAAATTAATTTTCATAAAAATTTGTTTTAATGTTGAGAGAGAATGTATATCCTGAAAAAAAATCTTCTTGACAAAGTAAAATTGTAATTTAAAGCTTTGTTTTAATTAGTAAAATTTTAAGAATTTACTTTGTATCTTGGGATGAAAACGTCTCTGAGGAAAATGTTATTACACAACAAAATATTGTAAGCTCGATATCGATAAAACTAATATATTTACGACAATCTTCGGAGATTTTGTCTCCTGAACTTTGAAATTATTAGTCAGAAATTGATTAATGTAAATATATATGTAACCTTTTCTTAAAATTAAATTCTTAGTTCAAGGACAGAGTATAAAGCTCAGAAAGATTTCATCTATTCATCTCCTAAAAGCTTATATTACCTGACTTGTAATTTGCCGTAATATATTTCATCAGTCTGTAATTTGTACAGTTTCCATACTGATCTTTTAGCATAGCATTAAAAAGAAATTATTTTCTTGCTTCTTTTTACTAAGTCTGTGTGGCTTTTCTGGATAAAGGATTTGAGATCCTTTATTTTGGGTGATCTCATTCCCAACTATGACACTTATTTCGTGACACGCTATCCGGTGTCGTGATTGCTCAAATGGCACATTGATTCATGACCTGCTTGTTTTATATTCTTTTCTTATCTAGTAATTGAACTCCAGATTAGTTCAAATTCTATAATATTCAAATATTTTTCCCGAAGAAAGTTGCCAACAAATCGTCTTTTGATAAAATATTTATATTTCTGTATGCAGACATTGCGTCGATAACTCTATATATATATATATATATATATATATATATATATATATACATATATTTATATATATATATATGTATATATTTATATATATATATATATATATATATATGAATGTACCATAATTTAAGAAACACGCGCTACTTTCGCTACTTGGCGCTACTTTCGCCAACAACTTTTGGAAATTGTGGAAAAAATTATTATTAGAAAATGTGGTATCAAATTAAAGATATTCTGGAGTAGTAAAACTTTGCATGCAATTATTTTACATTTAAATTTCAGTTGACAACTCCAAACAAGTTCTCTATGCGAAACATAATTTATATTTCATAAAATTAGTAAATGAAATGATTAAAATATGTTTCTACTAACATGGCGAGGTTACATTTTCGTGATTATTGTATTATAAATCATGGATTCCCAACCATTGGGGCGTGCCCCATTTGGGGGGCGTAAAGTTATCCTAACGGGGCGCGGCGAGCGGTTCCAGATTTAAACTGCACATAGGTATTTAGCAAAATTCATATTTTCGCGCGTCGGGAAAGACGGTGCCACCAATGCGAAGTGCACCATCCATGTTTCCTCCACCCGCACGTCCACCGCACCTCGCCGCGCTAGCCGCATCACCCGTGATAACTTCAGCCACATGGATTTGATTGAATTTTAGATGAAATATTATGCAATTTATCCTATTGTCGGTAAGGAAACATCGTGTATTGTTTTACTATTCTCAACTACCTGTATCTGTGAGCGGGGTTTTTCAACGCTATTGGGAATAAAAACGAAACAAAGAAACAGACTACATGTTAAAAATGATCTCCGCTGTGCACTGACTAATTTGAAGCCAAGAATTCACCAATTTGTTAATAAAGTGCAGCCACGATGCTCTCACTAATTGTATGTATTACTTTTGTTGATTGTTTACCTAGTTGTTGTCATTTGAACAAAAAATAACACTCCCTTTTATATTTTATCGTTTATTTAATTTTCTTAGTCCTACTCGTCATTTCGGACCCTCTTGCAAAGAACATAATAATATTTTTTTAATTTAACAGTCAAAGGTGGCGCAGTATTTTAGCAGAAAGGGCGAGGCGCATAGGGTAAAAGGTTGGGAACCTATGTGACAAACACATAATATTATTCCAATTTACCCTAAAATTATTCGAAAATTCTATTTAGTTGCAAAGAAATGAAAACTGAATTAATAAATATATGTATATATATATATATATATATATATATATATATATATATATATATACATACATATATATATATACATATAAATATATATATATATATATATATATATATATATATATATATATATATACGTTTATGTATATAGATACATACATATATATATATATATATATATATATACATAAGCAGGTATATTGCCTGCATGCATATGTGCGTGCATATGTTTGTGATGTTTCAATAATAACTGTACTAAGCGGCTATGTTTTCTTTCGTCCATGCGACTGTTTACGGAGTTTAGTGCACAGATCGAGTAAATTACGATAAAATGTCCCCTTCCAAAGTCCCGCAGGCAACTGATGCTGGAATATTCTCGTCCATTAAGGGCCGCATGGCGTTGATAGCATTTAGATGCAGAAATATGGGAGATACGTTTTTTTTAAATATAATAACAATTTATGTTTTTACATAGGCTTAGTAGTGCCACCACATGGTTACAAGAAAAACAGTGTCAGCTAATAATCTACATTCAAATAGTATACAAAAATATGTGCCTAAAACAATCTTAGATTTTCGTAAACATGTTATAATACTAGCGCGATTTTAAAACAATATTATGATCATTGTTAATAAGTTATTTCACTGTTATTATATATGAAGAAATGGATTGGAGATTGATTAAGCCTTTTTTTATTACTTGTTTGTGGTATAGTTAAGTTTTTTTTTTATTATCAATTTTGTTAATTTGTTACTTAGCCTACCTACGTTCAACGATACACCGAAATATCATCTTTCACCAATAATTTTTATGATCATTTGTTTAATGTATCTCAAAAATGCTGTAATTCAACTTCAGTCATCTCGCTAAAAGTTATGCTACTTTATCTAACTAGAATAGTCCAATTCTGTGTTTTGTTTTCAAATTGTATGTTTCGTTCGATTTTATTGTTTCCATGACTCCAATATTTATTTCCATTACTGTTTATTTCTTAATTTATTAGAATTCATGGTCAAATAATTGTATAAAAATAACTAACAAATTTAGTTCTATTAATATATTATTCAAGGTCATCGTTCCAGCTACCTAACTACAATCAAGATTCTATTGTTATTTATTTTTATTATATTGCATAATCAACACATATCATGTTTTGTGTGTGATTATTCTACTACCAAAATTAAATGTAAAATTGTAACTTAAAGCACCTAATTCATCATCTCTGTGGAAAGAAACGTGGTAAATATTAGTGTGAAAATTGCTTAATTAATAAAAAAGTTGTGTATCTTCAACATTCCAATCCTGCTTCTACATTTAATGATCTATGGAAAACAATCTAGGCACAACGGCCATTTGCAAATATATATATATATACATATACATATATATATATATATATATATATATATATATATATGTATGTATGTATATATATATATATACACACACATATTTGTATTGGAAAAGTATGCTTCGTTAATTGATAACTTATTTGTTCAGATTTCTGGATCAAGTGAAAGAAATTAAAATTTTTCTGTGTGACCTGCCTAATAAAAATAACGTAATATTTAAGTAATATTTACCAGTTGCTTTAATAATCTAGTACGCCACTCTAGTTTGTTTTCATCATAGCAATAATAAATTACATCTTATTGAAGTTTAATGCAAATGCCTATCAGATATTTATAAAGAAATAACTAAACATAAAGTAGGATTTTGTTAACTAGATTTTATAGCCAAAAGTTTTTGATCCCAGTACAACCTTTTTCGTTTCTACAAAGTTCAGTTTTAAATAATATATTACCTATCCTAAAATGTTAAAAATATATTTATGTAATTCATTTGACACTAACAACTTTCTCTTATTTTGATTAAAACAATTTAACATTTTATTACTATTCGTAATTAATTGAGACTAGTCGCAAAAACAACTTAAAAAGCAGCAGTCTTGCAATAAGAGAAAAGTAAAAACGAAATGAAAAATTGCTGGAATTTTAATTTCATTATAGCAGAAATAATAATTGCGTCTCTTTAAAAAGAAATCTAAATGAATTTGAAGGCTATTTAATTTTTAAATTGTATATAAGTTTTGTATAAGGTAATGACTTCAAAAGTTAAGTTCAAATTTAATTAATAAAGACAGTAAGCTACAAAAACTATCGGTTTTATTTTAGGATTTTGAGTAAACTGAGGGAAATCCCCTTAAAGCATTTCTCACAATAATAATTTTATAGCAGTAAACGTTGTTTGCCAATTAAATTATACATTATAAAAAAATAAACTATAAAAAATTAGAATAAGGTTATTTGATAATTAAAAATAAATTTGAATTCATAAAAATTATTTTAAATTCATTTTTATATTAAATATCTCGGCAAAAAGTTTAACGTCACAATTCAGTTGCAATACGAAATATATGATTTAATAACTAAAAATTACGTTTCCGTAAAGAACAAGTGATTATTGCTGATATTCTCTTAAACAAATGTAAAAAAATTATCCGCCCAATAAATTACCGATTTATCAAGTTCGAATTAATTAAATTAGTTTAAACCTAACGGTACTTTTAACTAGTGAGCGTTATAGGAGATTATTGTAACCATACAGAAATATGCCTTATAACTCAATGAAAGCCGAGTTTGCTCAAAAATTAACTGACTTAAGTTATTCTTAACTCATAATTCTTGTATTTAATTGTTACTTCTACAAAATTTAATTATACAAAATTAATATTATAATAAGAGTAATATAATATATCACGTTAATTTAATGATTTCCAGTAACTTAAACTAATTTGTGTAAGTCTCAACTCATTTTTTATTTCAAATAAACACTTTAAGTACGAGTGAATCGAAAGGACAAGAGGGTTAGACCAGAGAAATATTTTAACACAAATAGAAAAAAATTATATTTAACAAAACGATAATCATTGCTGTTATAAAACAAAATATTAAAGAACTGAATCGGGAAGTAACTATGGCAGGGAATAATCAATATGTTTGAAAGAGACTCTGCTAAACAGTTATGCATATATATAAACTCAATAATTACGTTTTCAAAGGAGCTGACTAATATTGTCCTCAATTGAGTTCTTAAGATAAAAATTATTTTCTTCGCAAATAAACTTTTAAGTTGGAATTTGTTCCCTGCACACTATTACTTTTAGGCATGACAATATTAGATGCTGAGAAATTTTCACGCACCCTATGTCATTATTACAATTTCTTTTGCAATACAAGCTTCAGAATAAGTCATTGAAAGTAATATATAGTTATTAAGAAGAAAATAAACTAGTTCCTTATAAAATAATATGTTTCGTCACATCGTTTGACGTGTTGTAAAGGCTAGACAAATACCAATATTCATTTTTTACGGTAAACCATCTTGGAAAGGAAAAAAAACGTCAAACTTTCCGCGTTATAAAAAGAAATATTAAAACATTATTTCATCGAGTAGAAGGGGGGCAGCCCTGAATCGAAACGAGACTTGAACGGAAACAAAAGCCGATACCGCGGCTCCTTCGCTGCCGAAATCTTATTTGTATATAACGACACGAATTCCGAAATAAGACGGAAAATGGAATGTTTGGTGTCGCCTTTTATTATTTTTATTGTTTGCTCCGTACCGCCGTCGACGAGAGGAAAACAGGAGAATCCATTTGCTTGATTTTCGCAACTCTTGATACGGCGACTCTTAAATTGTTTGTAATATTGGCTTTTTGGCAATAAGACATTGTGTGTAGACGTTATGTATTCGTTGTTAAGGTTTTTACGTTATTCCTTCTCATATATACATATATATATATATATATATATATATATATATATATATATATATATATATATATATATATATATATATAAATATATATATATATATATATATATACATATATACGTATGATTCTAATAAAAGCCACATATGTCAAAACAGTATAGTAAATTCCATTACTGTGGATATTAAGAAAGGAAACATAAATCAAATTAAATCTAAAACAAAATTTGCTTCGGAAAAATTCATTCAGGCGATCGGAGTTAAATTACCTTTGTAGTAAGAATGTGAATCTCATTTTCTCTCTCTCTCTCTCTCGCTCTCTCTCTCCCTCTCTCTTTTAGAAAAATAAATCTTAAGAAAGATTCCGTTCAATACGTAAATTATATGGTTTTATACGAGTTATTTCCAGATAAAACATTTAAGTTTAACTGCCGACTTTCCATAAATATTTAATTTTAAGTGCTCTCTAGATAACGAACGAATAACATCAGTACTTAAAATTATTATTCTTCTATTAACAGACTATCGTTTTAATTTGTGTACTTGATGTCATGCCAATAAAAAAGTAATTGGTAAAGTAATTTTCCATAGATTTAATAACATATCATTAAATAAAACTTGAATGGAATAAACGTTCAGTTTTTTAAACTACATTTGAAATATATTCTAGATTCCTAAATTATGAATGTATTATGTCAGGTGTTCGACATTATTAGGTATTTTAACATTTTTCGAATATCATTTCGGCCTAAAGATAAATTCGTTCATGTGTCTATTAGATGATCGAGTAAAAACATAAAAAAATTTAGTTTTAGAGGGTACATTACCCTCGATAAGAATTCTAAAAAATTTATATCTTATGCCGCTTTAAATGTATATTTGGCAATTTGCCACCCCTAGCGCTAATGACTTTCTGCATTACAATTCTTGGCTTTTTGCTGCTCGACGTCATTAGCTCTAGGGGTAGAATGTACAAGAAATGGCCAAAATTAACAATTTGAATTAAATTAATCTTAAAATCGAGTTAGTGTTAACTGAGAGGAGCTGACATTTAAACAATTTTTCATATTAATTTTCGTCTATGGATATTCGGTGCTACGCGGTAACGAATAATCCAAAAAAATTTAAAAATATGTAATATTATATTATCTTAAGTGCACAGATACGACTGTCACTAGTCTAGATGAATATTTATTTCTTGTACTAAAAGAAGAATTATTAAGAAACAAGTGACACACAGTTGAAAGGAATATTACGAACGGCTTCTTTCATACAATATTTTTTTACACTACCGTAAAATCATATCGATGTCAGGATATCATAAGCAATATTATATAAAACTCCGTTTGGATTTATCTGCGGTTAGCAATAAATAAAATATAAATTAGATGGGGGTGTGATAAACTGCCACCTTCATACGAAATTTTGCTGGGAATATCATGTTGATATCAGTATATAATATATTAATATTGTAAGCAATCTTATTCAAAATTTAGTTTGGTTAATAAGTAAATATGAAGAAGCGAAAATTATATTAATTTTCGCTTCTCGTAGGCAATGTTATGTAAATCTAACTTAGCTTTATGTACGGTTATTAATAAGTGAAACTTAAGTTAGAAAAGTACATGATGAACTGCCACTTTCATATAAAACGTCTTTATCAGAATATCATATAATAAAAAGAATGGTTTTTTTTAAATCCCGTGTGATATATTTAATATTAATTATTTTATTTCTGAATATTTTTATATAATATTATCACTACAAGTTGTGTTTAATTTATGTTTATTAAAAAAAGCCGAGTTTAGGATCAGTCAGATACCCTTATCACAAAGACTAACAACAACACTGGACAGCTTGACTGCGTGACATCGTAAATTAAGTTTTTTTTCAGTCATCTGCTAATTTACTTATTGTAAAATGTATAATTTTGAATTTGTAATATCACACTTAAGAAGATAACTTTAATGATTTCCGACATAGAATTCAAAACATAATGTGACATTTTCTTTTTGGGAAAACGATTAGCGATAGTTTCATTGTTTTTCCCCCTTCTAGAAGAAGGAAAAAAAACAGGTATATGTTTCCACATAAAAAACGTTAAAAATAATTAGAAATCATGCGAGTGGCCGTTAATAAAATAACCTTTCAACAACGGATAGAAGGGAATATACTTTGTCCGAAAATTTAATTTCATATTTTATAAAGGTCCCACGGTTTTCGAAATATTTGCATTCTTTTGATTAATTTTAAAAACAGGCACTCTTGGATACTTTTTTAGGTGTAACAATTATAAACAAATACATTTTCACGTTTTATTCTCCACTGATATAATTGTGAATTGCTATGTTATTATAACTTGCATTGCAATTTTATATATAAAAGCTTATAATATGGAAAACTTCAAAGGTCGCCAAATCGTCTTAAAACAAAAAAAACAAAACAAAACCGCAAAACTTCAAAGGTCGAAAAATCACAGGGTCGATTTCTTTTTACATTTACATTTCTTGGTGTTGTAGGGTCAATTTTCATCAGTAACCGGTTAAAAGATTTTACGCTACCATTTTATTTTGTGAGAACATCGTTTCAGAAGTTTAGATACTAATTTATATATTATACGTATATTTAAATAATTTTAAAAATTATCAATATTGAATATCTATGAACAAAAATATTTTCAAAAGTAAGATTTTGAAAATAGATTTTTATCACAAATTACAGAAAAAATTCAAAAGAGAAAAAAGGATTTAAGTTCATTAAATTGTAATTAACAAAAAAAATGTTTTTAATCACTGTTTAACTCACAAAGAAGATGAATTATAAAAAAATATTTAGTGTATTCGAACTCGGACTCACTTCGTAGTAAGCTAACGCTTACCGCGCTGTGTCACGAGGGCGGTTGCTCCGTGTTTTATGACGGAAAAATCTACATTCAACAATAATACAAAATATTTAATTACTTAAACTATGGAAAATACGGATATTTACGAACAAAAATATTTTAAACACTTATTCTGAAAAGATATTGTTAATGAAAAATTATATGAAAATACCGAAATACGGGTAAATTAATGTTATTCAATGTAAATCAATAATATCATTATCTTATTAAAATATTATTTTTATTTTATTGCAAAATATTTTAGGAAACAACTGTCGCTCGGTCTGGACATCAGACTCTCTCCGTTGAAAGACAACGTTTAGCATATTGCGCCACGGCGGCTCAGACATTTTTGAAAAAACAAATAAAAACCTTCTTGCAACAAAAATACACATAGTTACTTGAAATGTATACATTTAAAATATTTGAGAACTATATTTTAAACACTTAGATTTTTTTTTTAGTGGTAATGTATGAAAATATGAAGAAATTAATATAATTATTTTTTTAAATGCATTAAAAATTTATCCGAATAATCGTAATACTAAATTTTATTTACGGCAACTCTGTTTATATTTACTGCAAGCAAATAAAATAATTATCGCTCGGTATGGAAATCGGGCTCTCTTCGTTGAAAGGCAACGTTTAGTATTTTCGCCGTGGAGGCTCTGGCATTTCATGAGAAACAATTAAAAACCTACCTACAACAACAACACAAAGTATTTAATTATTTGAAAGATAAAAAATGTGCACATTTAAACATAATTCACATAGAACTATTTTAAACATTCAGATTAGGAAAAACAAATTTCTAAAAGGAAATTATGGTAATATATTGAAATATGAAGAAAATAACGTCATTAGGTGTAAATCATAGTATAAGAGTATATTAATGCAATAACAATCCATTCCAATAAGAGTTATAATTCATTATTACGATAACGCTTTTTATGTTTATTATAAAAAAAATTTAAATATTTTTAGGCGATATCAAATTGGTTTCCAGTTTGATCAACTGGGTCCCAATTTTGATCAGATCTGCATAAAAAGCAAATTAACTCTGGCTTACGATTGATAAGTAACTAGTATAGATACTACTGATTAAATTTCTGACTAGATTTGCCAGCAAAGGAAAAATCGCCGCTTTAAATTCTTTTAACCATTAACTGACGGTACAGAACTTGGAACGTATTGAAACAAAATCAATTCCTTAATTCAAAAGTCTGATACTCCCCTTATTAGACCTCGTTCTATGCCACTGCAGTAACCGGACTTAACTATGTCGACTATTTTATTAAGGTTTCAAAGAAAATTTTAAAGATACACGATTACTACTATTTCTCAGTTCATGAACGGTGGTCTCCACGTTCGCAAAATTAGTTAAACGGTTCTTTATTAGGAGATATGGAATTAGCATTACGGACAGCAGCCGAAAGGTTGGACATTTTATTTAATTTTTTAACTAATTGTAAGTTTTCTCCATGCTTTATTTTATTTTATTCTGTACTTAGTCCCTTAGATATTCTGATGAATAATTTATGAAATGTATTTGATTTTCAAACATATTTTTTCATTTCAAATTGATTCGTATTCGTTTTTGAAATAGGCCCATGCCACAAGATATAAATTTTGACGACCTGATCGAAAATATTGAAAAAAACGGAACGAGATTTTTTTTCCTTTATGGCTATTGAAAAAAAAAATTTAAAAGTGCACGTGCTATGTATCACGGGGATTAAGCCTTCTGAAATTGATTAGACCGAGTCTGGGAAAAAAACGCCCGTTGTACATCGTCAGCCAGCCAATGGGTGGTAAAACCCAGACCCTGCTAACCCGGCGAGTGGTATCGAGTCCACTCGCCGGGCAGCTTAGTAAGTACCGACCCAAGACTTCTTTAAGAAAGAGGTCAAGTGCTAATGGAATGACTCGCGTACTGATATTTAGTAAGTATTGCTTTATAAATGTACCTACAAAAAAAAATAAAACAAAAACCGATCAATTTAATTGGTCCCGTAATAATTTCATATAGAATCAGGAACTATTGAGCTTCGTTCGTGTAAAATTTCAAAATTCTAGATCAGTGGAAATCACCCTATGTATTTTAAGGTTAATATGTCAATATTAAATTACGTGATATTTCAAAGCCGTATATTGTTATTGCTATAATTTAGAAGCTAATTTATAGAACTATGGGGCCGTAAATATCAGTATTTGATATTAATATCAATTTAATATCTGGACCTGTTTTGAATATATTGATAAAGATATAAGTAGATAAACAATAAAATGATGCTATAACAGTCCCATTTTTTCTATTCTGGGACACAGTCACAAATTAAAAAAATCGAGTATGGTCTAAAACTATGATATTGTATCAAAATATAAAATTCCATTATTTTACAAAATATTACCCCACTATCTGTGGTTGAAAGATAAATAATTACTTGCGAGTCAACTGTATAAATCATGTCTAATAATTTTATGCACATTAATTTATTTGAAAAAATTTAATTGAATTTCTAAATATTTCACTTCGTGTACTCCCGAGAGTCATTTAAAATTAGTATCATTTGAAATATGAATGTATATAATAATTTTCTTTTTTCTTTAGTCATGTTCTACCGCGAAGGTGTAGGCTTCCATCATTCTATATCATTACCTTCAATTTCGCGCTTTGGAAAAATGCAATTAAAATTAGGATATATCCCATTTTCTAAATATTTTCTTAAATTTTATTTTCACCTAAATTCAAGACCTGAACAGACTAATGCAATGTAACATTATTATTTAGGTAAATTCGAAGTGCATCAAGTGTGAGTACATATTTTGTTTTCCGCTTTACACTCGATGGGTCGTCCCGAAGACGTAATATACTTAAATCCTAAATACTAATTTTAAAAATTGTGTTTTTTTTTTACATTAATATGTTATCGTTAGCAAAAGACATACTATAAACGTGTATGTGTACGTGTGTGTGGCTAGATAACATGGTGCTATGTTTAAATTTGTTTTAGTTGAGAATGAGATGCAAGCATAAAGGATTCGGGAGGAAACACCGTACAGATCGAACTAAAAGGTTAACTTATGTTTTTTATCTAAGTTATTGCTATACGATCAAGGCTGCAATTGTGTCCATTATCGGATATGATAAATATATTATTACTCATCAACAGTTCCTAAATATTCTACGCTTTTTAGAGTTGAATAGAAATTATCTGAACTACAAACTGCGTCTTCGAATTGTAGAAGGAAAAGATACATATTCTGATTAATTAATTTCTCATTAATAATTTCAAAACTCGAAAGTCGAAATCTTTAAAGATTGCCGCGGATTTTGGTAGATTTCGAGCTTTTTAATTCATTTTATCTTATCGACGTAACTACCTCATCATTATAGTCGAAAAAAGGTTTTGAGCTCAAAATTTTTATATTCCAAAAAAATGTTTTTTTTATTTCCCATTTTTCTTTTGAAGCTGACAGTAAATTTCACATCTTAAATAAATTTTAATGAATTCGATCGGGTTATTTTATTACATTTGCTTTGTTAGTGCCTTTAGTGCTTCCGTGCTTGAAGGATCAGAACAAAATCTTATTGTCGTTGTAAGTTTGTCTATCCATCAGTTCATCCATCTAACAGTATGCCCGTGTGTCTACCACGAGCTTCTGGTCTTTAAGCATATAAGAGAGAAGCTTAAAATTCATACATAATTTATATAACTCTTTGGCACATGGCTAAAAATTGCAACAATACTTTGAGAAAGCTCCTCCATGGATAAGGGAAACTAATTTTTTGCAGTATAGGTATATGGTATATGAAAAGCTCGTTAAATGGAGCAAAAATATGGAGTTTATATTTTTTAAACTAAACAACGATTTCTTGAACCATCCAATTTGTTTTTTTTTGAAATTCGTAGTTTTACTAGGTCAATCTCAGAAACATTAAACATAGAGAGGTGTGATTCGAATCTAATAGTGTTCATACTCTCTATTTAATTTAAAGAAATATTGTGTTAAAAAAGTTACGTGTTATATAAACAAAGTTTTTAATGATTTTTCAGGCCCGTGTATCGTATAGTAAGCAATGTATTAATGGAGTGAAAAAATATTAATATTTGGAAAGAAGTTTATAGAAATACTATGTACCTTTTCCATTATATTTATCTAATATAATAGAATATATATTAGAAAATACTATTACATTTGCCCACATATTCGATTATATTTACATATAACCATCATTGATTATATAACATTTCTTAATCGCTAACATACTAAATTTTTTTTGTCAGTTAACGTTGTTGTCTTTATTAAGATACTAATTCACATTATTTTAGGCAGCTTTCCTAAAAGTATTATATACATTTAAAAAATACATCATTCATTTCTATGCATAAGAGAAGTGCCTGAAGATTTTTTCCAACTTCGACTTTACCAAAACTATTAATACAAGTAATGTAAAAAAAGTGTGTACTTTCATTTCAACAGTAACGTCATAATTTGAAAACGACTGATTAAAGAAATTATTGAAGTGATATACAAACTTATATATTCAGTAATACATTAATAAATTTACGGTGAATTTTAACAAGTTCATTGAAATCGGAACAGAGGTTTGCAGCACTTAATGAATTTAAATATATATATATATACATATATATGTATATATATATATATATATATATATGTATATATATATATATATATATATATATATATATATATATCTACGTACACACACACGCATGGACATATAAATCACACTTCTCCTTTTGGCATCACAGTAGTCAGAGATTTATGACTTTATATACTATATATCCGTGTACTAATGTTCTAGTCAGTATATGTTTTTGTATGTACATGCATATACTACAGCTTTTTTTAAAATTTTCTTGCTTATATCAATAAAAGTGAAAAGAATCTATGCTCGACGAATTTACTCTTCATCAGTGAAAATTTCCTGCCTCAATCATTATACCCTGATATTGCTAAAGAACAAATTTATACCACGCTTAATCCTAACAACGCTTTAAGAATTGATTCACAAAACTTTCCTTAAATTTATATTATCTGAATTTTATTATGACTTTTGCGCTGTATATTTTTGAGGAATTCCATGACGTACCTTGAATTTTCATAGTCAAATTCTAACCAACTTTTTTATAATGCTGCATTGGGACCGTTCAAATAAAAAGGAATTATCTAAATTGGTTTATTAATGCTGAATATAGGAGATGAAATACACTAAACAGGAAAAACCACTGTAGCGTTAGGCGGACGAATTTGAATTCGGAGTTCAATGGGAGAGTCTCTCATTGAAACTCACAATATTCATTTAAAAACAGAAGCTCCTCAAGTCTCATAATTTAAGCAGGATGTACAACCGCAACATGACGACTAAGGAGTAGGATGGGTTCCTACTCTAGCTTAATGATAGAGCTTCTGGTTTATGGTTAATATGCGAAGTTAAAAACAGCTGATCATTAACGGACGTAAGTCTCATAGATAACTCACAGCTTCAAGAGTGAGGAATTGAAACCCAAAGTTTAGACCCTGCTTGAGATTCAAATTACTGATTTAAAAATAGCAGACCCTTAAATCTCACTGTTTAGCGGTGGCACTACTCTTGCAGCACTAAGATTGGAACCCAGAATTGAAAGACAAAGTCCCTGTTTTAGTCCCACAATACTGTTTAAAAAAACGTATCTTCTAATCTCCTAATAATACCTTAAAATCATTAGATTTTCGAGTTTCACGATTTAAACAGGCAATATCCCCACAGCGTTAAGACTGAGGAGTTGAGACTCGAAGTTTGTTGCTTGAGACCCACAATACGTATTTTGTAAACGACATATCATCAAGTCCTGTCTATTTAGGCAGGCAGCAATTCTTCAACACCCAAACTAAAGAATTAAAACCGGAGTTCAGTGACAGAGTTTTTGCTTGAGACTCAGGAAACTATTTTAAAAAGTGATCTCATAGTTTAGACGTTCAGTACCTATGGAGCATGGGATAGACGAGTAGGACTTCGGAGTTCATAGACAGAGTCCCTGCTTAAGGCTTATTATACTTATTTAAATCAATAGATCTTCCAGGTCCATGGCCTAGGAAGGCAGTACATCTGCAGCATCAAGTTTAATGGTTGAAGTTTTAAAGTATGTGCGGATATATAATTTCTTATTTATTTACCCTATTTCTTCCTTGCTACGTCAAGGCAAGTCAAACAAGTCCAAACTTGATGAGTTTATTATTCATCACTGAAGGGTTTCTATCACCACTTTCCGGCTCGATCATTGTACCGCAATTTATGCCTCTTTAGCAAATCTTATTAGATAATCATTAGACCTTCGTTATCAGAACTCGATTGCGGTACTTGTACTGTTCAATATTGAGGAATTCTGTGACATATCTTAAATTTTTCTGGTCATATTCTCACCAAATTTCCATGGGACAGTACGGAGATTATACCCTTCCAAATTAATAAGAATTGTCAAATTTTTTGACCCTATGACAAATAAATTCGATCACTGCACTTGTCCTGCTCTGTGTTGAGGAATTCTCTAGTACATCTTCAATTCCTTTGTTAGACTCTAACCAAATTTTTACGAGACAGTACGTGTACTCCCCGTACTTCCCTTCGAAATAAAAAAAAATCATCCAAAGTCATTAGATGAATATCATCAAAATTCAATAACGGTATATGTTGTTAAATTTTAAAGAATTTTATGGCTTGTCTTCAATTTTCATAGCCAGATCCTAACCAAATTGGCAGTCTTATCTGAGATAATCTTAATCTTATGATATAATTGCCATTTCCATGGTCAGATGCTACCCAAATTGGCTATAACATGAAATAATACAGTTTTTTTTATCCTTACAATTGATAGAAAAATACTGAAGATTTGAGGTAATATACGTAAAAAAATAAAAATAAATTGAGAATCACCTTCTCTTTTGAATTCGGTTAAAAGAAGAAAATGTTCTTCTAGTCAATATTAAATTAAGTAATCTAAAAAGTAATGCTTTCTGGAGTAAAACCAAAGAAATGACAATTGAATAAAATCTGAAAACTATCTAAGTACATTATTCAAGCTATATCTTAGCTTGAATAATGTACTTAGATAGTAATTAATTGTTGATGTTCATCTACATTTCTATAAAACGAAAATATACCTTCAACAGTTATTTTATTCAAATTTATTTCTCCTATGCCTAATTTAATTATTTAAGGTTTCGTAACTTGAGTAGTGATTCGTCTTAATTTGATTGATTCAATTTTGGTTAATTTAAATTAATGTAGACATATCTAGTTACAAAATATCAAAAGACCAAACCACACAAAATTAAGCAATAATAGAAAAAGGTTATACCATGACGTTTAATTACTAACAGAAAAATAACCATGTTCTTATTTCGAACTTAATTAAGAAAAATAAAACATTTTACATGAAAAGTCGGCATACGATTCCCATTAAAATTTTCCGATTATTTAGTTATATCTTAAAAAGAAAAATTTACTTCTTTCAAAGGAAATATTTATGCTAGAGTTGATGTATTATGGGTACATCCCTTCTAGCATAAATATTTAAGTTTTGTGCATAATAATATAAAAAAATGACTTAAAAATTCTTTGTATACCAAGTCATTTTCTTTAATTTCATGCAAACTTACATACTCATAAATAAAGTATATGAAGCGGTTTGAATTTTTCGGAGTCAAATTCTGGTTGTTATTGTCATGACTTAAATTCTATGTAAATTACATACTTGTTTCGATACGCTGAAGAAAAATTATTTATAGAAACTATCGCGAAATCACAGCCAAAGTACCAATTTGCAAGTTTTCTTAGTAAATACTGACCTATTATGCATTTCTATATGCAGCTGTATGTCGTCGCCGTGGTGTGACCCGTGTTCGATTTCTGCCCGTTCTTCGAGCGGAGCTAAACGGGTGTTATGGAAGGCTGTAGGGGATTGATCACTTAGCAATAAATCCGTCATATGTATCAATTCGATACATTAAAGTAGATAAATAAATAAATAAATAAATTTTCCTAGCTAAATGCAAGCCATTCTCTTTAAAAACCAATATATTTCATCACTCTTGTTTCATTGATTTAGAAATTGCACAAACAATTTATATTTTATTGGGAAGGGTATCGTGGAATATAAAATATTAAAAGGAATATAAAATATTATTTCACCAAGCATACCCGTTTCGAAAGGTGAATCGAATGGAAACAAAAGTCGCATCGCTGCATTTTCGAAATCATATTTGTATAATAAGACAAAGATTCCGAAGTAAAACGGAAAATGTCCCGTTTTATGTTTACCCCGTACTGCCGTAGACAAGAGGTAAATAGGAGAATCACTTGCATGATTTCCGGCATTTATGATTCCACAACTATTAAATTGCATGTAATACTGGCTTTTTGTTTATTATCATGATCTTTGTCTATTATTTGTTTACAAGTTTATGGTGACATGTTTTTAATAAACTTATGTGTTTTATTTACAAAAAAAAATTCACCTCATCAAGTCAAATTTAACACAAAAATTCATTAGTGTATTTTAAATTATTAAATTAAAGATTGGTTGATAAAATTTGAAGCAAAGATTGATAGTGAAGCACATGGGTCATCATTAATGATCAGCATAAATATCTTTGCTAATTGCCCATGTGAAGAAGGTTTAATACAACGAAACTTAGGTCGTGGTAAAGAATTTAAATAAAATAGAACTATACTTAACGTAGTTTCATTTAAATGTGAAATTTTAACAGTTACTTAGAGAATAATTTAGCTGTTGCAAAAATAATATAACAACATAACGTTCAACGCATTCAGTAAAGGTTATACCACATCATTATTGTAGCGACTTGCTTTATGATTCTATTAGTAATTTCACGTTAAAGAAACTATTTTGGTATGTGTTAAGACGCTCAAATAATTGGCTTTTAAAAAAAATATTCCAAATCAATTTTACGAGAATATTGCAGTAAAACGTGTAAAAAATATAACTTGTTATGATTTTTTAAAATATTTCTACACTTAATCAAGTATTCCCTTTTAAGGGAAGGTTTTTTTAATATTATTTTGATTGGACATGAATAAAATTGTTTTAATTAAAAATAAAAACACGAATATTTCATTAGAATAAGTGGCTGTCGTACTTAAAAATAGGAAAAGAGCAGATTAAAAAACCAACATCGTGACCTTCCGTGAAATGATATTAATATAATACGACACGGAAGCGAAATGTGACGGGAAACAGTGCGTCTGCTGTCGCGGTTTACGGTTCTCTCCGTACAATCGAAGAGGGAAAAACAAGAAAATTCATTTATTTAGTTTCCGTCGTTTCCTAACATTAAATCGGATACTATATTGGTTTCTTGGTTACGTGATATTCTTGGTTGGCATTACGTAACTACATGTTTTACTTGTTATATACTTCATTGTTTCATTTCCTGTAAATATTGTTTGAATGACATGTGTGTCGAATTTCTTTGTTTATAATATTAATACATTATATTAAACACAAGTTATAATTTGTGTGCAAATCACGCATAACGAGTTAAATGAATTGCGTCATATCATTATTCCATTTAAGTTAAAATATGTTATTTAATAATCACATTATTTTGAATACAAAATTATTTACTTTTAATAAACTTAATATAAAAAGAAAAATTTTGTTTTTTTTACACAATCGACTCCCTTTAATTAAATTCTCCATATGCTAGTTACTTGAATATAGTGGTGAAAATTTATTTTTCATCTATAATATGTGTTTTTTCACTTTTATATTAGGATCAAATTTTATCGTTACTCATTGACTGAAATAATTTTAAAGGGTAATCAAAATTTTAATTATTAATTTTAAGTAATTAATTTCTATAATTTCGAAATTGTACGTCTCAGATTTATAAGACTTCTTTTTTATGTTTAAGATCATAGATAGATTAAAAAGATTTTTGTAAATAAAATGGAATAAAATTTTAATAAAATGGTTTCCGCAATGTGCTTACATATGTTATAAATACATATGTAAGTATTAATAATGTACTTTTTATACAGAAATACATTTTGAAAATGGCATATTTACCATTACACGAATATAATTATTTTATGTTTCAAATTTGCATGGGGTAATCGAGATAGTTTCTGCAAAAATGCTACATAGATATGAAATTTAACAAAATAACCAATAATATTACGCAGAAGTAAAATCAAAAAATGAAACATGGGTAAACTTAAAATATTTGAGCTTAGATAGGAATTGATTGTGGATACTCTAATAATTTATTATCAAAATAAAAATTTAGACTCAATAATTACGCATTTCACGAATTGAATTTTATTATTATTGAAATTTTTCCTATATTCCGAAATCAATTTTTAAGGTTCAATAATTGGTATAGTTATGAGCGGCGATTAGACTGACCTGATTTTTAAGCAATTTAAAATGAAATATAATAACGTATATCTAACCACCAAATTTTAGGTAGTTGAACCGTAATAATTTAAGTAAAAATGCAGTTCTGTTACTTATAAGTAATGATATCTTACTACTAACGTGAAAATAACCGTACTGTTATGTTAAGAATCAAATATGAAAGTGTATTATGTCAGTAATTAAATAAGAAACTTTTCATAAAACTCTACAAAATGCAATTATATTTAAAATTTACTTGTTAGTAAAAAAAAGGATTTAATCCATGGCAAACAAAATAAATAAACGGGACTTCACGGACGTATAAATGTTGATTTTTTTCTGATTAATATATAAATTATAATACTCTAAAAACTTGTAATACTCTTATTTTGAATATTAAACTTATAATTCTTTAAAAACTCCTAATATTCTTATTTTGAATATTAAACTTATAATACTTTAAAAACGCCCCATCTTAAATATTTATAATGAATTTAATTTAACCAAACTATAAATAAGATATATAAAAAGATTGATTAGTTAATTATGAAATTTTATTATTATTTAACGTCATAGATTATACTTCTAATGTACTTTTTAATTAATGTGCTAAAAAATCACCAAAACCATTAAAAGGAACTTTTGTGAAATCGTAGCCAAAGTTACGAAACGCATATTTTTTCAAAATATTAAACCCTCACGTGTTTTTTTAGCTAAATGTAAACCATACTCTCTAAAAAATCAAATTATTCCATTGGATTTGTTTCATGGAATCTACACAAAATCCAATATTTATTTCAACAGTATGTGGAATCAAGGAAACAAAACAGGCAGAACATTCTGTTTCATAAGAAGTGATATAAAATATTATTTCATCAAACACAAAGGGTGCAATCCCGTTTCGAAACAAGAATTGAACGGAAGCAAAAGCCGAGACCGCCGCTCTCTCGAAATGTTTTTTGTATAATGCGACACGGATTCAAAAATAAGACGGAAAATGACATGTTCGGTGTCGCGTTTTATTTGTTTTATTGTTTGCTCCCGTACCGCCGTCGAGGAGAGGGAAACAGGAAAATCCATTTACTTGATTTCCGCTACTCGTAAATTGCTTCTCATATTATCTTATTGTCCATAAGACATTGATTATAAATAATATTCACGCGGTTGCTATAATTTTTACGTTTTTATTTTCTCATAAATATATAAGTTATCGTAAAAGATTTCTGGATGATCGCATACCAAATTATTAACATTGAATATAGAAGAACCCTGTCGTATCTTGAATAGTAAATTTAGAACTATAATCAATAATAATAGAAATATGTTTCTATAAAATTTGTTTCACTGAATTTTCTTAAATGATCTCCGTATGTAGAGATTCCCTCTGAACTTTTTCAAATTAAACAAAAACAAAAAAGAAAACACCTACTAGTTTTAATTAGGCAGAATTCTGTTAAGTTCATAATGTATCGTATTTTCCCAATTTTATGATGATGTATATAGTTCCCTTTATCACTTTTATATCCGTTATTTTAAAAAAGGTATTTAACTGAATCATATTTAAGGTAGAAAATTATTAATATATTTCTCTATATTTATTTAAGGTAAATTTTTAAGTATTTGGTAGACTAAAATTAATTCTTATCAGTAACTGTTTATACTTTACGTCTAAATATTTAAAGAGGAGACCAAAAGTGTGAAAAAAACAGTGGCTATAATCCATGAGAAAGTTTTAGGTACATTATAATTAAGAAATAGAGTATCAGTTTATTGATTATGATCTTCTAAAAAAATTGTGTAACAAAAAATGTAACGAAGAAATGCAAAAATATAGTAAATATATAAATAATTCATAATTCCGTTATGAAAGCTTTTTTCCCGCGCCGGTTGTAACTCCTTGAAAATAAATGTATGGACTAGTTTACGTAAACAAACTTGGGCCACATTTAAGTAATACAATGTTTATGGTGTGAGACTATTGAAAGTAACATTAAAATATATACTTTTAACATAGTTATATAGGATATTAATATCACCTCCATTTTTTTAATTTCACCTCACTTTTCACAGTAAGTGTAAATCGATCACCTTTTCTAAAAATAAGACAATCTATTTTCATACCTATGACATAGGTGGTCATTCTTTGGAATCTGTTAATTGCATACGTGACCTTGGTGTAATGTTTGATCAAAAGCTACATTTTGATGTTCACGTAAAGCAGATCACATCGCGAGCTTATGCTTTGCTAGGCTTTGTCTTACGAACTACCAAACCCTTTAAGCAAATGAGAACGTATCGCATCCTCTACACAAGTCTTGTGCGATCTCAACTTGAATATGCTGTTGCCGTCTGGAATCCTTACTATCTTACATATTCTGATCGAAAGAGTGCAAAAACGATTTATACGTACATTGCAACATCGCTTCAATACACCCAAAATAGACTATTATAATGCATTGTATACATTCAAATACCGTACTCTCCACGAAAGGCGTATCGAACTCGGAGCAATTGTACTTTATAATATTTGCCATAGTCGTTATGATTGCGCCGATATAGTGAATCAGTTGCAGTTTCGTGTGCCAGGGAGAGCGACCTGTAGCATCGCACTGTTCCATCTACCTACCGCTCGCACTAATGCTGGTGCTCGTGTACCACTACGCAGGCTTTGTGATGATTGCGACGGAAAATTTCATTCTCTAGATATATTTGCCAGCTCAGTACTTCAATACAAACAGTCAGTTAAACGGATACTATACAACCATTAGTCCTTTAAAAGCATTGACACTACATTTTCATTTATTCAAATCGACGTGATATTCTGTTTTTTTTTTCTTTTTATTTAATCGATATTATTATAGGTGGAATAGTGATTACTATTAATTCTATTATTGATAACTGTTACAGTGAACTATAAATGAAAAGCTGATTTCAATAATTTCAATAGTTATTGCTTGATTGTTAACAATATTACTTTATTAAAATTTAATTTGATATTTTATAAAATTTCTGAATATTTAATGTATCATGGAAATATCTAGAAAAGACTGAGGATATATGTATGTATAATATTACTTTCATGTGGGAATGTTAGGATATAAGTTAACCTTATTGTCAAAAAACTCTTATTTTGTATTTCACTATGACTTGTATCTGTTTTTTCTCTATAGGTGATAAATAAATAAATAAAATAAATAAATAGTAAATCTCCGGAGAGTTAAAGTTTTAAAATACTAAAACTAATACCTATCTACTAATATAAAAGGATTTTTGTCATAATTGAAGTCCAAAAAACTTCAACCAAGCCCCCATCTGAAACAGAACTGATAAATTGTTTATAGTTTTACAGAGAGAAAACGAGACACTTCGAGATTGATTTTTTTTTGCCATATTCGAAATGAACTCTATAAATCTGTTTATTTAATAAAATTTTGTTCGGCACTATATCTAATTTAATTTGACAATCAAAAATGCAACATTAATATTAAGGGTAAAATAATAAAAATCATATAATATAAAAAAAATATATATATTTGTTATATTTGTAAATAATAAATATTTGTTTTCCTAACTGTTGGTGAAATACTAAACTGACAAATTCAAGCATTATTATTTCAGCAAGCATTATGAACAAACTCCGTTTTATAAAAATACACATTAACGGTCACTCCGTCTCGGAACATGAACTGAACGGAATCAAACGTCGACACCGCTTCTACTTCGCTGCCGAAATTATATTTTCGTAATACAACACACATTCCGAAATAAGATGAGAATATTTATTGTTACGTTTTATAGTTTGCTTCATACCGCGCTGACGAGAGTTAACGTGAAAATTTACGTATTTAATTTCTGACAGTTGTGAATATTAAATGGCACATAATATTGGTCCTTTGGCTGCATGGTAATCATCACGGACGTTACATAACTAGATTTTGAGTTGTAGTGCTTTATGTCTTTATAATTATTTGCATTTAATGTGTTAAAATTCATATATTTCCCTAATTCTATTATACATGATACTTGCAAGGTCTTCTTTAATTTTTTTCAAAATTGAAGTAGTATTTATATATTTGTTTCAGTAATATAAAGTTTGGAATGTAAAGAAAATCTATAAATTATTAACCTAAGCTTTTTGTGTAATGGTAATGTACATCGTAAGTGAGGGAGCGAGCGGTGAATAGAGTGAAATGGAGGGAGTGAAAATGCAAGAGATGTAGGAAGATGTTTTTTTTTGTAAAAATATAGTGTTTTGTATTTGCTTATTTCGCTGTCTTCTTGCTGCTTATTGCTTCGTTTTTACTTATTCCGTTTTTTATTCAAAATACCTTTATAACACTTAGTCTCACTACTAACACGCGTGGCAGCTTCGTTATTGAAATTAATTATTGATAAGTTATTTTTTAACACAAAACTTGAATATAAAATAGGTCAAGTACTTTCCTGGCTCGCGTATAATGGGTTCCGTACTTCGTTTGAAATAAGATTACTTTATTTTTCATAAGTCATTACTAATGTGGTTTCCTAGTAAAAATATATTTAATAACATCTAATATAATTACGCTAGATATTAATATTTAGAAACTACGACCCCTAGAATAATTGCTATAGTTTCCTTAGTATCTCTGTAAAAACTTCAAACAATGCGGTTTTTTTCTATTTTTAGGTTTAGTAGTTTCGAATATAAAGAGGTCAGGAACATATATATTTGCGTGTCTTTCAGTATATATTTAAATATATACTACCTATGAAAGTAAAAATTATAAAAAAATATTTTGGAATTAAATTAGTGAATTAAATGGGCCAAAATATTAAAGCTTAAATTAGTGAAAAAATAGCCTTATAAGTGGCCCTTCTAAACAATATCCCACACTATGCATATATGGAATTTTAAAAATTGATTTTCGTAAACTCAACTTTCCCCATTTGGCGGGAGGAGGCTAAAATTTCCCTCTAAATATTTTTAAATGTTATGTATTCAGATATGTATGGACTAATATGCTTTACTACAGGCTAAATTTAAAATGTCTACGTTAACAGTATATGTGCATTTTGCGTCACCTGTAGAGATTTATAGGGCCATAAAAAAAATAAAACTTTGCATTTTCTATTAATTTTTAAGTACTTAAAACTTTTTGATCGCAATGTTTTTAAAATAGAAAATATAATATATAAAAAAATATATATACATATATATATATATATATATATATATATATATATATATATATTACCATTTTAACAAAGTACTTCTTTTTTTAAAATTTGCATTTATAATATTAATCTCCCATATTAAAACGAAATAAATTCGTCTCTGCTTTATTTTAACTTTGCCATAAGCTATAATATATACTAAATTCAATAATAGTTTTATTGCATCACCTTATGGTCACTCGAGTTATGATCGTGTTAGTGGTTTTGTGATAAGGAAGCCTTTTTTCGTTGGTAGGATAATCGTATAAAATTTTTAAAAATATTGCTTTTGAAAGTAAAGATAACATTGCTGTAAAAAAAAACACTTTAATTTGTTTTTCTTTATTTCTATTCTTGTAGACTTAACCAAGTTTTTGTTTCTAAGGGAAATGTTTTCATGATTTTCGTTTGATCGGGCACCGATTAAAAGAAGTTATTCAGACTTCGTTACTTTTAACCATAACTAAATCAGAATATTTCATTAATTTTATTTTTATATTGATTTAGGTGTTCATTATTTCATGAAATATTTGAAAATAGGAATAGAGCGAAAACAGAAAAAGCCTCAACTGTAGCTCCTTTTAACTATAATAAGACACGGATACGAAATGCGAGGGGAAACAGCATGTTTGCTGTCGCAGTCTGTTGTTCTCTCCCTACATTCTACTAGAGAAAAACGAGAAAATCCATTTACTTTGTTTCCGCCGTTTTCGAATAACAAATTGGATGTTATATTGGTCTCTCGGTTACGTGATATTAATCGTAACTATTACGTAACTAGTTTCAAGTGTACGGAATTTTTTCTGTTTATAATTTTGTATACGTTATAATTAATTATAACCTGGAGGCAGAGAATTCATGTATAGTAATATAAAATACATTGCATTTCCTGAAATATTTATTGCTTAAAAATGAGAAAATATTATATAAAGAAACGAAACTTATATTATTGTACAAAATTTGTAGACCACGCTGGACTAAATAGTTCTTTTAGAACAAACAGAAGATTTTGCTAAAATTATTGAACTATCCAATTAGTTTGAATAAAATATTTTTTTATTTTTAATAAAACATTTTAAAAAAATCAAAATATTTTGGTTCACGCGACCAACTCTTTCAATACCGTAGTCAAAAATTGTTTTTTTCACCTTAGATTTAAGTTATTTTACGTTTATGTCAGCATATAATTTATGTGTATTCTCCGAGTGCGGAATAATTGTAGTGAATATTCACAGTTTTAGTTACACGTTCATAGTTTTTTTGCAATTAATTTCTTTTTCATTTCAGAAATTGAAAATTATGACTTCATAAAACTTCTTTTTTTTATATTTAAGATTACAAATACAATGATAAGTTTTTAAAACAAAAAATTATATAAAATGTGTGCAATAAAAATGTTTCTGTAATATGTTTAGGTGCATTTATAGGAGTGTTTATACCAAGGAAAGTTCCAAAAATGGTATATTTACTTATGTACAAAAGTAATTCTCTTGTAATTTAAATCTACAAGGAGTACTCCAGATAATTTCTCTATAAATGTAGAAGTAAAACCAAGGAATTAAGGATAGGAATCGGTTTTCGACGTTCTATTAATTTGTGTTTAAGGCAAAATACTTGTTCAATAATTACGCGTTCCACAAATTGAAGTATAACATTATCGATATTTTTTCTCATTTTCTGATTAAATTTTTGAGGGTTGAAAATTGGATTAGTTATAAGCATTGATTTCAGTGATTCGATTTTTAATCTATTTAATTTAAAGTAGATATGCTTAACCAGGAAATTTCAGGAAGCTGGCAGCAAAGGAAATATATAAGCTGGACTTGATGTACAAACAAATAATTACTTATTGTATTAATAACTTTAAACTTTTAATAAAATTCCCCACATCTTAAATAATTTTGATTATTTTTGTTTTAACTATAATGCTCATAATTTGATATATAGGAAATATTGAATTGTTCAAAACAAATTTATTTAACGTCTAACGTCATAGCTTATCCATATGTCATAGACTAACATACTTTTTATTATTTAATGTGCTAGACAAAAGCTCTAAATGCATTACGGAAATATTTGAGAAACCCTAGTCAAAGTCGCAAAATGCGTATTTTTTCTAAATAATAAACTTTCAAGCAAATAAACTGGACTTAACATAGGCACAAACGTGCATATTTTATTGATTAAGTTTATAGCTCTAATAATCTAACAATAAATTTGTAGTACTTTAAAAATCTCCTCATCTTAAGTCATTTTGGTAAGTGTTATATTAATCAAAGTACTCATAAACAAGCTATCTAGAACAAATTGAGTTGTTCATAATTACATTTCGTTTTTATTTAACATCGTGACTTCAATCTTAATGTATTTTTTATTTGATATACTGGACAAAACTTTAAAATCTTTGCTAAAACTCCTGTAAAATCATATTAAAAGTTATAAAGTGCATATTTTTGTGCACATTAAACTCTACACATTTTCTCAGCTAAATGTAAAGCACTCTCTATAAAAAGCAAAATATTTTATTGAATTTGATTCATTAGTTTACACCAACTTTAATATTAAGTTTTACAGTATAGTGTATCAAGGAAAGAAGACAGGCAGAACATTCTGTACCATAAAAAGGTATATAAAATATTATTTCATCAACCACGATCGGGACAATTCCGTTTCGAAACAAGAATTGAACGGGAACAAAAGCCGAGACCGCCGCTCTCTCGAACTGTTTTATACATAATGTAACACGGATTCAAAAGTAAGACGGAAAATGATATGTTTGGTGTCGTATTTTATTGTTTGTTCCCGTACCACTGTCGAAGAGAGGGAAACAGGGGAATCCCCATTCACTTCATATCCGCCACTCTTGATTTCGCAACTCTTAAATTGCTTATTATATTGGATTTTTGTCCATAAGACATTGAATATATATATATATATATATATATATATATATATATATATATATATATATATATATATATATATTATGTTGTCACGCATCCTGGGTATTATAAACTTTATATTTTTATTGTCTCATAAGTATATAAGTGTTCAATATAGTATCATAGATTATTATTAGATGATTGTATGCAAAATGATTTTCATTGAATTAAAAATAACGCTGGGTTTTTAAATTATGAGCAGTAAAAGCAGAATTATAATAGATTAATACAGAAGTCTCTTTTGATGAAATTTGTTTAATTTTAAGGTTTTAAATAATCCACCCACTTGTGGTTTTCCCTGCGAATTATTTACATTTAACTAAGATAGTTACGAGTTTTAATTAGGCAGGTTTTTTTTCTTGTCAATGGACATATTTCAAAATTGTATTATGATATTTGCAGCTCACTTTATCACCCTTACATTCGTTACTTTAAAAATATATTAAAATTGATCAAATTTAGCATTGCTGTTTATTAATATATTTTGCTATATCTATTTAAGCACATTTTGAAAGTGCTTGCAGACCAAACTCATTATTATCGGTAACCATTTATAATCAAGTAATTGTCTTCTGCTGAGTCATTTAATCGGAATGAAAGACATATATATATATATATATATATACATAATTTGATTATATTAATAACACTTTATTATTAATTCATATCATTAAATTTATAAGTCCACATTTCTTAAGCCAAGAAGGAAAGTGAACTCTTGGTCTACTCTTGTTCCCGCACAATCAATGAGATTTAAGCATGGCAATGTTTGGATATTACATATTTTTATTTATTAAGCTATAATTAATTATATTAATTACAAATATGTAATACCGAAAAATTGCCATCTTTAGATCATCCTTAGATTGAATTTTATGTCCTTCTACAGTTGCAATTGAAGGGTGTAGATAAAATGTAAAGAAGGTATATGGTAGTGTGAAATAATAATAGCTATAATCCGTAAGGGAATGTTAGGCACATTAAATATAGAAAATATTACCCCTTAACCCGACTGAAAATGAGTGCCCTATAATATATATTTATCTATTATTATCTTCAAAAAATAGTGCACAGAAATAATGTAAAAAAACAAACGCTATCATATGCATAGCAAATTTACATATAACTCATCTTAGTTTCAAATTCATTATCAAAAATAACTTTGTTTCACGCGCCAGTCGTAACTCCTGGAAAATAAATTCATGAACTTGTTTATGGAAATATGCTTGAGCCACATATAAATAATATAGTATTTTTACCATACGGGGGAATCGAAAATAACATTTACATTTATAATTTTTTAAATCATTGATACCCGGAAACAACAAAAATTAAAATAATAACCTACTGATATAAAATGATTTGAATTATTCCAGAGTTAAACAAATTAAAATTTATCTCGATCTGAAGCAGTACTGGAATTTTTTGTAAAGTTTTATAGAGAGAAAACGAGACGCATCGAGATTGAATTTTTTTTGTCATATCCTAAAAATAAAAGCGTCCCCTTAATCTAGAACTATTGTCTAAGAAATTCCTTAAAAACATTTCAAAAATGATTTATAGGGAATATGTTTATTTCAGATTAAATATAAAAAAAATCTAGAAAAAGAAGTGAATTCTATAAATTTGTGTAAAAAGAAAAGTATCATATATTTTTGTGACATAATCTTAAATGGAACTATTGCCAATTGCCATAATAAATTTAATATTGATCTAAAGACCATAATAAACAAATTCAAATTTAATTTTTTTA
The DNA here is from genome assembly GCA_039881145.1 of Druceiella hillmani. NCBI lineage: Eukaryota > Metazoa > Arthropoda > Insecta > Lepidoptera > Hepialidae > Druceiella > Druceiella hillmani. The sequence continues at coordinate 15,872,964 of JAYKKI010000016.1, read as the reverse complement.
TATTTTATAAACACCAATTCATAAAGTTTTGCTAAATTTAGAACCTATAACAAAGAAACTTTAACTTATAGCCTGTAAATCAAATTATTAAAAAAATACTTAATTCATACAGTATATTCTGCCATTAGATTTAATTCGACAATGAATACGTTGACAATAATATTGAAGGTAAAGTAATAAATATCAAGAATTATTTGTTTTTCTAATTATTAATAAAAAATTAAACTGATGTTTTCAGTTTAAAGAATTTACATAATAAAATAGAATATGAAATATTTAACAGGTGAAAACACTTCCTTTTAAAAAAATAAATATTACCGGCCACTCCATTTCGAAATAGGATTTGAACGGAATCAAAAGTCGACATGGTTTCTACTTTCTTGTCGAAATTACATTTCCGTAACACGACACACATTGCGAAATAAGATGAGAATACATTGTTACCGCGGACCGCACTGTTCGTACCGCGCTGACGATAGGAAATGTGAAAATTTACGTATTTCATTTCTACCAGTTGTGAACACTAAATTGCGCATAATATTGGTCCTTTGGCCGTATGGCAACCATCACGGTCATAACATAACTACACCTTTAGTTGTCGCGGCATATATCTTTTTAATCTTTCGTATTTACTGTGGTAAGTAAATTATATATATATATATATATATATATATATATATATATATATATATATATGTATATATATATATATATATATATATATATATACATACATATATATACAAGTACAAGATACTTATAAGGTCTTCTTTAATTTGTCATAAAAAATTTAAATTAAACGAAATATTATGTGTAAATGGTCTCAATGGTGATCTTTTTGTATAGTGGTAGTGTAAATCAGGAGTGAGGGGAGCGATGAATAGTGTAGAATTTAGAGGAAGATGTTGGAAGGGGCGGAGGAAGGTATCTTTTTCAAGTTTGGTTTTTGGTTTTTGGTACTTTATATATATAATTTCACAACTAATACTATCACATGCGTGGTAGCTCTGTTATTAAAACCGTGAACTCTCGTAATCGGATGCCTAGTTTAAAAAGGGGAATAGACCGGAATCAAAAGCCGAAATCGCATAAACCTAATACGACACGGATTCGAAATACGAGGGGAACGGTACGTTTTTTGTCGCGGTTTATTGTTATCTTCGTAAATTATGCGAGCGAAAAACAAAGAAATTAATTAGAAACATGAAAATAGATAGTTTCCGCCGTATCCAAATGACAAATTTGGTACTATATTTGTCTTTTGCTGACGTGACATTCATCATATGCATTACGTAAATACACTTCGCGCTTGCTATACTCTTCATTATTTCATTTCCTTTATTTGTTCGCATTTCAAGCGAATTTTTTTTGTGCGAAATTTTATTAAAATATAATTTGTATACAGATAATATATATAGAGTAATTTAGAGTGCATTCCGTACCTTCTACGAGAGGAAAATAAGAAAATCAATTTACTTAGTTTCCTCCATTTCCGAAAAACAAATAGGACAATATATTGTGTCGTGTATTGTTCTCTTGGTTACGTGATATTCATCACAGGCGTCACAAATTATTAAAAGAGATATTATTTAAAAAAATAAAAAGTAACGCCAACAATTTTAAAATAACGCAATAATAAATGTATTTTTATAAATAAGATTGTATTAAAGTCGTTTATCAACAAATTTTTGGAGCTAAATTAGGGAATTAATTAAACTAAAATATAAAAATAAGGTTAAAGCTAAAATTAGGAAAAACATATTTTTGTAACTGGATTTTTTTGGATCAAACGACGTCCCACGCTATATGTATGAGAGATTTTGATCATTTATTTTCATGAACTTAATTTTCCTCATTGAACGGTATGGGGCTAAAGCATCCATATAATTATTTTAGATTTTACATATTCTGATATGTATGGATAAATAAGCTTTATTATATGACAAATTAAAATATTTAATATTAAGTGATTTCTGAGCAAAACGGCGGAGATAGATATCTATGTAAATGTATTTTACATATATTTAATTATTTTAAGGTGGAAGGATGGAACCCTAAAAAAACTTGGCACAACCTTTTTCTAATTGTTAAGTGCCTATAACTTATTGTTTGCATTATTTTTAAAGTCAAAAAGTAAACAACATACTCTTAATTAATTTACATCCATTAAAGAAAATATAAGAATTCCTTTAAGAGTAATTCAGCCGCTGACGATAATATTAATATTTAACATTAAACTCTCATATTGAAACTAAGTAAATAATTATCTTTGCTTTATTCCAACTTTGCCATGATTGATAACATTCACACTCACTGGTAAAGTATATGGTATAATCTACTTTCGTTTTTTCACTATACTTTAGACATAACCAAGTTTTTTGTTTTTAGGAAAAACCTTTTCATTTTATTCTTTATATTAGCCATTGAATAAAAAAAATATCAAAATACAACGAATATTTTACTTTGTTACTATAACTAGAATTTTTTTGAAATAATCACAGTCCAGCCCTCTTTTAATTAGCTGTTAGCAAAGATAATCTTTGCTAATAGCCGACCTGAAGATGTAATATAACGAAATCTAGGCCGTGGCAAAGAACTTAAAGAAAGTAGAAATAATACTACTACACGTAGTTTCATTTAATTACGAATGAAAAATTTTAACAAAATTAACGCCAAATATATTTGAAACTCTCACATATTTCTCATTATGTACGTCCCAACCATTCTCCAGGAACAAAAAATATATTTCATTGGAATGGTTCCATAGGTTTAGAAACTACACAAACTCCAATATTTATTTTAATGATATAAGGTACCAAGGGAAGAAAACGTTCTCTTTTATAAGAAGGAATATAAAATATTATTTCATTAAGCATGAGCGGAGCAATCCCGTTTCGAAACGGGAATTGAACGGAAACAAAAGCCGAGACCGCAGTTCCTTCGAAATGTTTTTTATGTCATGTGACACGGATTCCAAATTAAGACGGAAAACAACATGTTCCATGTCGAATTTTATTTGTTTCATTGAGTGCTCACGTACCGCTGTCGATGAGAGGAAAACAGAAGAATCCATTTAATTGATATCCCCCACTCTTGATTTGGCTACTCTTAAATTGCTTATAAGACTGAGTTTTGTCTATAAGACAGATTGTAGATATTATATAGTAACGCGTCTTGGTTGTTATAATCTTTACGTTTTTACTGTCTCAAAAACATGTAAGTTTTCAAGAAAGTATTGCAAACGGTTTTTATATGATCGTGTGATAAAGTATTTATATTGATGGAAGAATGATACTGGAAAATTTTAAACAGTAAAAGCAGAAATAGAATTGTTTTTAATAGAAATCTATAAAATTTGTTTCGTTAAATGATCTTTAATATCTTAAATGATCTTTATGTTTGGGTATTCCCTCCGAATTTTTTGCATTTAAGAAACCCAGCTACCAGTTTTAATTAGGCAGGTTTTTGTTAAGTTCATAATGTATTATTTCATCACAATTTAATGATGTATGCAGTCCACTTTATCAACTTTATGTTTGTTTTTTTCAACAATTGTTACACTTAAATTTAACATGGGATATATTTCACTATGTCAATTTAAGATTAATTTGAAATTATTCATCAGACTAAAATTAATTATAATCGGCAACCTTTCTGTCTTTTGCTGTGTGATTTGACAAGAATCTAAAACATACTTAAGAAGAAAATTTTGGTGAGGTTAGGAACATTTCATTTTATTTTTGCATTATGTACTTTATATCTAAACATTTTATTTCAATCAAATGCAAACTATTCAATTCATAAGGTCATCTGTCTTTAGCCAAAAAGGAAAGTCCACTAGTGACCTACCTTTGTGACCCGCACAACCAAGGATATTAACGAACGGAAATATTTTGACATTAGATATTTGTATTTATTAAGCTCTACTTAATGTTAGCACAAGTTTTAATTTAACTTTATTCTAAAAGTTGCAATTAATGGGCATCGTTAAAGGTTAATGGATGCAGGGGGTAGTGTGATACAAATAACTGTAATCCGTAAGAGAATTTGAGGTATATTAAATAAAGAAAATATTACCCTTTAATCCTAGTGAAAATGGAGTATCACATAATGTGTATTTATTTTACATATTATGATAATATAACTATATAAATAGTAAATATGCAACCAATTATAACTCCATTTTCAAAACAATTTTTATGCACCAGTCGTAACGCCTGAAAAATAAATTTATGGACTTCATCGTACAAGTATAAATTCATAACAAGTAATCGTTTCCACATAGCGAAGAAATTAAATTTAATAATCCAAAATATACTTAATCCATATAATATTCATAACTATGACATTAATACTAAATGTGTAATAAATTTATAAGATATTTGTATTCTTAAATATTGGCAAAATACAAAACTGGTAAATCCAAGTATTATTATTTTCAGTTGAAAGAATTTTTAAATCAAAATAGGATATGAAAAAGTAAACAGGATGAACAAATTTTGTTTTATAAAAGTATATATTAATGGCTATTCCGATTGGGAACAGGAATTGACCGGTAAGAAAAGTCGACACCGCTTCCACATCACTGCCGAAATTACATTTTCGTAATCCAACATATACAACACACATTTCAAAATAAGGTGAGAATGTTTATTGTTACGTTTCATTGCTTCGTGCCGAGGTGACGAGTGCAAACGTGAAAATTTATATATTTAATGTCTGCCAGTCGTGAATATCAAATTGCATTGAATTACATAGTTGTGAATATTAATATAATACTTACATAACCACACATTTACTTTATATAATTTTGACTTTATATAACCACACATTTAGATGTCGCGAAATATGCCTTAGGAGGGCATGTGCTGTTTTAATTTTTCACATGTACTATGTTAAGTAATACTTCTAAAAATACATATGAAGATTTAAACTGTCGTTGAAAATTTAACTAATTAATTTGTGTGTAGATCTGTTTCAGCTACATTTATATTAAACGAAATAATATATATAAAGTTATAAACTGAACTTTTCTGTAATGCTAGTGTAACTTGGGAGTAAGGAGAGTGAGGAATGTTTTAAGGATTTTTTATCAAATATTTTGTTGGGTTTTAGGAACACAATTATCTGAATGTTAAGTTTTTTCCTTGAAAATTCGTTTATAGCAAGTAGCCTCATTGCTAACATGCGCGACAGCCACGTTATTAACACTAATAAATCATAAATTCTTTTTTGCCACGAAACATGAAACAAACCCGTCAAGGACGAATCTGGCTTGCTCGTACTTCCTTTTAAGTGAGATTACTTTATTAATCATAAGTCATTACTAATACGTTCATATTAGTATCAAGTGGAACAAATATATAATAATATCTAATTACGCAAAGTTGTTATATCTAATAAATTACGACCCCTAGAATCATCGCTGTAATATCTTTATTACCCTTGTACAATCTTATAAAAAGACGTTTTTTTTCGCAATGTTAGATTTAGTAGTTTTGGATAAAAAGAGGGCGGGAACATATTTGTTTGTATGTTTTTCAGTATATATCAAAGCTGGAATTGGAAAAATACTTATTTTTAAGCTAAATTATTAAATTAGATGAGTTAAGTTAGGAAAATGAGATTATAGAAATACGAGAAAGATATATTCTTAGAACTGGACTTCCGCACCACATTCCACGCTAAATACATATGAAGTTTTAAAAGTTTATTTTCCTGAACTTAATTTTTCCCTTTTGGCGCGAGGGAGCTAATATATATACATATATATATATATATATATATATATATATATATGTATATATATATATATATATATATGTACATATATATACATATATATATGTATATATATATATATATATATATATTTATTTTTTTTTTTTAAATGTTACATATTCACAATGTATGAATAAATGTGTTTTATAATAGGCTAAATTTAAAATTTCTACATTAAGGGATTTTTGAATAACGCAGCGAAGAAAAACATACGCGAGAGTTATTTTATGGGGATTTCGTCTTTTCTTTTTAGATATGGAACACAAAAACATTTAAAAAAAACTTGGCACGACTTTATTCTAATTTTTGAGTACTTTTCACTTATTGATAGTATTGATTAGAAAATTAAAAAGTGAACTATATGCGCAAAGCAAATATGTGCTATACCTTAAAAAAAATTTGTTTCTTATTTCATTTCCAATCCATTAAAGAAAATTTAGGAAGTCCATTAAGAGTCATTCAACCGCTGAAGGTTATATTAATTTATTTTATTGATCTCTCATATTTAAACTAAACAAATTAGGATCTTCCCTTTATTTTAATTTTGTCATAAGCCATAACATTCGTTGAACTCAGTAAAACTTTTATTTCATCACCATTATAATGACTCGCGGTACGATCTTATTTGTGATTCTGTATCAAAGAAGCCTTTTTTCGATTCCAAAAATATAGTTTATAAAATTAAAAGAAAAGTATTCCTCTTTAATTTGACGAGAATATTGCTGCATAATTTGTAAAAGAGTTATTTTATTTATTTTCATATTTCTTATACTTTTAGATTTAAAAATTGTCTGTGAAGAAAAGTGTTTCCTGGATGTAATTTGGATTAGCCATTGATTAAAAAAAGTTATCAAAAATACACAGAATATTTATTATCTAACTATTAATATTGTCGTCACGGGTTGAAAGTAAAATCAAAGAGTGAAAATTGGGCAAATTTAAAATCTGTAGGCTTCGCTAATGTACTTGGACTGGAAATAGGTATGGATATTCCATTGAATTGTTAAGCATTTTCTCAACTAAGTGTAGATCATTCTCTATAAAATATTAAATATTTCATCGGATTTGCTTCATAAGTTTAGAAACTACACAAACCCCAATAATTATTTTAACGGTATATATATATATATATACCAAAGAAAAAAACAGGCAATAAAATATTAAAATATTATTTCATCAAGCAAAAGCGGGACAATCTCCTTTCGAAACAGTCATTGAACGGAATCAAAACCCGAAACCGTGATTCTCTCGAATGTTTTATTGTATAATGCCACACGGATTCAAAAGTAAGACGGTAAACGATATGTTCAGAGTCGAGTTTTATTCGTTTGATTGTCTGCTCGATACCACGGTCGACGAGAGGAAAACAGGAAAATTCATTTACTCGATTCCGCCACCCTTGATTTTGCAATTCTTTGATTGCTTGTTATGCATCTACCGGTTATATATTAATTGCTCGTTATGCATCTACCTGCTATAACTACCTGTTATAGTTTTTACTTTTCTATTTCTCATAGATACATGCGCTCAAGATCGTAACGTAAAATATTTTTAAATAATCACATGCCAAATTATTTATTGAATGAAGTATGTATGAATATTATATGAACGAAGTATCACGTTGGCAAATTTTGAAGAGTAAAAGAGTAAAAATATTGAATTTAAATATAAATCGGATTCTATAAAATTTGTTTAAATGAATTGTCTTTAATGATCCCCGTATCCGGGATATCCCGTTCAAATTACTTACATTAAAAAATGCCAGTCACTAGTTTTCGTTAGGTATATTTTTATTATGTTCGATGTTTTGTTTTTCACAATTTTATGAGGATGTGTACGGCTTTCTTTATTGCTCTTTTGTTAGTGACCTTAGAAATGTGTTACACTTCGTCCAATTTAATGTGGAAGTGCATTATTTCGCTACATCAGTTAAAGCAAAATTTAAAAATATTTTATAGATTTCAATTAATTGTTATCGGTAACCATTTATATTCAACTTATTGTTATTTGCTGACTTATAAAGACAATTTTGGCAATATTAACAAAAGTTCGTTTCAGTTTTGCAATATATACTTTACATCTAAATATTTTGTTTCAAAGGCACATTATTAAATTCATAAGTCCGTTTCTCTTAACCCAAATGGAAAAGACACTATTGCTTTACCCTTGTATCCGCACTACAAACAAGATTTAAGGATTGTAATGGTTTGATATTATATACTTGTATGTATTAAGCTTCATTAAATTGTATTAAACGCTTGAATTGAATACGTTTCTAAAGTTGCGTTTAAAGGAAGTTGTCAGAAGATAAAAAGGTATGGGATAATGTGAAGAAATAACAGATACAATCCGTATTAGAGAGCACAATAAATAAAGAAAATAAATTCTAAAGTTCTGCCCTATAGTGACTATTGATTATAATCTTCCTTAAAAATTGCCTAATAATTATGTAACAAAACAAATCTAAAAGTATTAATTATAAACTCATAGATAATAAATTTATGACCCTGTTTATGAAACATGCTTAATCCATATATAAGTAAAATAATATTTTTTTATTAATTAAGAATATTTAAAATAACATTTAAAGCCTTCACGTTTTAGATTTTCCAGGTGTAAAAAACTAAAATCATTATCAGTATATTGATATAGAAAGATTTATAAATATCTAAGTTTTACAAAAATTAAATCTAGCCTAACCGATTTATTTTGATCTGAAATAAATACTGGTATGTTCTGCATAGATTTATAGAGAAAAAATAGGGTGGTTCGGGGTTAAAATAGAAATATCGTAATAGAAATTTCTTACAAAATTAATTATAAAGTGTATAAAAAAAGAATCTAGCAAAAAAGTAAATTCTATAAATTTTTGAATTTAACAAAATTTGGTTCGACAATATTCCGAATGATGTAAAGGTAAGAAGAAAAAGCCATATACTTCTGTAGTAGATTTATTATCTCAAATCAAAACTGCTAATAATATTGCCATTTTGATTTAAATATTATTTTTAAATATTTTCTAATGCACATCCGAATTAATTTTTTTGTTATTTCGTATTCACCACCTCATCTAGATTTTGATAAACTAATCACCTCTAAAAAATAAGCGTTACCTTATAGCATAGAAAATAAATCGAATAGTCCAAAATATATTTAACATTTCCAACTAAATATTTTAGATGTTACATGTAGATAAATAGGTTTTATCATCGCTTCCACTTCACTGCCGAAATTACATTTCCGTAACATGAAACACATTTCGAAATAAGATGAGAATGTTTATTGGTATTCATTTCATTGTTTGCTTCGTACCGCATTGACGAGAGCATACGTGAACATTTACATATGTAATTTCTGCTAGTCGTGAATATTAAATTGCATGTAATATTAGTCCTTTGCCCGTAAATTAATAATCACTGACATTATGTAACTATATCTTTACTTGTCACGGGGGAGAATTAAAAGGCATTTTAAAAGCCATTTAAGGCCTTTTAATTCTTCATATTTTCTGAATTATTTTCTCCATTGAACTTAATTTTCTCCATTCGACGAGAGGGGTCTAAAATTTCCAACTAAATATTTTAGATGTCACATGTAGATAAATAGGTTTTATCATCGCTTCCACTTCGCTGCCGAAATTACATTTCCGTAACATGAAACACATTTCGAAATAAGATGAGAATGTTTATTGGTATTCATTTCATTGTCTGCTTCGTACCGCATTGACGACAGCATACGTGAACATTTAAATATGTCATTTCTGCCAGTCGTGTATATTAAATTGCACATAATATTGGTCCTTTGCCCGTAAATAAATCATCACTGACATTACGTAACTACACCTTTACTTGTCACGGGAGAGAATTAAAAGGCATAAGCCTTTTAATTCTTCATATTTGCTGAATTATTTTCTCCATTGAACTTAATTTTCTCCATTGGACGAGAGGGGTCTAAAATTTCCAAATAAATATTTTAGATGTTACATGTAGATAAATAGGTTTTATTATATGCCAAACTTAAATTTTTACATTAAATTTTTTTTGAGTGAAAAGGCGGAAATAGACAAAATTTATATGTATTTAATATGGATTTTGTCTTTCATTTTGAGGTATAGAACCCTAAAAAAATGACACAATCTTAAATCTCGTTTTTAAAATCAAAAAGTAAACTAAATTCACAAAGCAAATATTTATGCAAAATGTGTTTCTTATTAAATTGGAATCCAAATAAATATAATTTAAGAATTTCTTTAAAAGTCATTCAGCCGGGGCTGTTCATATTAATTTTTAATATTAAACTCTCATATTGAAACTAAATAAATCAGTATCTTTGCTTTATACCAACTTTGCAATAAGTAATAACATTCACTGCATTCAGTAATTGTTCCATTGCATTACCACTATGTTAATGCAGCATGTTGCTATTAGTGATTTTGCGGTAAACAAACCGTTTTTCGTTTGGAGAAAAATCATTCAAAAATTGGAAAGAAAAATATCCTTTATAAATTTTGCGAGAACATTGCACCGTAATGCAAACATTTTTTCTTAATTTTTGTTATTCCCTATTATTTAGACTTAATAAATTTTTTTTTTTAGGAAATATCTTTTCTTATTATTATTTTTACTAGCCATTGAATAAAGAAAATACCAAATAATACAAAGAATATTTTACTTTATTACTATAACTAGATACGAATATCTCGTAAGTATAATCGGCTGCCGTGTATGAAAAGAGAAACAGAGGGGAATTAATAGCCGAGTCACGCAGAGTGACTCAAAGACTAATAGAAATAAAACTAGTAGGGGTCACGCTAAGAAAGCGGAAAAGGAACGAATGGCTAATAGGAAAGAGCAGAGTAGCGGATGTCATAGAATGTTCTGCGAAGCTTAAATGGCAATGGGCTGGCCACGTCACCAGAAATTAAGACTCGTGGTATGAAGCACTCGTGGATGTAGTTCAAAAGGTAAGAAAACGTCCACAAGGAAGGTCAAATGTATATTGATACGATTATAACAAAAGAACACCTGTAGTCAAATAGTTAGAAAAAGCACCAGATCAAGTGGAGTGCTACAGATAGAATGAGGTTTAGACCTATGTTGTAGAACATAAAAAACAAATCAGAAAAAAATTGCCGAAACCACAGCTCCTTCGCTGCCGAAATCATATATATATATATATAAATATATATATATATATATATATATATAAATATATATATATATATATATATATATATAAATATATATACCTATATATATATATATACATATATATATATATATATATATATATCAGTGTGTTAATTAGGAATTTACAGTATTTATAATTAAGGATTTTTTTTATTTAGAATATACTATATATATTGGCTTTCATATATTTCAAATTATAAATACAATGATTAGCGTTGCAATAAAACTTGCAATGAAACAATCATAATATATTTATTAGGAGTGTCTATACCGAAGCGACTTTTTTAAAATTGTATATTTACTTTGATATGGATGTACCTCGCTTGTGATTCAAACCTGCGATAGTTCTAAAAATCCAGTAAAACCAAGGAATTTTCAAATTAGGAAAAATTATAATCTCCAAACTTCGCTAATGAGTTTGGATATTAATTGGTTTTCGGTACTCAACTAAATTGTTATTATATCAAAACATATATTCGAAAATTACGCATTTCAGAAACGGAAAGGTTTTTTACTGTTGCTAATTTAAGGAGGCTGAACTATAATTATTTCGACAAAAATGCATTTCTACTACCTATAGAACATGATATATTTTAGTAATATGACAATTACCGTATTTTTTATTTTAGGAGTAAAATATGAAATTTGAAACTTTTACACGAATGCCTTATCGAAATGTGATTTTAGGCCAAATGTAAAATGACTATCTTAAAAAAAAGTATTTATCTCGTAGCCAAGGAAATGGGTAAGTTGGACTTTTACACAGAAATATCTTTTATTATTAACTTCAAATTTATAATACTGTGAGAATCCTGCATCGTAATTAATTTTAATGAATTTTGTGTTAAACCAAAGTCATAGCGACTTTGGTTAACATAAAATTCATGTATTTCTAATTCATTATCATCTAACGTCATAGCTAATATATCTTTCACTGTGTCAACTTAATATCAATTTAAAAGTATTTGACAGACTAAAATTAATTGTTAAAGGTAACCTTTCTCCTTTGGTGAGTTATTTGACAGGAACCTAAAACATACTTAAGAATACATTTTTGGGGACGTTAAAAAAATTTTACTTTAGTTTTCCAAAATATACTTTATATCTAAATATTTTATTTCAATCAAAGGCACACTATGCAATTCATAAGTTCATTTGTCTTTAGCCAAAAAGGAAATTCCATTATTGGACTACCCTTGTGACTGTAAAACCAATGTAATTAAAGAATGGAAATATTTTGATATTATATATTTGTATTTATTAGACAATAAATTTTAATACAAGTTTGAATTCAATTTTTTTCTAAAATTTTCAATTAATGGGCATCGTCAAAGGTTAATGGATACAGGTGGTAGTTTGAAAAAAATAACTGTAATCCGTAAGAGAATTGTAGCTACATTGAATGGAGAAAATATTACCCTTTAATCCTATTGAAAGTAAAGTATTATATAGTATGTATTTATTGGTTATCTTTCACAAATATTTTACATATAATGATAATATAACTGTATAAATAGTAAATATGCAAATAATTATAACTCCATTTTCAAAACTTTTTTCACTCACCAGTCGTAACACCTGAAAAATAAATTTATGGACTTATTTATTAAAACGTGCCTGAGTCACATCTAAGCAATTAATTTTTTTTTATTATGTAAGAATTTTGAAAATACTATTTAAATGTATCAGTTTTTACGTTGTAGGTCTCCGGGGAAAACTAGCCTACTGAAATAAAAATGTTTCATACATATCTGCCTTCCAAAAGAAATAATTTTGGATTCATCGATTTATTCCGGTCTGAAGCAGACCTGGTATTTTCTGTGTAGATTCATATATATATATATAGAACAGGACGCTTCGAGGTTAAAATAATTGCATAGTATATATTTCAGATAAAATTAAAAAAAAATGTAGCAAAAGTACGTGAAATCTACAAATTTGTGAATATAACAAAATTATATCCCAAAATATTTTGAAGGATGTAAAAGAAAATGGTGATTTATTTCTGTAGCTGATTTATTATTTAAAATAAAAACAGTTGCCATATTGATTTAGATAATGATTCAAATATCTTTAAATGCACATATAATTTAAATTTGTTTGTAATTTTTTAGTCACATAATTTTTTTTTGTCATTTTTTAGTCCTCATGCAGATTTTGATGAATTTATAAGTAAGTAACAAGTAATAGTTACCATATAGCACAGAAATCAAATTGAATTATCCAAAGTATACTTAATTCACATATCTTTTGCATTTGAATTAAGTTGACAATCATAACTATAACATTAATATTAAACGTTGTGTTTTTTATTTTCTAAATATAAATTCAATTATTAGTATTTCCATTTAAAAGAATTTTTAAAATAAAATAGGATACGAAAAAGTAAATAGAATGAACAAATTTCGTCTTATAAAAGTATATATTAACGGCTATTTCGTTTCGGAACAGGAATTGAGCGATAAGAAAAATCGACGCCGCTTCCACATTGCTGCCGAAATTACATTTTCGTAATACAACACATATTTCAAAATAAGATAGAATATTTATTGTTTGCTTCGCACTAGCGATAACTAAAATATTATGGACGGGAAAAAGGTGGAAAATTTGAAGGAAGGAATTTTTTTGTCAAATATATTGTTAGATTTTTGCTACACTATTAGTTGACTGTTTAGTTTTTTCCTTGAAAATTAGTTTACAGCAAGTAGTTTCAGTACTAATATGCGTGACAGCCCCTTTATTAACACTTGTAAATAATCAATTCTTTTGTACCACCAAACATGAAACAAAACGGGTCAAGTGCGGATCTGACTCGCTCGTACTTCTTCGAAGTGAGATTACTTTATTTATTGAAAATCATTATTAATATGGACTGCCAAGTAGAACAAATATTCAATAATATCTAATATAATTACACGAAGTTGCCATATCTAATAAACTATGACCCCTAGAATCGTCGCTTTAATATCTTTGTTACCTGTGTACACACTTATAAGGACACGTTTTTTTTCGTAATTTTAGTTTAAATAAATTCGGATATAAAGAAGGTGGGAATATATTTGTTGGTATGTTACACATACGCAAGATATATAAATGGAACCCAAAAAATAAAAAAAACTTGGCATGACTATCTTCTATTTTTTGAGTACTTATAATTGTTTGACTAGAAAATTAAAAAGTGAACTATATGCGCAAAGCAAATATCTGCTATACCTTTTAAAAACTTGTTCTTATTTAATATCCATTCCATTAAAGAAAATTTAAGTAGCCCGATCGCTGACACTAATATAATTTTATTTTATTAATCTCTCATATTTAAACTAAATCAATTAGTATCTTTCCTTTATTTTAACTTTGTCATAAGCCATAATATTAACTGAACTCAGTAAGAGTTTTATTTCATCACCATTATAATGACTCGCGACATGATCATATTTGTGATTCTGTGGTAGAGAAACCTTTTTTCGATTGCAAAAATATTTAAAAAAAAATAAAAGAAAAATATTCCTCTTCAATTTGACCAGAATATTCCAGCATAATTTGTAAAGAAATTATTTCTTTTTTTTTCATATTTTCTTATAACACTTTTACACTTAACCAGTCTTCCATTAAGAAAAGTGTTTACTTGATGTTCTTTTGATAAGCCATTGATTTAAAAAGTTACCAAAAATATACAGAACATCTTATTATATAACTATTAATATTATCGTCAGCGGTTTAAAGTAAAATCAAAGAGTGAAAACTGGGCAAAATTAAAATCTGTGGTCTTAGCTAATGGGGTTGGCACGAATTAATTTTAGATATTCTACTTAATTGTTATTAAACCAAAATATAGGTTCAATAAGCGATCCGCAAATTTAACTTTAACAATATTGATATTTTTTCGTATATACCTAATTAAAAATATAACTTTAATAATTCGAATATTCATGCGCATTGATATAGGCGATGTGGTTAATAATTAATTTAATGTAACGTAGATACCCATATTAATTAATCAAAAAATGTAACTCGGCTACTTTTTAATCTTACTAATAACATGTAAATATTATGTTACCAATAAAATGTGATAGTTGAAACTTTTTACACGAATACTCGGAATGCGAATCAAATTAATATTCATCTCTTATTTAATGACATTCTTAAAAAAAGATTAATTTCACGGCAAAGGATATATCGAAGCTGAATTTAACTTACGTAAAAATGTGCATAATTTTGTGTAAATAACATTAAATTTATAATACTCTAAAACCAGGGCATATTAAGTTATTTTGGTAATTTTATGTTCACGAAAGTACTCATAAATCAGATTGAAACGATCGTAATTAAATTTCTTTATTTTTTAACGGCATTGCTTCCATACTTAACATATTTTTTTATTTGATGCGCTAGACAAATCTTTAAAACCATCGCAGAAACACTTATGAAATTATATTCAAAGTTACAAAATGTATATTTTTTCTAAAAACTGACATATTTTCTCAGCTAAGTGTAAATCATCGTCTATAAGAAACTAATTATTTCATCGGATTTGTTTCATTGGTTTAGAAACAACACAAACACCAATATTATATTTTAACGGTATAGGGTATCAAGGAAAGAAAACAGACGGGATATTCTCTTTCATAAGAAGGAACACAAAATATTCTTTCATCAAGCAAAAGTGGGACAATCTCTTTTCGAAACAGGAATTGAACGGAATCAAAACCCGAAACCGTGATTCTCTCGAATGTTTTTTGTATAATGCGACACGGATTCAAAAGTAAGACGGAAAATGACATGTTCGCTGGAAGTTTTATTCGTTTTATTGTTTGCTCAGCACTGCTGCCAATAAGAGGAAAACAGAAAATTCCATTTACTCGATTTTCACCACTCTTTACTTCGTAGTTCTTAAAGTGCTTGTTGTATTGGCTTTTTGTTTATAATACATTAATTAAAGATATTATTTACTCACGCATCTACGTAGTTATAATTTTTACGTTTCTATTTGTCATAATTATATGGAATCAAGATCGTATCGTAAAATACTTCCAGATGATCTCAGACCAAATTATTTATATTAAATGAAGAATGATCCTGGTAAATTTCGAATAGTAAAAGCGTAAAAATAATGGATTTAAATATAAACCTGATTCTATAAAACTTATTTAATTGAATTGTCTTCTACGATCTCCGTATCCGGGATATTACCAATAAAGCCAATCGTTAATTTTAATTAGACAGATATTTGTTATGTTTTAATGTATTGTTTTTCACAATTTTATCAATATATGTACGGTTCGCTTTCTCACCCTTTGTTTGTTACTTTAAAAAAGTGTCAAACTTAGTCAAATTTAATATAGAAGTGCATTAACAGATTTCGCTATTTCCATTAATTGTTATAGGTATACATTTATATTCAACTAATTGTCTATAACTGCGTCATTTGATAGGAACCTAAACAAACATATAATGAAATTTTTGGCAATATTAGCAACAGTTTGCTTTTGATTTGCAATATACACTTTACATCTAAATAATTTGTTTCAATCAAAGGCACATTATTAAATTCATAAGGTGACCGCACAACAAACCAGAGTTAAGGATGGCAATGTTCTGAAATTATATATTTGTACTTATTAAGTTTTATCAAGTTTTATTTAAATCTTATATTGAATGTGTTTCTAAAGTTGAATTTAATGGGAGTCGTCAAAAGGTAAAAATGGATGTAATAATATGAAGAAATTGTAGCTATAAGTCGTAAAAGAACTTAAGGTACATTAAACAAAGAAAATGAATTCTAAATCTCTCCTTAATCCTGAACATGGAGTTTCCAATAGAATCTATTGATTATAATCTTCTTTCAATATTGTGTATTAGTTATGTAAGCAAACAAATATAAACATATTAATTATAAATATACAAATAAATTTATGAACTTGTTTATGGAAACATGCTTATGCCACATATAAGTTAAATAATATTTTTTTATTACATAAGAATATTGAAAATAACATTTTGAAGTTTTTACGTACTAGATTTTCGAGGTGTAAAAATTTTATAATAATTCGACCTGTTGATATAAAAATTTTTCATTAATATTCGACTTCTACAAAAATTAAATCTAGCCTAACCGATTTATTATGATCTGAAATAATACTAGTATATTATGCAAAGATATATAGAGAGAAAATAGGATGACTCGGGGTTGAAATATAAATATCGTCCAAGAAATTCCTTAAAAGATTCTTACAAAATTAATTATAGAGTGTATAAAAAAAGAATCTGGTAAAAAAGGGAACTCTGTAAACTTGCGTATTTAAAAAAAATTTGCATAAAATAACGGAAATTTGTTCTTCTAAATTTTGTAAAATTACTAAAATGACATATTTAATCAAATTTCATTTAAAAGATTTTACATAATGAAACAGGATATGAAAATGTTAAAATGTTGTTCAAAAGTCAACATCACTTCCACTTCGCTCCCGAAGTTATATTATTGTAACATAAGATGAGAATGTTTGTTGGTATGTTTCATTGTTTGCTTCGCAACGCACTGACGAGAGCAAACGTGAACATCTACATACGTAATTTCTGCCAGTCATGAATATTAAATTGAACATAATACTGGTCCTTTACCCGTATAGCAATCATCACGGACATTACGTAAATAATTTAAATATTTCTTAAATTGCATTATACATGATGCTTACAAGGTCTTCTTCAATCGGTTTTAAAAAAATTAAATAACTAATTTGTGAACATATTTGCTTCAGTACTACAAAAATCTGAAGTTAAACGACGTCCCATCTATAAATTTTTAAACTGAACTTTTTGTGCAATGGTAGTGTAACTCGGGTAAAGAAAGCGAGCGATAAATATGGCAGAATGGAGGGGAAGAATATGGAAGACATGGAGGACAAGTTATTTTTATAATGTATATTATTGTGCTTCTGGTTCTTTCGTTTTTTCCTTGAAAATGCTTTTCTAGCAAGTAGTTTCACTGCTAAAATATGTGGCAGTCTCGTTTTAACACTAATAAATAATAAATTCTTTTTTACCCCAAACTTGGAAACAAAACCGATCAAGAGCATTTCTGCCA
This sequence comes from Druceiella hillmani, assembly GCA_039881145.1. Classification (NCBI taxonomy): domain Eukaryota; kingdom Metazoa; phylum Arthropoda; class Insecta; order Lepidoptera; family Hepialidae; genus Druceiella; species Druceiella hillmani. The sequence goes on along the minus strand of JAYKKI010000016.1, from coordinate 15,854,913 downwards.
CTCGTGTCAAGGATTCGGTACTTTGTTTGAAGTGAGTTTTGTTGAAGTAGTATATTTGTCATAAGTTATTACTAATATCTACTACATGATAAAATAAATATTTAATAACATGTGATATAATTACATGAGGTCGTTATATCTGAAAAACTACAACCCCTAGAATCATAATTTTTATTTTCCTAGTAACTTGGCATAAGTTTATAAAAACACGTTTTTCTCATAATTTTATGTTTAGTAGTTTCTGATGTAAAGAGGCGACAACATATTTATTTGAATGCTATACGATATACTATTAAAATATATGATATACTATTAAAATTGAACTTGAAGAAAAGAATTTTTGAGTTAAATTAGGGAATTAAGTGAGCTAAAATAGAGAAATAGGGAAAAAATTATTCTTATAACTGGACTTTTTGGATAGAGTGACATTCCATGCTATATGTATGAGAGATTTTGATCAATTATTTTCATGAACTTAATTGTCGCCATTGAATAGTATGAGGCTAAAATATCCATATAAATATTTTAGAGGTTACATGTTCTCTTCTAAAAAAACCTATTTATCATATCTATGGATAAATAGGCTTTTTTTATGCCAAACCAAAATTTTTGACATGAAGTAATTTCTGAGTAAAATGGCGGAGATAGACTTTATACATATATATATATATATATATATATATATATATATATACATATATATATATATATATATATATATGTATATATACGTATATTTATTTATATATATATAAACTCTTTTGCAAAAACTACGAGCACTTATAGGAATAAACCATATCAGAATTATTTTATTATTATTTTATATGGCGATATGATGAGAATATTGTTATTTATTATTGAGATATCGTTTTTGCCTACTTCAGTCATAAAAAATGCGAATAAATAAAAAAAAACGGTGTAAAGTCCACAGACGATCGTTTTCATACTGGTACATTAAAAATGGTTAAAGTTTATTTTTGAATATTTTTTATTAATTTAATACAAAATTTGAAAATTTAGTAACGAGTATGGCCTCCTCTAGCTAAAATCAATGCGCATAATCTGCTAGGCGTGCTTTCGACGACGTTTTTTATCATTTCCTGAGGAATACGTTCCCATTCAGGGACAATCACATTTTTAAGGACCTGAATGTTTTTTGGAGTTGGTTTTACAGCTCTGACGCGTGGTTTGAGATTATCCCATAAGTGTTCTATCGGATTGTGGTCGGGACTTCTAGCAAGCCAGTTTAACCGACGAATTCCGGCCTCCTGCATATACGCATCAACGTCTCTAGAGCGGTTTGCGCGAGCGCTGTCGTCCATAAAAATGAACTCGCCTCCAATTGCCGTTAATGCGGGTCGAGCATGAGGAATAAGAACCTCTGTTATGTACCTTTGCTCATTAAGTGTGCCATTTTTAATAAAAACTAACTCGGTACAGTCATCTGAGTTAATACCAGCCCAAAACATTACGCAGCCTCCATCGTAAGGGGTGATTTCCTCAAAGCACACTTCTGCGAAGCATTCTCCAGGTCTTCGGAATACTCGCCTATGTCGATCCTTACCACTAACCGTTAAACGAGCTTCATCGAAGAATAAAATACTATTCCAGTCTTGTTGACTCCGTGACGAAAAAAATTGAGAGAATCTTAATCTGGCAACTCAATGCTCACCGAGCAATGTAGGGCCCCGAGCTGGGCGATAGTTACGTATATTGACGGTCTGAAGTCTCCTTCTGACTGTCTATAGGCTTACTCGTATACCTCTGACGTCCTCGAGGTTCTGTTTGAGATCCACGTACGTAACTTGGGGATTTCGTAGCGCTTGACTGACTATGTTTACTGACTATGACGCCTGCTTTTTATTCAAAAGAGTATATATATATATATATATATATATATATATATATATAAATATATTTATATATATATATATATATATATATATATATATATATATATACATATATATGCATATATATAATGAGGATTTATTTTGAGGCATGGAACCCTAAAAAAAGAAACTTGGCATAATCTGCCAATTTTTAATTGCTCATAACTTCTTGTGGGCGTTGTTTTGAAAATCAAAAAATGAACTATATACACAAAGCAAATATCTATTACACTTTAAAGAACAAAAGTGTTTCTTGTTTAACTTGCATTCCATTAAAAACAAATTAAAAATCTTTAAAGAATCATTCAGCCGCAGACGATAATATTCGTTAATACGAAATCCTACAATAAACTGAATAAACTAAATTAACAAATATGTTTGCTTTATTGTAACTTTGCTATAAGCGATAATATTTACTAAGAGTTTCATTTCATCACCACTATGGTGGCTTACGACACGTTGCTATTAGTGATTTTGTGGTATACACATCTTTTTTCGTTTGCAGAAAAATCGTCCAAAAATTGGAAAAAAAATATTCTTAGTAAATTTTACGAAAACATTGCACCGTAATGCAAAAAAATATTTTTATTTGTTTCTTCTGCTATAATTTAGACCAAGTTTATTGTTTTTAGGAAAAACCTAAATAAACCTAAAAGATTAAAGAAAATACCAAAAAATAACAGAATATTTTTCTTACTAATTATAATTGGGTACGAATCTTTCATAAGGTTAATCGGGTGCCGTATTCGTAAACAGGAACAGAGGGGAATTAACAGCCGAGTCACTCAGAGTGGCTCATAGAGTAATTGAAAGAAAACTAGTAGGGGTCAAATAAGAAACCGGAAGAGAAACGAATGGCTTAGAGAAAAGAACAGAATAGCGGACATCATAAGATATGCTGCGAAGCTTAAATGGCAATGGGGTGGTCACGTCACCAAAATACAAGACCCGTGGTATGAAGCTGGAACGGAGATCGTGGGGTAAAAAACGCCCATAAGGAAGGCCAAAAATGTATTGGTGCGATGATATCAAATGAACGACTGGAGTGAAATGGTTAGAAAAAGCATAAGAACACGTGTAGTGCTATGGATTGCAGAAAGCCCAGATCTGTGTAGTACAACATGGCTAAAAAAGAAGGAAACAATAGCCGAAACCATAGCTCATTCGCTGCCGAAATCACATAAATCTTATACAACACGAATTCGAAATGCGGGGGAAATAGCCTGTTGGCTGTCGTGGTTTATTGTTCCCTCCATACATTCTGCGAGAGAAAAACAATAAAATCAATTTATTTACTTAACGCTGTTTCCGAATAACAAATTAGATATTATATTGGTCTCTTAGTTACATGATATTCATCTTTGGCATTACGTTACTACACTTCGTGTTTGTTATACTTTTCATTGTTTCATTTCCGGTCATTGTTCGTTTAAATTTACGAAACTTTTTCATTAAGTAATAATAAATTATAACTCTTATGTAAATCACGCATATAGAGTAATGTAAAATGCATTATATATCCTTAAATAGTTATTATTTTAAAATAAGGAAATATTATATAAAAAGCGAAATTTACTTAAATGTACAAAATGTTAAGGCCACCACAGAGTAATTCTCTATATAAATAAATACAAGGGTGTATTAAAGTAAATTAACAATCTTATTATTTTGAATATCAAACGACTTTCTTTTACTAAGTCTTAAATAAAAAGGCAATATTTGATTGTTTTCTCGCAACCAACTCTTGAAATATTTCATGTACCAGTATCTTTGAATACAGTCGTGAAGTATTATTTTAAAATGCAGTGATATGTTATTTTAGGTTTTATGACAATATAATTTTTCTTTTATTTTATGAGTGCGGAATAAGTAGACTGAATAATCGGAGTTTCAATTACACATTTAAAGTTTTATGCAAATAAGTTTTTTTTTCTATTTTAAAAAAAATTATGTTAGAGATTTATATAACTTGTTTTTTATATTTCATACCACAAATACAATAATTAGAATGAAAAATGAAATAAAACTCTAACAAAATAGTTTTTTTCTGCAATATGTTTACGGAATTTTTATATAGATGCTTTAAGGAATTTTTATATCGAAGTAAGTCATTTTAAATGACATTTTTTTATATAGAAACATTACTCCCTTATGTATCAATGCTGCATCGAGTACTGGAGATAGTTCCTCCAAAGTACTGGAGATAGATCTATCCACAATGCAGAATTAAAATCAAGGAATGAAAATTAGGCAAAATTAAAATTTGCAAGCTTCCCTAATGAGGTTGGATATTAATTAGTTTTGGGTACTCTACTAAATTCTTATTAAACCAAAATATATGTCCAATAATAACGTGTTTCACAAAGGAAACTTTAAAATTATTGATATTTTTTTCTGATATTCCTAATTATATTTTTACAGTTTAATAATTACAAAATTCAAGACGGCTGGACTGTAATAATTTCGACAAGAATGCAATTCTATTACCTATAGAACATGGTATGATACTGCTAACATGAGTATACCCGTATTTATATTATATTAGTAACAAAATATGAAAGTAACAAAATATAAAATTTACCCTTCATTTAATGATATTAAAAAAAAGGATTTATTCCATAAGAAAGAAAATGAGTAAATTGGAATTTTACATAGAAATATATTTTTTTTTATTATTAATTAGATTAAATATATAATAAATTCATAATATTGCAAGACCCTCCCATCATAAAGCAATTTAATGAATTTTAAGTTAATAAAAGTGCTCATAAACAAAATATCTATATATTTTGTTGAAACATTCAAAATTAAATTACGTTATCAATTAACTTATTAGTTATAGCTTACGTTCCTAACGTATTTTTATATTTCATGTGTGAGACAAAATCATTAAAGAAACTTGTGAAATTATAGCCAAAGTTGTAAAATACATATTTTTCTAAATATTAAACTCTCGGTTAAATGAACACCCAACCATTTTCCAAATTCTAAAAAACTAAATATTTCATTGGATCTGTTTCATTGATTTAGAAACTAGAGAAACTCGAATATTTGTTTTAATGGTGTAAGATATAAATAAAAGAGAACAGGTGGAACATTCTGTTTCATAAAAAGGTTTATAAAATATTATTTTATCAAGCATAAGCGGGGCAATCCTGTTTCGGAACGGGAATTGAACGGAAACAAAAGCAAGACCCAATTCTCGCGAAATATTTTTTGTATAATGTGGATGGATTCCAAGATAAGATGGAAAACGACATGTTCGGTGCCGAGTTTTATTTGTTTTATTGTTTATTCTCGTACAGCCGTCGACGAGAGGGAAACAGGAAAACCCATTTACTCGATTTCCGCCACTCTTAATTTCGCAACTCTTAAATTTCTTATGATATTGTCTTTTGTCTATAAAATACAGATTATAGATATTATGTAGTCACTTATCTTGGTTTTTACTGTCTCATGGACATATAAGTTTTCATGTTCGTGACGCGAAGGATTTTTAGATGACCGTATGATAAATTATTTACAATTAGTGAAGAATGACCTTGGCAAACTTTTAATAATAGAAGCAGAAATTGAGTTTAGTCCAAATGTTTTGCATTAAAGAAAGCTAGCCACTAGTTTAATTTAAGCTTGACTTGAAGGGCAAGTTCATAATGTATTTATTTATCACAATTTTACGATGATATATGCAGGTCTCTTCATAACCTTTATGTTCGTTACTTTAACAAATTGTTACACTTAATCAGATTTATTTTGAAATTTTTTTAATATATTTTGCCATATCAATTTAAGTTTAATTTGAAAAAAATTGGCAGACTAAAATTAATTGTTTTTGGTGACTATTTATTTAATTAATTATCTTTTGCTGAGTCATTGGACAGGTATTGAAAATACAGGTACAAAGAAAATGTTGGTTATGACAGCAAAATTTTTGTTTGAGTTTTGCAGTATATACTTTACATTTAAATATTTTATTTCAATCAATGGCGTATTATTAAATTCTTAATTCCACCTACCTTAACCCAAAAGGGTAAGTGCACTATTGGTTTACTCTTGTGACCGCACAACCAACGTGATTTGATAATGACAATGATTTATTTGACAATGATTTTATATAATGTATGTGTATTTATTAAGCATTATGAAATGTTTTTAAAAGTTTGAATGTAATATCCTTCTAAAATTGTATTTAATTGTGTCGTCAGAAGTATAAAAGGTATGTGGTAGTGTGAAAAAATAATATATGTATTTCGTAAGGGAACTTTAGGGATATTATCTACTGAAAATTTCATTATTTATTCTACGGAAAATGGAGTACCCCATACTTACTATTTATTGATTATAATATCCCACAGATATTGTCTAATAATAAGTAACGAACAAATGCATCCATATAAATGGCAAATGTACAAATAATTAATCTTAATTAAAATTTCACTGTCAAAACTTTTTTCATGCGCCAGTTGTAACTCCTGCAAAATAAATTTATGAACTTATTTATAGAAACATGGTTGGGTCAGATATAAGCTAAATATTTTTTTTACATGTAAGAATATTGAAAATAAAATAAAATTAATCATTTTTATGTGTTAGACCCTTGGATGGCAGAAAATTTAAAATATTTACCAGCCTACTGGTATGAATAACCTAAAATATACCTAATCCATACAATATACTCTGTCATTCTATTAAATTGGCCAATTAAATCTATAGCCTTAATGTTAAAGGTAAAACAATAAAAATTAAGAAATACTGATAAAAATTCTAAACTGATATATTCAAATACTATTATTTTAAATTGAAAAAATTGAGCCAATAAAATAGCCAACACTACATCTTGAAACAGGAATTGAACGGAATCAAAACTCAACACTGCTTCTACTTCGCTGCCGAAATTACATTTTCGTAATACGACGCATTCCGAAATAAGATGAAAATGTTTATAGTTACGTTTCATTGTTTGCTTCGCACCAAGCTGACGAGAGTAGACGTGAAAATTTACATATTTAATTTCAGCCACTCATGAATATTAAATCGCACATAATATTGTTCCTCTGTCCGTATAGCAATTATTAGGTAAGTTAAATAACTATATATTTGTTTTTCGTGGTATATACCTTTTTTAATTTTTCACATTTGCTAAGTATATAATTTATATATTTTTTAAATACCGTATACAAGATACTAATAAGAGTTTCTTCAATTTATTTTTAAATGTTGAAGTAATTAATTTGTATGTAGGTTTGTTTCGGTGATTTAAAAATGTTAAATTAACGAAATACATTTGTAAATTTTGGATCTAAATTTTGGGTAATGGTTGTGCAAATCGGGAGTAAGGAGATCAAGCAATGAATAAAGTTGGATGGAGGAGAAGAAGGTGAGACGGAGGAAGGGATTTTTTTGCCAAGTATATTATTAGCTGAATATTTCGCTTTTTCTATGAAAATTACATTATGCCAAGTAGTTGCACTACGAAAATGCGTGGCAGCGTAACGTTCAACATTAACAGTAATAAATAATAAATTGCTTAACTCAAAACTCAAAAATAAAACCGGTCAAGTGCGATTTTGGCTCGCATATCAAGGGTTCGTACTTGATTTTTTTAATATAATGAATTAAACAAACTCTTATCTCTTATTTTATATTTATTGTATTATCAAAACAATTTGTACATGACAATCACAATTGCCATAACCCTCTAAAGTCAACTGAACTTCCATACATACTTAAATATAAGAGTTCAGTGTTGCTAATATGAATTATTCTCCTTAAGCCTCCTTATATTTATATTGCAACACACCTCATAAAAATTATAAAAATAGGTTACAATGCTATTACATTTATTATTAACTTGTCATGACTTTCCATGACATATTTATCTTTTTTTATTATTCTTATACATTTAATATTTATCTAAATTTGTTAAATTTTATATACCCTCACGGTATTGTGAATATATCCGCGATTTTTTTTTCACTTCGACATTTTTTAACTTAACTGGTTTAGGAATTTTAGTGGAAATATAATTCATTAGACCGATTAAACAATTTATCTCTGATTCAGCTTCATATAAGGCAATCTACTCGGAAAATGTAAATGACTTTGTTACGCTATTCTTTTTCTTTGATTTCTCGTTAATAATATTTCAAAAAAGTGTAATGACAAATCCTGTAGATTTGTTATTAGACTTTTTTGAAATATTTTTTGTGTATAGAGTATCTCTGCCCAGTTAGCCTCTACAAGATAATCTAAGATAGTAATATTAATATTTTGGCGATATTTTAATTTGAGATCTATCGTTAAGTACAGATATTTTAAGACTCGCAAAGCATATTTAATGTGTGTTTTATTATAGCAATTTTGAAATCTACTTAAGCAATTTACATTGAAAGATATATTTGGTCTAGTACCAGAGCTGATATACACCGATCAAATTTCTATGTTTTATGTGCTCATTAACACCAGATGGCTCTAGTTTTAAATTCATCTCGATATGTGTCTTAAGCAGTTTTGCATTGTCAATGTTGTAACGTTTAGCTAAAGACTCAATATTGATTTTCTGACGTAAAGTTAAGATATTCTTTTGATAATAATCATATTCAATATTAATTCCAATATAGTTGTTTACTCTACCTAAGTCATCCATTTTAAATTTGTTAGATAAATCCTTATTTATATTGGTAATAACTTGTTAATTTTTACAGCAATATTAATAAATCGTCAACAAATAATTGAATGTAAACAGTCCAATCATGTTTTTAACATACAGGCGATAGTCATATTTATTTCTGAAAAATTGAGAGTGTCCAAATAATCATTAAAACATTCATAACATTAGGTTAGGTTATTTTTAACGGTGTATTGATTTACTTAATTTATAAATTCCATATATATTACTCCATATTGTTTACTCCATATTGTTTATAATATCTCCATATATTATAAACTCTATCCATCTTCATAACCAACTGGCTGCTTAACAAAAACTTTAAATAAAACCTTACCATTTAGGAATGCATTTTCTACTATTTGATGGATGTCTAAAGACTTTTGACAAAAGTAAGACAATAATAATTTGAGAGTCGGCATTTTAGCAACAGAATAAGTATCATGAATACAATCAATTTGATGGAAACCTTTTAGAACTAACTTGGCTTCGTATTCACTTTCACTCCTTTTCTTGTATAACGACTCAATCAATTACTCTTTTTTCCTTGGGAGGTTTGTTTACACGTGTCCATGTATAATTTTTTTACAAGACGATTACGACACGATTCATAGCTTCTTTCTATTTCATGGATTCGTCACATGTAATCGCCTCCTGAGATTTTTTTGGGAACGTAGCATTACCGTAATTGCTGTATATACAGTAACACCTAAATCCTTCATCAAAACGAAGTGAAGGTTTAATTGGTTTTCTTGATATTTTTTCTTCTATATCTTGTTTATCATCTCTTAGTTCATTAAACATGTTTGCTTGGGTCATCATTTTCTAAGTATTTTGCCTTATTCCTAATTTCTTGATTTGTATTGTAGTAGTTTTACTCTTTTCTTTCCTATTATTATGTTTTCGCTGCGTTTTTCGTTCTCGTTATTAAATCCACACATATTTATATCTTTCTCTATTACATCATAATGTTTAGCCACAATTACTCTGCTATTAATCAATACTCTGTATCCAGTGTCAGTATATCCAAGTAAATTTCAAACTCCTGCTCCCTTGTCCCATTTAGATTGTCGCCTTTCTTCTGAAATTGTCACAAACGCTTTACTTCTATACAATTTTAAGCTTTTAACTGAGGCTTCCTTTTAAAAAATATTTCATATGGCGATTTTCTTTCAATAGTATTAGTTAATGTCCTTTTTTTAAAGTATGCTGGTTTGATTGGTTCTGGCCAAAATTTTCACTCAACCTTTGCTTCTGATGAAAGACATCTGCCCATGTCCATTAATAATCTATTGTATCTCTTTGCGGTTCCATTGAGTTGATATACTTATGCTCTACAATGTTTTATTACTATTCTCTTCTCTTTTGCAAACTGAAAAATACTTGAACTTATATACGCTTTTCCATTGTCACACCGTAACTCCTTAATGATATTTCCTGTAAAGTTTTGTACCTGATTCACGTATTACATTAAGTACGCATATAACCAAAAGATGAGGTCTTTTGGTTTAATATAGTAAATTTTAACTAATTTGCTGTAGTTATCTATAAAGCTTAAGAAATATTTTTCTCCGTAATTTCTTGTAATTTGATGTGGACCATTTAATTCTGTATACACAAACTAATATCTCTTCTTCCATTATTGTGAAATGCTAAATTATGCATTTTGTTTTCAATACACCATGCGCATTTTAAATACATTCAATTTTTTTAGGTAATCCTCCCAATGACGCATTTTTAAACCTTAGTTCCAGGTTATTGAAATTTATATGTCCTAGTGTACGGTGTACTTTTTCTTTTATTGTCATATTGCCTTTACTTATATTCGCTTGCAATGTTTCTTGGTTCAAGCAACTTTTCATTTTATAGAATCTCTCGTCCTTAATTGCAATTGCTATAATCTTTCCATTTGTACTGTAGATTTTTGATACTCTTCTTCTTGATGTTTATCATGATGAATTGAATGTTTATCTGTAATTTTCGAGTAGCTCAACAAGTTTGCCTTCATTTATTTCTCATAAAAAATTTTAATAACGACATTTCAGATTTTTGTCCATAGCCTGGGAAACACGATTTAATATTATCAATTTTTGTGGCTTCTAATATTGGTCCATGACCAATTTTAACTTTTATAGATCTTTAACTTTTATATTTTAACTTTTATAGTCTTTAATACCTCGCAGTTATCAAAGTTGATAATCCATCCAGTAACCATTCTATTTGACCTTCATTTGGCTTGTCACTTTCACTTGTTGTATACGAATTGTTTATAAAAGTAGTATGGAAACTCTTACCTTGACTCTCATGTCTAATATGATGATAATTTTCTCGTCCCCTATGAATTTTTTTTGTGTTATATGATCCACGTCCCCTGTAACCAGGAAATCCACGTCCTTGACCATGATATACATTTCCGGAATGACAATTTTTTTTTAATGTGTCCAGCTTGTCCACAGCCGGAACAATTAAAATGTTTCTGATATGACGACCTGTTGGCTTCTGCCCAAAAAACATTTCAGGTGTCACTCGCATTCTCTACCTTTTTTAATTAATTATACTCTTGAAATAATGGAAAATTCTTTCACCCTCTGGCAAAACATCTATTAAGTCCATAATGTAACTGCAATTTTCTGAGAGTGCTTTTAACATTTAATTTCAGTTTTTCCTGTGCTGATACTGCTGCACCTGCTTGTTTTAGGTCGTTCATAGTATTTTCAAAGTCGTCAAAGAATGAGGTTACCCCTAAATAATTTTTTTAATTTGACACTTTCGAGGTTTTGTCGGCGCAGTATTTTTAACGCTGTTGACTTCTTGAGGTACATCTGAAGAAACATTTGAGTAATTTCGTAAGCTGTATGGATTTCACTTACATATTCTAGCTGTTTGTTTGTTATTGCGGTCTAAATGTAATTTGTTGTCTGGGCATCCCGATTGTCCCATGCGTCGTCATCGGCTTCAAATTTTGACCTTATTATTAAATCCTTGCGCTTTTTGAATTGTAAAAATTTTAGCATTCTTATTTCCAGTTATTGTAATCTGATCCATCAAAAATTGGAATATTTATGTCATTATTTTTAGTTACCATTTTTGCGTATGAATTTTCGTACAATTTTTCGTTTCAACTTTTTACTCTTCATGTTTTTTGTTATTCTCAACCACGCTCTACTACCATGTTAATATAATCAGTTAAACTAACTCTTATCTCTTGTTTTATATTTATTTTTTTATCAAAACAACTTGTACATTATAATAATATCCGCCATCACTCTCTGAATTCAATTAAAGTTCCATAGATACATAATACATCAGTTTTGCCAGTATTAATGTACAGTAATTAACACGTTTGAAGTAATATTAGTTTATTACTTTATTTGTGTTATAAATCATTACTAGTACGGAATATCTAGTAAAACAAATATCGAATAATGCGTAATATAATTACACAAGGTGGTAATATTTTAAAACCTACGACCTCTACAATCATCGCTATAGTTTCATTACCACCCTTGTACAAACTTATGATTTTTTTGCTTAATTAGCTAAATTAGGAAAATGAGATTAAAGCTATAATTAGGGAAATGTATTCTTATAACTGGCCCTTCCGTACGCAATCCCACGCTTTACGCATATAGAATTTAAAAAACTTATTTTCGCGAACTTAATTTTCCCCATTTGGCTAAGATTTCCTTATAAATATTTTTAAATGTTACGTATTCAGATATGTACCTATAATTACTTATGATACGATAAATTAAAAACTTCTACGTAAAAGGTATTCGTACACAGGAGACATTTTATGAGGATTTCGTTTTTCTTTTTGAGATATGGAACCCCAAAAATAAAAAATAAGAGATTTTCGAAAAATTTTAAATGCTTATAACTTCTTGACCGCATTGTTGAGAAAACCAAAAAGTAAGCTCTATAAACAAAGCAAATATCTATACTATTTAAAAAACACGTTTCTTATTTAATAATTTGCATTCCATTGATGGAATTTCAAGTTATTTTAAGAGTCATTTAGCTCCGACGATAATATTCATTTATGAAATTAAACTCTCATATTTAAGCTAAATAAGTTAGTTTCTGCTTTATTTTAATTTTGGCATAAGAAACAACATTTAATGAATGAAGTACAAGTTTACTACATCGCTTTATGGTGACTTGTGTGTGACCCTTTGAGCGATTTTGTGGTAAAGAAGTCTTTTTTCGTTTGTAAAAAATCGTTCAAAAATGGGGAAGAAAAATATTCCTATACAATTTTAAGAGGACATTGGTGCGTAATGTACACAAAATTATTTTAATTTATTTATATTTTTTCCCATACTTGTAGACTAAACTAACTCTTATGTTTTTGGGAAAAAAGTTTTCTTTTATGACTATTAACACTGAAAATTATTAAAAATACACTGAATATTTTGCTTTAGTACTATAAATACAAACGAATATATGAAAAGTTTAAGTTGCTGCTGTGTTTAAAATGAAAATAGAGCGGAATCTGAAAAAGCCCAAACAGCGCTGCCGTAATTATATAAATATAGTGTGACACGGATTCAAAACGCGAGGGGAGAAATCTCGTATGCTGCTACGGCCTATTTTTCTCTCCGTACATTCTGTGAAAGAAAAACAGGTTGTCGTAATTTCCAAATAAGGAATTGAAAGTTATATACGTCTTTTCATTAAGTGACGTTCATCATCGGCATCACATAACTACACATCTTGTTTGTTATACACTTCATTATTTGATTTTCTGAAAATATTTCTTTGAATTTCATGTGTACGGATTATTTTTCATTTATAATTTTTATAGATTATATTAAATTAAAATTTGAATAAGCATCATAGAAATATAAAATGCATTGGATATCCTCTAATAGTTGATCTAATAGTTGATTAAATGAGAAAATGTTATTTAAAGAAACGATACTTATTTTAAACTTACAAAAACCATGTTAGGATAAATCTTTTTTTTTAATTATTATATTAGTTATTTATTTCCCAATTATTTTGAATTTCAAAAATATTTACTTCGGCTATATCCAAAAAAAAAACAAACTTTTAATTCTTTCACACAAAAAAAATGTTTGTGTATTTTTAAATACAGCCGTGAAGAATTATTTTCTACCTCAGAGATATTTTTTTTTACCTTTATATCATCATTTAATTTTGTTAATTCTCCGTGTGCGGCACGGTTAGACTGAATAATCAAAGTTTTTATTACGAAACTGTTTCTGCAGTATCATAAGTTAATAAGGAATGTTTATACAGAGGTAGTTTTCGAAAGGTTATATATAAAGGTGTCCCAAAATTCACGTAAGAAGTAATTTTGATTGTAAATAATTTATTTAAACTTTTAATTTTTATTTTTATTCGCAACAATAAAAATGCGTTGTTCTTTTGTGTATCGCTCTATTTTTAATAACCCTGAACTATCAGCTGTCACGCTGTATTCTTTTTTGGTTGGCAACACTTTACCGCACAAATGACGCAAAATTCAAATCTTGCGTGAATTTTGGGACACCTTTACTTATATATGAACATAACTCGCTTGTGATTCAAACCTGCATGGAGTGTTCGAGATAGTGTCTTTAAAAATTCAGAAGTAAAAATTGAAATTGAATTAAGCAATGAAACAGGTTCAATACTTATGCTATTCATAAACTAAAATGTAACATTATTGATATTTTTCTATAAATTTTTAAGGTTTGATAACCAGAATAGTTATGAGCGTCGATTGAAGTATCCGATTTTTAATCAGTTTAATTTAGCTTAGAAATATCTAGCCATGAAATTTTAGGAGGCTAAACCATAATAATTTTGGCAAAAATGCAATCCTGTTATGATATTTTACTACTAACATGAAAATAATCATATAATCATGTTATGAGTAAAATATGAAAGGTGAGACCTTTTACACGAATACTTGAAATTCAATCATAATTATCATTTAATTATTACTCAATGACTTTCTTAAAAAGAATTGTTTTCTACGGTATTGGAAATAATTAAACTGGACTTGACGTACACATTTTCAATATGGCATTTTTTGTGACTAATATCATTAAACTTTTAACATGGCAGAAAACTCCGCATATCAACTCATTTCGATAATTTTTTGTTAACCAGAGTGTTTATAATACACAGATTGAATTAATCAAAATTAAATTTGTTTATCATTTAACCTAATACTTTACATTCTAAAAAATTAGTATAATTTTTATTTCATTTGCTGAAGAAAATCTCCAAGACCTTTATAGAACTTTTTATGAAATTTTAGCTAAAATTTAAAAAAAAATTATATTTTTCTAAATATTAAACTCACACGCATTTTGTCAGCCAAATGTAAACCATTTTCTATAAAATATTAAATATTTTATTGGATTTTCTTCATTGGCTAGTTTATATAGTCTACACAAACTTCAATATTAATATTAAGGGTATAGGGAACCAACGAAAGAAAACAGGCGGAACATTCTATTTCACAAGGAAGAATATAAAATATTATTTCATCAAGCATGATCGGGGCAATTCCATTCCGAATCACGAATTGAACGGAAACAGAAACCGAGACCGCGGTTCTCTCAAAATGTATTTTGTATAATGCGACATGGATTCAAAAGTAAAATGGAAAATGACACGTTCGGTTTCGCATTTTATTTGTTTTATTATTTGCTCCCGTACGGCCGTCGATGTAAGGAAAACAGGAGAATTCACTTATGTATAACTTACTTGTGCGTCATACTTGATTTCGTAACTTTTAAATTGCTAGTTATATTGGCTTTTTGTTCTTAATACATTTATTATAGATATTATATAGCCACGCGTCTTTATTCTCATAATATTTACGTTTTTAATTTCTCAAACATGTAAGTGTTCAAGATCGTATCGTAAAGGATGTTTAGATGATCGTATGCCAACTTATGTACATTAAATGAAGAAGAATATTAAAGAAATTTGAATGGTGAAAGCAAAAATATAACAGATTTAATAGGAATTTGTCTTTATAATAATTGTTTTATTAATTTTTCGTAAACCATATCCGTATTTCGGACATTCCCTCCGAATTATTTGCATTTAAGAAAGTTAGTTACAAGTTTTAATTAGGCAGGTTTTTGTTATGTTCATAATATACTGTTTTTCACAATTATATGATAATATTTGTAGCTCGTTTTATCACCCTTACATTCGTTACTTTAAAAAGTATTGCACTTATTTAAATTTAGTATAGAAATTTATTATTTCACTAAAAGTTTTTGGCAGATTAAAATAGTCAATATCGGTAGCCATTTATGTTCAACTAATTATATATATATATATATATATATATATATATATATATATATATATAAAAATATAATATTCCAAAAATATTGTGTAATAATAATATAAAAATAAATGCAACCCTTTAAAAATAAATTTACCAATAACGTATTCTAATTATAATTTCCTTTTCACTTTGCTTCACGCGCCAGTTGCAGCTCCTTGAAAATACATTTATGAACTTGTTTATGAAAACATGCTTGGGCTATATATAAGTAATACAATATTATTTTTTTGATGCAAGTATTTAAAAATAACCTTAAAATTTGTCATTTTTAGCACGATAGATCTCCGGTGAGCAAACATTAAAATAATTGCCGGTAAATAGATATAAAAAATATTAAAATATCTGAGTTCCAAAAAAATAACATTTACCTTAATAGATTTATCCCGACTTGAAGTAATGCTGGCTTTTTGTGCTTAGTTTTTAAAGAGAAAAAGGACGCTTCGAGATTCTATATTATTTCCCATATCCTAAATAAAAAAAATCCCCTTAAACTGGAAATATCGTGTAGGTAATTATTTAAAAACATATTACATGAAAGCAGCTATGAAATATATGTTTATTTCACATTAAATTTAAAAATATTTTTTTTAAAAAAGTGACTCAGTTAATTTGCAAAATTTGGTCCGAAATTATTCCTAGGGATATAAAGTTGAAAAGACAATATTTCGAATTAAGTGAAAGTAACAAAGACTGTCAATAATATTGTCATGTTGATTTAAATATTGATTCAAATATCTTTATATCCACATATAAATAATTTGTTTTTATTATCTCATACTGATCGCCTCATGTAGATTTCAATGAATTTACAACCTTTAATAAACGCGTTACCTAATAGCGTAGAAATAAAACCGAATAATCCATGCAACATATTATATCAATAAATTTAATTCCGTGTTTAAAACTATAACCTAATTATTAGGATAAATAACAAGAAATTGCTCGTAGAGATATTTGTTTTCCTAAATAGCCATGAAATATTAAACTGATATATGCCAATAATATTATTTTCTCTTGAAAAAATTTTCAAAATAAATTATGATGTGAAAAAGGATTAGGATCGAAATACAAAGGGAAATAATGTATGCGCTGTCCCGGTTTGTTATTCCCTTCGTACATTCTGCATGAGAAAAACAAGAAAATCAGTTTACTTAATTTCCGCCGTTTCCGAATAACAAACTGAATATTATATTGGTCTCTTGGTTACGTGATATTCATCGTAGACATTATGTAACTACATATCCTGTTTTTTATATTCTTTATTGTTTCATTTCCTCTAAACATTCGTTTGAATTCTTATACAGATTATGCACATGTAGCGTCCATATTTTAGTTAATAGAGACAATTATATTACATTTAAATGGGTACAAATGGTTTATTATAATAATGCTATTTGAATTAACCTCTTTATTAACAATTATTTAATTTTATAACATTGTAAAAAAGCATTATAATAGAATAAAATCAAACTTTAATTATTTTCTAAAAAAACGTTTACTAATGAGACCCCCGAATTCAGATCTTGCTTGTTTAACGATTTTTGAAAAATAATGCCCAAATTATATCAATATTATTTATTAATCGATTTTTTTTTATATTAAATATTTTATTTTACTAAACCTATGATGAAAAGAAAAACATTTATTTTTATTTATGTAACCAATTCCTTTAAATTCAAAGGTCCCAGTGTACCAATATTTTAGAATATGGCAATAAATAGTTATTTTTGTACCTCAAACAGGACTTCATTTATCTGTATATCAGTATTTAGTTTAATTTTTATTTTTCAAGTGCAGAATAATTAATTAGGCCGAATTATAATCGAATTTGTAAGTATTCATTTCAAACTTTCAGCAATAATTTTCTTTTTTTAGACAGTTTGCATTATATATTTTTATACATTTAAGACGGCAAATATACAAATGAAATTTTTACATTCAAAATTAAGTAAAATTATTGTAATAAAATTGTGCTTGGAATATGGTTATATAGGTTATGGCGAATATTTGTACAAAAATATATTTTTATATGAATATAACTCGCTTGTGTTTGAAATCTGCATGGAGTAGGAACTCGTTGCGGTTTTCTAAGAATGCTACCTGGATAATATTTTTGGAAGTTAAAAAGTGATGTTACCTAGAGGTAGTCAAAGAATGTAAAAAAACGTGAAATCGATATCCGAGCTTCAATAATGTATTTGGAAATAAATTTCACTAATGTATTTGGGAAGTAGATGTCGAGTATGATGTAGAGTAGTGAGTTGATTGTTGAGTAGTTGAAATGAAAATATGAATTCAACAATGACGTTTTCAACAACCTTAATTTTAGCATGATTTATATTCTAACTTCGTACCTCTAATTCAATTCTTTAAATTTCATAATTTAAATGGTGTTGAGTTTCAGTTTGAGTGATTCGATCTTTAATAAATTTAACGTAGAGTAAATATATGTACTCGACTGCAAAATATCAGAAGTCCGGATCAAGTAATTTGCATGAATAAATAAAGAAGCTAATTACAAATAACCGCACCTTACTGCTAACAGTAAAATAAGAGTAGTATTCTTTTCTTAGGTTTAAATATGGAAGTAGAAACTTTTACACGCACAATCAACATGCAAGTCTAATTAAAATTTACATATTGTTTTATTAGATCGTTAAACTATAATTTATTTCTCGGCAAAGGAAACCGTCAAGCCGTATGTTATATTTTTTTTTTAAATGATATCAAACTTACAACTTACTTAAAATATAATAAGAATTCCCCGTATCTTACATCGTATTTATCAATTTTACATAAAAATGTACCATAAATAAAATATGATAATGAGATCGAATCCCTCTAAGTCGAATATTGGTTATGATTTAACGTTGTAGTAGATATAGTCCTTAAATATATGTGACATACTTTTTATTCGAAATGCTAAACAAAAGCGTTAAAGTCATTTTATAAACTCTAGTGAAATCATTGCAAGAGTCACAAAATACATATTCTTTCTTTTAGATTTTTTTTTAATTACACAAATTTTAATACTTATTTTTTATGTTATGGAAGTAGAGAAAAAAACAAATGCAACAATCCGTTTCATAAGAAGGAATATAAAATATTATTTCATCAAGCATAAACGGGGCAGTCCCGTTCCAAAATAGGAATTGAAAAGAAACTAAAACTAAAGGGTAGCTTCCCCAACATCTTAGTTGTATAAAGCCACACAGATTTTAAATTAAGATGCAAAATAGCATGGTTGGTGTTGAGTTTCATTAATTTTATTGTTTGGTCCATATCGCCGTCGACGAGAGGAAAACAGGTTCAGCTGTTGTTCCGTTTGCTTCCTCTCCACCATTCTTGCTTCATCAAGTCTTAAATTCCTTGTGATATTGATTATTTGGTCATAACTCATTAACTGTATATATTATGTAGTCATACGTCTTGATTATTATGGTCTTTAAATTTTTCCTCTTTCGTAAAAATGTAAATTTTCAAGCTCGATTTTGTTTTATATTTTGATATGTCTAGATTTTTAAACGAACTTTTATTAATATATTGATATTAATTACAATATTTGTAAATTGTGAATAGTTATAGAAGGACTTTCTTTTTCCTCTTCTTCAATGGCTTGAATGCCCAGGACGGACTCCCGCCTTTCGCAGAATCAACTCTCAAGCTCTCCTGTTCTGGGCCACATCCAGTTCGTTACACTCAGGATTTTAAATTCTTTTTCCAGACAGTCGAGCCACCTAAGTTTAGGTCTTCCTCTTTTTCAGGAGCCCAGTGGTCAGGCTAAGGCGATGTTTTTTGTTGCCCGACTGTCGTCTATTCTGCTCAAGTGCCCTACCCATTTTATTCTCTGAATTGCTATTTATTTGACTACACCCAGTTTGTTAAGAGCAGAGTTTTAATTAGTTTAAATCATAACCTGATACGATAAAAGTGGTGTTATTGAAATGTATTGTACGATTTTCGTGATAGGAGTATTTTTTTCAGAGTGACATTGTATAACATTTTTTGCATTTATAAGAATAAGTTTCAAGTTTTTATTAAGTAGGCAATTATAATATTCTAGAATACTATTTGTTTCCTATGTTTATGGTAGTGTATTCAACTTCCTCTATTACTCGCGTATGTTTTTTTAAAAAGTCATTCACTTAATTGAGTCAGTTCAAATATGAACGTTTATTAACATATTTCGCTTTCGATAATTCGAAAAAGTTAAGCTGTCTCGCTGCTGATGATGAAGGTGCTGAAAATGACAAAACCACGCTACAGGTGTCAACGGGAGAGAGATAGAGATAATCCTTTCACATGCGCCGCTTTAGCTCGTTATTGGATAATCGCCATTTAAAAACTTCTTCCCTTACAATCTTGATCTCTAGCAAAAAATACCATCCTTTGCGACAGATATTTTATACTTAAATTTTTATATATTTAAATCTTAAATATACCTTGTACTTTACGCAATAATAAAACTTTTCCTTAACAACAACGACTTTTTTAGTAATATAATTCCTCGAGATATTTGCTAAGACATAACACTGATGACTGTAACAAGACCTGCAATATTTTAATTTGGATACGTCGATTGATCAAATTATTTTAGCTGGATAGGGTTATACAAAAGAAAGCGCTTTTTTCTTCTTTGTCTCAACTCGTGTCCAGTTTTATCTGATTTATGCATTGTATACTTAGCAAGAAATAAGAGTTATGTGCGTTTCAAACATTTATTTAATGTAGTACTTATATTTAGATTAACAATCGCTTCACATCTTTAATTTAATGTATATTAAATAATTTATTTACGTGTATTTAACACAGTGATTACTGTAAATGAACCACCGCTTTAATCACAATAGGAAACAACACTTAATTCTTGCTTCTTTGTATATATTATTTGAATTCTTGTGAAATATTAAAAATTTCTTTCAAATCTCTAATTATTTACACCATCTAACATTCCAGACTATCGCTGTAGCCTGTCGTTGAGTTATAAATATTTGGGCTCAAATTGAAACTAATTTGAAAATAAAAAGCATTGAGCGGCATGTTTAATCGCTAATAAAGAATTCGGGTTTTATTTTATAGTTATTATTATTTAACTCTGTATTTATTTTATATTTCATTCATTATTTAACTTAATTTAACGCAAAAAAATACTGTGGGATTTTATTAAAAAACGCTGTGTAATAAAAAGCCGTTTAACTAAATTTAAGGAATACATTTCTTCTGTATAAGGCATTTTGCCTCAAAATTTCTCAAAATAGTAATACATTGAACCTGTATGTAAAATTTATAGTTTAGGGAGAATTTAATTAACATTGATTACACGAGGATTCAACCCACGCTTCGCAAAGAAGTTACATTGAAACACTTTTTGTTAATCAAGACTGTTGCCCAAGAAATTGTCGAAACTTCTCCCTAAGATAAACCAAAATTATCATGTATCTCTTAATATTCATTGTTTTAAAAAATCTGAAACTTATGGTAGCATTCATTGATTTGAAATTAAATTACCATAATTTGATGGAAATTACCTTACGTGACTGAAGTTTAGGAACATATTTGATTTATGTGTGTTTTTCAAATGATGAATACAATAATTATCCGACAATAAATTAATAACACATCACATCTACAAATTATAAATTTTACTTGAGAACCATTTTACGAAAAATAAAATGATGTTGACATACTTATAAATAGGAATTTAAAGTAATTATATAACATAGGAAACCTTAAACGAGAAAATTATACGTTATCGTGGAAGCTATCATAGCATTGCAGACAATGTGAAAACAATTGAGGCCTTTAAAATCGTTAAGTCAATCTACCGGCAACTCTCATACGTCAATAATATTTATGTTTTACACTAAATTAGATACTATTACCCTTTCCACGTGCAAAGAACTTAAACACAATATGAAGGATTATCCTTCTTTAAGGATTTAATAAATTCTTCCCTTAATGCTTGAAACATTATCTAGTAAAAACAATGGCGCAAGCAACTCACGTCAGGATTAATTGGGAAATGATGAAGATGCCATTAAAGCTGAACATTCGTTGTAATGTTTTCAATCATCCATTGAAAATAAAATCTCTCATATTAAACCTCCTTGTCCATTCTGTAAGGACGAGCATGGCATGTACCAATATTTTAAATTTAAAGTTGAAATCTTGAAATCAGAAATAGTGAAATTTCTAAATTAAATTGTTGTTTGATCTCTCTTTAGAGATGGCTATATTTCCCCCTTTCGTCTTTTTGAACTTGTCGATTTATACACATTGATAAAATGTATTATTACTTGTAAACAATACTCTCCATGACACATCAGACGATAAAAATTATTTACGCTTACAGTGTTTACTTGCTGCATCTTCAAATTATCGTAACAAATATTCTTAGTGCAGCTTTATTAAAAAATTGGTCAAAAATACAGTAATAAAACTTACCTAAACCGTGCCTTATTAGATGCATATAGCCAGTCATACTTATAAAATTTTAAAAATCAACCAGGCTTCATTCCATTTCACAAGAAACCGCATTTCATACAATGATAACTTATAATTTAATATTTCAGAAGACTATGATATTAATTTTACCAATTTTACAAAACTCGATACTTGATTGAATGGTTCTTGGGCTGATAGAAGGAAGCGATATAATTTCAAAAAATGTTAAGTGTAATTTCAGTAAATAAATAAACAAATTGCTTCAGCGATTTAAAAAGTTGAAGAATTATCTGGTTCTCAAATTCCTATGAGACATGAACTTAAGATATATGACCAATTATACGTACTTATTATTAAGTACTGTCTACAAAGTTTACATTATTAATGCTAAGCGCTTGAATGATGGTAGATTTTTAGTTTGTATGCCGTTACGTGATTCATCTGAAACGTTATGTGAATCGTATTTTAGGGTTACGTGAATTGTACTTTAAGGTCATCTGAAACGTACTTTAAGGTTATAATTAGATTTCTTAATTTAGAAACTGTTACAAGATAAAAAACCACTCAAGTATAAGTGAAGCTCGTACTACGAGGAATGCATATACATTTAGTACTTATAAACAAGGGTACGTGGTATTTATAATGAAACTAATTAATCATAAGAATTCCACATAGAATTATAAAATATTTCTGTTGGACTGTTTATAGGACCTCCCATTATGCCGGTTTTCAAGATTATAGGTAGACTTGAAGCGGCCTATAAGTTTTGATGACCAGTGAGTAAGACTGTTGTAGACTGAATAAAAAAAATACAATTGAAAGGGCCGTATGTTTTTGCCTTAGTATCATCATCATCATATATATTAATACTCTAAGGTTAAGATGTTACACTCCCTTTTTAGAAAAAAACCTCACAACTAATCCACATAAATTATATATCATTTTATAGACAATTGCTTGCTCTACCGGCATCCACAACTAAAAAATTTATTATTGCTATTGTTTTTGCAAATTAATTAATTATTAAAATTATATACACAAAACAGCAATGCTGCCATCTAACGGCTCAACGTCAATATGATTGACGGTCGGTAAAATTTTTGTTTAATTTCAAATCCACTCACGTATAAATAAAGTGGCGCTTTAGCTCAATGCTTTTGATACTTGCGCATCTATATGTCAATTTTAGTAAAATATTTGTTTGATCTGTCATCTGAGCTTCATAATGGAATAAATAATGCGAAGACTTCGCACTGGTCACGCTAGTATGATATTAATTTCAACTTGATATCCTAAGTTGTTTCGTAAAAAATACTCTGAGAGATTGACGAACAACCAAATTATCCTATTATTTATTAAATTTTGAAGGATGAAACCTAAAAAAGGTCAGAATTACTATAGTTGTGTAATGTATACACTACATGCATAAAACTATGATCATGAGACCTTTAACATTTCTATAGATTTATGGCCACTACCGCTTTTCTATAAAAGAGGTAAGGAAACCGTAATATTAATAAAATTGAAACTTTTAAACGTATAATACCCGCTATTGTTATCCCTGCTCTGGCGCACAAAAGAGGGATAATGTGATCTCGTTCGTACTCTCTTCAAAAGAGCAAGAATAGTGACGTTAAGCTCTTCTACCTGAAAGAGCAAATTAAAAAATAAAGCTAGCTAGAATACACGCAACGACGCACTCTCTCGCTTATTAAATCTGAGATGTGTGTTTTTCGTGCTCTTTGTTATTTAGTTTAATTACGACGATTTGGTTCACTCGGTGGACTCGATCGTTCGCTTTATGATTGTTTTTTTTTTATTTGGAAAACAATAATTGTTTTTTTTGCGGGTGTACACTTCGCCATCGTAGGAGACCCGTTCTTTATGAAAGTTCCTTGGTGACGCGGTGAGACCTTTTAGTGTATTCTACCTGTCAGTAATATATACCAAAAAGTCTCACAGTTAGTGAGTTTTACTTAATTGTCGACAAATATATATGTATCTTGCATAAGACTTCAGCAAATCCGATACTATTAACAAATACCTAGGTTCATTATAATTTTGGAAACGACTCATTTAGTTAGAGAAGTAGAGTTATATTTTTTATATTAATTATCGTACGTAAGTATCTAAATATAACCTAAATATCAAGTGTCTAATTGAGTCCGACTATGGCTCTAAAGATCAAAAACAATTTTCGAATAAACGAAAATATATGGAATAGACTGAATATGAATGTGTACTTCTTCTATTCTT
This sequence comes from Druceiella hillmani, assembly GCA_039881145.1. Classification (NCBI taxonomy): domain Eukaryota; kingdom Metazoa; phylum Arthropoda; class Insecta; order Lepidoptera; family Hepialidae; genus Druceiella; species Druceiella hillmani. The sequence goes on along the minus strand of JAYKKI010000016.1, from coordinate 15,830,330 downwards.
TTTTATTACGCATTAGCAGGTTATGTGTTCCATGTTACAGTCCCCATTTTCTTGCAACGACTGATGCCGATATATAATAATCGATACTTCAAAATTACGGTTGCGTTGAAGAAGGAAGTTTCAATTATTTATTTGAGGAAGAAGATATTTTAATCTTTATAGGGCTTACCGGGATTCAATTCTATTATTCGAATCATGTGACCGTGTAATACGTACCATTTAAGCAACGACATGAAAATAAATCAAGGAAGGAAAATGCGAATAGGTGAAAACCTATAAAATATATAGTGCGACGACATAACATCTTCAGGAGCATAATTATAAATTGTATCTTATCGTGCATTCAAGAGCCGTACACAAACCTTCGTTTTATGAATTATTTTATTGATTTAATAATTTTGTCTGTATATACTGAGCAAAATAACCTAAACAGACCAAGATCCCAACAGACAAGATTTACATTATAGACGAAGGCTTATATTCTCATCAAATGCAGGGTCAATTCATGGCACGCCGGAATTAAGATGTAATGTACGTATATATTGTACAACCCAGACGCGGAGGGCAGAAATACAATTAAAAGATATCATTGTTCTTGCATTCATTGTACTTGTTGCGCTCATGTCCTGAGCGTCATATATTACTTCGATTGGGCTGAAGCCAAAACAATTTTCACCACCCTTCATTGAGACTAGCAAATATAATAGGGAAAGTAAGAATATTTGAATATAAAAGGGATAGTCAGAAAAGACATGTGCGGTTTTTTCAATTTTTTAATACGTTTATATACTTTTTATTGATCTTGGTAATCCACCTGATTACCAAAATCAATCCTTCCCTTTTATTTTCGACCAATGGAGAACATTTATTTAATTAGTAAATGAGAAATTAAGCTTAATTAAAAACAATTTTTTAATTCATAATTTGTATACTTTCTATTCCGTTTATATTATATTATACAGGCTTGGGATCCCCCTGTTAGTAAAACTACAAACGTAAGCATATAAACGAATAAAATAGGAAGTATTTAATGAATATAAATAATAATAATAAAGTCAATCATCAACATAGAAAAATATTGAAGCTTATTTAATACCAATAAATAATATTTTGAGTAGAGGTTAATTTTTAATTGTAATCTAATGAAAATTTCATAGAAAGGACATTATCATTGATTAAATTCATGATGCTGAAATAAAAGCCATAAAAATAGTTCAATGATATTTACTTTCACATTAATAAAAGTTACTTGAACTTGAAAACCATTTAAATTCAGATTTATCTAATTGAGTAAAGATTCGATTGGACATTTCGACATTCATCGATAGGGACGTGGCAATAAATTCTCAAAATATTACTTTATTTATATGCTTCTCCGTGAAGGTGATATATTTAAATTGGTTAGTGATTTCACTTTAAAAACATTTATTTTAAGTGTACGCAGATTTAAATCACATTGCGGTGAACGTCATATTGTTCATTGCGATAATAGGTGTAGGGGCAAATGATGAATTAGGTTAAATCTTCAAGTTCAGAAGTAAACATTTTTGGTTTAGAAGAAGGCATGAAATTTTCTTTCATTCTCCCTTTCATTCACGTTTTTAGGAAAAATATGAGAGTTATTTATGGGAAGGATATACCCTCACATAACTATGTACAACCAATGAAATATTATTTGAAATGCATAATTGGTAATTCTAACTTGACATATGACGGTTAATATCACATTGGTTGCAGATAACGACTATCTTTTATTCCTTCACTCACTCCCTTTAAACTAGATTCAAGTAAACTGTCTTCCTTAACCCCAGTTAATTTTGTAATTGAACAAATTCTCATTTTGCTTCCATCAACATGAATACCAAAGCATTCAATTAAGTATGAATGAATACAGGAATCGCGACAATATTTCTGGCTCAGGTGGAGTAGCGAATATCCGATGGAACTACAGCAACGCAGCGTGGTGACAATAATAGTACAGAAAGGGATATTATCAATAGCCTATGTTAAGGATATACAAACTTGGTTGTCGTAAAGGACAAAATGTATCTTCTTAAATGAAGTATGGGATGATCAATTAGGCTAACTCTGCAAAAGCCATCATTGCCAGGATGGCTTTTGCAGTTACCAATTTCAAAAATATCAGCTGCATAAAGCTAAAGGCCCTCAACAAGGTCTGCCTTCTACTTACTACCCAACTGGACGTGGGGCTTATTTACGCTAGTGTTAAAGATAGAACCGTAGCTCAGAGGCAAAGGACAGAAGGACGCAATCTGTGGTGATACCCTACGGCAACTCACTATCGAAATAGTTCTTACTTTACTTATAATTTTGATATCTAGCAAGAAACAGCATACCTTATAGCGCACCTTTATAAAACTTTAATTTTTATAAACATAAACGATAAATATATATTATACCTTATACCAATTTCAAAAATCGTTTTCACTTTTCTCCATACTAATAAAGGTTTATTTTAGTTTTACAATATAAGCGTTTTGTTGAAATATTATGCATAAATTGAGGGCATACCATTAGAATCATAAATAAATTTTTATTAGGCCAAGGAAAATTGTGTTATTTGTTTATTATACAAACCGCACAATTAACCAGGTTAACAAATGGAAGTGTTATATCATTACACGTTTGCATTTATTCACATTACATATATACAGCTATAATATCTACTAATCGTTTAAAACCTATAATAATATTAAATTAGATTATCGCAATCACTTATATTGTAAGCATGCTATAAAATTAAATAAAAAGATATTTCATTTTAATTTCAAAAACTGGGTTCCAAAAAATGTAAGTTTAGCCTTACAAATGTACGTCGTCTTTAAGAGAGAAAAGCGGGATGCTTTTGGGAAGGGGATGCTTTTACTGAAGTCGAAATATAAAATCAATCATATCCCTTTAAATTGTAAATACTTTCTAACAAAGTCCTTCGAGATTTTTTTCAAAAATCTATTAGTATTCATATTTTATTTTTAATAAAATTAGTAATAATATAAATGAATTTAATGAATTTATATAATTTAATAAAAAATAGTGGAAGAAATAATTTCATCGGGTTGTACCATATAAAAAGAAGAATAAAAGAGTCATATTTTTCTGAAGCCCATTTATTATATAAAATAGACGCCATTAACGATATTACCATGTTGAGATATATTGATTGGAAGCTCCTAATATCAGTGTCCAAATTACTTACTTTTTCCTAGTCTACCCATTGCATAATATATTTCTGTTAACCTAAAAATTAATTTAGAGTTTTATAAATAGACTTTACCTCATAAAGCAAACATTAAACTGAATAATTGAAAATGGATTTCTCCTTAAATTTTGTTTAAATCTTCTATTATAAGTTTTAATTCAATAATCAAATTTAAAACTTTAATATTGAAAGAACACATTAATTTAAGAGAAGTTATTTCTTTAATTTAAATATTGTTGTAAAGAAATATACATCAATACACGAAGTGATGCATTAATCCATTGTTTTTTATTGATAGGATTCATATTAGAAAATAGGACATAAGAAAGTACATACACTGAACATTTAGTTTTAAAAAATCATACATTTAGTTTTATAAAAACACATATTTCACACACGACCACCCTGTTTCGAATCAGGAATTGAAAAGAATCAAAATCAATTGTCATCTTATTTCTTTACAAATGTTCTAAAATAAGAGGGCAATATGTGATGTTGTTTACGTATTATACCGCGCTGACAAGCGAACCCAATATTGCTCTTTTGGCGGAAACATTGCGGATATTGCATTATTACGCCTTTAATTGTCATGTTATTAATATTTTTATTGCGTAAAATTTGCAATGACTGATAAATAATGTATTTTTTTCTTAATTTCAGTTATATGTGATATTCATTCAGTTAAGCGTGATTTTTCAAATTTTTTTCTAAAATTGTAGTAATCAATTTATTTGAAGGTTTGTTTCTCCACGACAAAATGCGAATATAAACGAAATATCATCTATAAATTTTTAAAATAATTTTCTTTTATCATGGTGGAGATAGATCATGGTAGAGTTTGTATATCGAAATATAACACTATAACAAAAAAGGTAACACATTGGTAGTTGAGCGAGCGAGCGATTAATATAGATGCATGCAGAGACAAAATGTGTAATGATGGACAAAGAGATTTTTTTCATTATATTGTTTAATTTTTGGGACACTACTTTCTCTCTTTTAACTCAATACTAGTGTATCTAAAGAATACTAATTCTATTTAATTTTGAAAAAAAGTCATATTTCGTATTTAATACTAGTAAATAACACAAAGAGAAAAAAGTTAGACACCGCCTTCCTAACCTAAAATAAGTTACAGAAATATTAACAACCCATTCAGTCGCTACCCGAACATATATTGTTTCCCAATATTTAATACAATATTGTATTAGTCTCTCAGTTGCAGGACATCGGCAGGAAGTATTGCGTAACTGCACATTTTTTTGCTATAGTTTTCGTTTTTCGATTTCCTCAAAATATTCATTATAAATTATAATTTTTTAACAAATAATATACACATAATACAATGTATCGGAAGCGGGACAAGAAACGTCATTAAAATAATGTCATTTAAGTGAGCAATATTTATTTCAATAAATGAAATTTGAGTACGACGCTAAAATAACCCTTTTTTACTAAATAAATGTTCGATAGTTCTGAAATTATTTAATTGCAGAACTACTTTTACTAAACTTTTAATGATAAAGGAAAAGTTTAGTTTTATTCATGCCACTAACTTCTTCGAATTCAAACGTCTCCGTGTATCAGTATCCTTGAATAAAATTAAGAAGAATTATTTTTCTACCTCGCATTTGTATTTTTTTTTTAAATCATAGTTTATTTTATTTCATGGATTAGATGCGGAAAATTAATAACATAATTTTTAGCGATCAATTTCTTTTTATTTTTTGAATTGTACATTGCGGGTTTTCAAACCTCTCTTTACATTTTTAGGACGAAAAATATAAAAATAGACTTTTCTACAACAAGAAAATGAAAATAAACATTATTTCAATAAAAATATGTCTGCAATTATTTATGTATTATGTATAAGAAGTATTTATATCAAATAATGTTTTTATAATGATATATTTAGTCATATACGTCTATATATTTACTCATATACCTCTACCTCGTGTTTTAAATTGGCATGCAATTATCTCATCATATACATCAGTTTCTCTTAAAATAGTAACTTATTTTAGATTTAACAAATTAAAGAATAAGGTAAAATCATAGAATGACAATTGGACAAAACCAATATTTTAGTTCCACCAGTTAGTTTGTAGAATATTAATTGTGGATATTCCGCTAAATTGTGTTTGAACCAAAATATAAATTGTATAATTACACCTTCATCAAATTTAACTTTAATATTTGTTGATGTTCAGCACACGTATTATCAATACACAATTTAAAAGTTTAGTAATTTGAATATTTGATTTTTTAAATTATATACCTCTAGGGGCAAAATAAAAGGAAATCAAGCCGTAATAATTTAGATAGATAGTAATACAAAGAGGCTAATTATATATCATGACATCTTTTTACTGATGTAACCTTACTCTTTCATTGTGAATTAAATATGAAATTTAAAACCTTTTACACCAACATTTAATTGTAGTTAAATTTTACCTACTACCTAATAATAACTTCATAATGAAAATTATTGTTTTGAGCAAATTAAATCATTTAATTGGGCTTTTTATAAGGTACAAGGATCGGAAATAGCCAACTTAAGGTTTGACAATGCTTTTCTGGCATAGTTTAAAATTTGGAGTTACTAATCTCGTTCTGGTGTATCTATCGAAGTATTATATTATGGGTAAAAAGAAAAATATGCATAATTAAATGAAACTAAGTGATGTAGTATTATTTCTACTTTCTTTAATTTCTTTACCACGACCTAGGTTTCGTTGTATTACATCTTCAGGTGGGATATTAGCAAAGATTCTCAGATATCTTTGCTAATATCCCACTTGAAGATGTAGTAATATAACGAAACCTAGGTCGTGGTAAAGAACTTAAAGAAAGTAGAAATAATACTACATTACATAGTTTCATTTAATTGTGAATAATGAATTTCCACAAAATTAACGCCAAATATATTCAATATTAGAAAAATATGCATTAATAGAATTGAATTTAAAAAATTAATTTTTAAAAACTCTTACGGTGGCTATATTATCTACATTGTAGATAAATATGGAAAAGTAGTATCCATTTTAGCGATAAGTTAAACACATAGTTTTTAAACTAAATATGTTTGGCATTTAAACAAAATTAATTTGATTAATCTGAAACTATTAAAAAATTAACAAAAACATAAGACTAAAGCAAAATCAACTCAAACACAAACTAATGTCAAATTAACTTAATTATTTTGGTAAACACTTGAAACTAAGAAATAGCTTATGCTCATACTTAGACAAATAGCCTAAATTATTTCTTGTCTTTACTAGCATTTTACGCAAATTAATTTTTCTTTGTCCTTGGAAGTAATTCCACCACATTCTTCGTGGACACATGATACACATTTAATGCAAAGTCTGATATCGACAGCTTTGTCTTCAAAAACAACTTTCAGTTGAGTAGTATTCCTGTGTTTTCGGTGTCTCTTACTCTTGTCTCGTACAATTAGATTTTGTATCTTTTGTTTTTTTTAATGATCAGGTAAGGATAGTCCGGGCGTTTTCCTCTTATTAGGCAAGATTTTGTTGGTTAACTCTAGGGCTAGACTATTGACAGTCTTTTTTCTGGGAACAGTTGCTGGATTTGATGCCTTCTCTTGACTTGGTAGCACTTAATGAACAGAAAAACTGACCCCATTATAACTAGATTTGAATGGCTGGAACCGTTGATTACCGTTGATTGATTATCCTCCTCACTACTATATATTATGTGGTTCAAAACGGTGCATTATCAGCGGATTTATTTAAATTGACGCAAGCAATTGCCGGGGTAGGTGACGGGTTATTGTTTTCTTCCCTAATATTATTGTTTGTCCTCTCTGATAGTCTAAAAGTCGAAAGTTGTAATATTTTGATGCCATTCAAATTTACGTGTCATCACTATTAACAGCTGATATCGCTGATTCCGTGTTAGCTTCACTCCAAGTACCTCGTATTTCTTTGAATATTTAACGTGGCTCCAAGACTTAAATCCAAACTAAATAAAAAGTAAAATAATAAACAAAAATAAATATATGTAAGTAAAATGAAATCTAACTTAAACCTAAAAAGTTCATAAGAAAAATACGGCCATTTGGTTTATCATGCACTCGTTTATATCGTTAAATTTACCGTAATCTAAAGTTTTCAAATAAAAGCTAGAAAATATGCATGGTTATATCATATACGATTTATAATATTTTAAATACAATGAATATCTTACAGTAATACTTAATTATAATACGAGAAACTTACGACTGAAAATTTCTAACAGCGATACGACGCGTGCGTTTCTTTCGACTGATATTAGCGGAATGGCGCGAGAGCAGGGCAGGTTTCAACTATGCTGCTCAATTACGCCCACATACGTCATCTATCTCATATACTTGCTGTTGTCGGCCCATCGATATTTTTATAAGGCAAGGGCGGTGGCCCTATTTACCGGCTGACCATATTCCGCCCAGGACCTTATAAACATATAAGATGTGTATAAAACATTAAGTTTGTAATACTGTAAAACTTAACCGCATCTTATGTGATTTTGGATAAATCAACGAGATTATAAATAAGATATACAAAAGAGTTTGAATCATTTAAATTCAAATATGAGATATAATTTAAAGTTATAACTTACGTTCGATATATCTAGATTACTTGTAATTTGATGGGCCCAACAAAAGCCTTAGAATTATTTTAGAAATTTTTGTGAAAGTCGCCAAATGCATTTTATTTTAAATATTAAACTGTCACCCGTTTTAAGCAGATTTTACAAACAATCTTCTATTTAAACCACGAAGATAAGAAAACCAAAACATTTTAACGCATTTGTTTCATTGGTTTAGAATTACAAAAATTTTAAGGAAGCGGAACGCACCGCTTTATAAAAATAATATTATTTTATCAAGCATACTCGTAAGTGCAGCAATTCCGCTTCGAAACGGGAATTGAACGGAAACAGAAACGGTTCTTTCAAAATCTTGTTTGTATACGATACTAATCCGAATAAACCGGATTCCGAAATAACACGGAAAACGACATGTTCGGTGTCGCATTTTATTCGTTTTATTGTTTGCTCCGTACCGCCGTCGACGAGAAGAAAACAGCAGAAACCATTTACTTGATTTCCGCCATTTCTTATTCCGCTAGTCTTAAATTGCTTGTTATATTGACTTTTTGGCCATATGAGATTGACTATAGTTATTATGTAGACACCCGTCTTAATTGTTGTGGTATTTACGTTTTTACTTTCTTTTACGTAGGTAAGGTTTCAAGTTTTAGTTTATTTTTTAATGTAATCTGTCAGGATTTTTAAATGATTGTATGGTAAATTCATTACATAGATTCTAAACAATGATATTGATTAATTATGAATAGGGAAAACTTTAATTAATTTAATTGAAATTTGATTTGCCAAAGTTATTTCATTGAATCGTTTTAAGTGATCTCCGTAGTGGGGTTATTTTTTTATAATTGCATAACCTCTAAATTCTTTGTATTTATATACGTCTGCTACTAGTTTTAAATAATCAGGAAGATTTTCATTCTGTTGTTCGTGCAATATTTTTTTTCAAAATTTTGTGATGACGTATTCAGCTACACTTATTACCCTCAATTATTTCATTTTTAAAAATATTGCGCACTTAATCAAATCATATTAAACCTGAACATAATATATAATCTAAATTTAAATACTATTTAAATTTAGATTATATATTCGCTAATAACTTATTTTCACTTAACTGTCTTTTGCTGAGTCAATTGATAGGAAAGTAAAACTTTCAAATAAAGTAGGTTTTTGATAACGATAATAAAATTTATTTTAATGTTACAATACACACGCTGTGTATTAATATTCTATTTGAATCATAATAGAATCATCATATAAGAAATATAAGTTATTCTTTGAAAGGATAAAGTGGAAGTGCACTATAGGTCTATTATTTAGACTAACAAGATTAATAATCGACATACGAACAGTAATTTTTTATCATTATACATTTGCCCTTATCAACCTATGACAAAGTTGAATGCAAATTTTAAATTAATGTTGCTGTGAAATATGCAGGTAACGTTACCTATAAAAAAACAGCAGTACAAAAAGGTATTGGTTTCGATATGTAAGAAAATAAATTGATTATATCCCTAATGTTATAATCCGTAAGAAGGGAATAGTCTCTTGGCACATTATACTAAGGAATTATTAAATGTTAGCTATAGTATAAATATGGCTCTAGAATCTAGTCCATAGGTTATACTCTTTCATAATAATTGTGTAATAATAATAAATTGAACTAACACTGCAATACTAATATCACATATGTTTTAAGAGAATAATGAAATTTTCATATTTATGTACAGTTGCAACCCTGGAAAATAAATTTACGAACTTTTTGATGGAAACATATCCAGGATTGAACATAGTAATGATTTTTTTATAATAATAAATAATATTTAAACATTATTAACTTCCTAGTTTAAAATGGCATAATAGATATATTATAAAAAATCTAAATTTAATCTTATCAATCTGCGTCGACGCCATTCGGGGAAGGAATTTTTTTACTATTATCAAAACACAAAATAAAAACAACCATTTAAACGATCAATATCATCTCGCAGACTACATATATCCTTTGAAATGAAATTCGTAGCATTATAAAGGAACTCAATCAATTTATGGAAATGACAAAATTTATTTGTAATATGCTTTCATCGTCATGAATGTAATGGAATTTAAAAATAAGAAAAAAGAGCCACCTATTAAAAAAAGAAGCCATTGACGATATAATCATATTGACTTAGATGTAGATGGTAAAATTTTAAAATGTATGCTTGAATTAAAATTGCTTATTATTTAATAGTCCCCGAATCATACATGGTACTTAAATAAACATACAAATTAACAAACCAGTATATATTAAAAAGAATAACTTTTAACAAATAGGCTCACCTAAGAAATTATTAATTATATTATTATGGGCGGGTGTTAAGACCCAGCTAAGAGAAATTTGAAAAAAAATGAAAATTGTCTTAATTAATTATAATGCTTTGTACATAATAGGTCTTTTAGCTTTATATCTACAAGATATAAACATAAAATAGAACTTTTTTTAGAAATAATTATACATTTTTAATACGCTGCCAGTAGGCCTCGTGTTACTACGGTAAGGTAAAAAGCCTTTTATATTGACATGCATAGTTATTAAAATTACTAAAAATGTTTCGTCCTCGAGATAAAAAATTAAATAAATTAGTTAATTTAATATTTAATTCTTAAAAAAACACTGTAGATTGTTTCGTCCAACAATTATCAGGTACGCGAAGACATCACGATCTTCTACTGACACTCCTCGCATTTGCCATATCATGTCGCCCATCCTGTTTTCTTCATATTCTATGACAATACTTCTCGATTACGTATGTGAGTTATCAGTATTATTTCTTTGGCCAGATTGGTTTGTAGATTTACTATTTTTTATTTTTTTTTATTTTGGTGAAGTAGATCTTTTGTGACTGATCATTATCTGTGGCTTAGGGCCTTTTCTTAGAATTATTGGTGGTTTTATTAAATCTTAACTAGATTTAGCATAAGTTAGTTGAAACAATTTTTTTTTAATAAGATAATGGGGCATTGTCTTAATCAACCGTATTGGAAGAATAAATTTCGTGGCACAAGTTTCGACCAGTAGATTTGGCTTGCGGCTTTTCAATCGTTGTATGTACTGACTGTTTTGGTTGACTTCTGTTACGGAGAGGTGAAGTCCCCTAAAAAGATGCTAAATGCAACAGGTAGGGAAATTAAAAGAATAAAATATACACTCTAATAAGTATAGAACTTCAAAATATTAAATTCAAGCTTCACCAATAATTTTGAAATTAAAACGCCAGGTAATATAAATCAGAGAATATATAACAAACTTCATATAGTAGTTTTCTCTACCGGCAGCATCAGATAACAGCGGAACCGAAGTTTGTCTTAATGTAGGTGAAGCGAAAGCTGTTACCGGAAATAATTCAGGATTCAAAGCATACAGGCTAGTTACTCTAGAACTCCTTTTTTATGATGCTATGCGTCATTCTTTCTATAGAATAACATTCAGTCGTACCTTAGTAAGCTTTGTATCTTGAGTTTGATCTAAAAATGAAGAGATTTTAACATCTCAGTGATATTCAAATAATCAACAACAGATTTGTCAAGTAGTCCATTTCATTAGTGGTACAGCAGACAGTATGAGAAAATGTCGAGTGAATCTGCGATACCCAAGATGGACAGGCCTAAGGAACAAGCTGCTTCATCTCAAAATAAATAGCATTTTGTAAATTCCTGGTGGCGACTGGTCGAACAATTCTAGTTTCAATATTTTGCCTGTGTTTCTAACCACTAGTATATGGCAATACCGAATGCATTTACACATCCCGCAATGATGATATTTTCCGCGTGTTTTGAGTGCTATAAATGGACTCGTTTTGCCCCTTCTAAACCAAAACAATTTGGTGCTAGTAGATCATCGGATGACAACCTTTTCATTGATGTAAATAATTCCTTCGGGATATTTTTTTATAACCAGATCATCATAGACCTTTCTTATTTTTGAAAAGTGATAATAAAAAATGTAATTGTTAAGTTTTTGGATCCTTATGAGATTCATAACTGGAATTTTTCTTTTAGATATGGTAGAATATTTTTCATAAACGCCTGGTTTTTGCCAGCTAATTTGGTATTTCCGGTAAAATTGTGCTTGAGTATCAAGTCATCACAAAATCTGTAGACCACTGTAGATTGCGACAGTTCAATTTCATAAAACCTGTTTATTCTCGTTACTAGATAAGTTTTTTTTATTGCCTCAGTAATACTTTTCGACCTAATAATTTTTTCAAACTGCTGCTTCCGAGATAATTTCTTAATATTCTTCTGGGAATTTTATATCACTCAGTAGCTTTGTAGGTACTCTGAGTTCCACTTTGGACTGCAAGAACTACTGACACCAGGTCTCCGTCCATTTAGGTGGTATCGTGGTAGCCACTGAAAATGATCATTTAATGGTACCGATCATTTAATGTATTCATTGTGCGCTAATCGTCTATAAAATATTGCAATGAATTTAAAGAAATGGAAAGCAAATAAAAAAATAAGGGGCTAACCAGGCCTACATCAACTCTGAGAGGTCTTATTAGCCACTTATACGTAACGAAGAAAATAAAAATTTAAAATACTTAATTCATAAGAAAAGCGAAATGATAGACAAATAGTTAGCAAATATATATAATTTACTTTTAAGTTACTTTGTATTGAGTTAGAAGTTAGTTTGTATTGAGTAGAGTTAAGTTACTTTTAAGTTACTTGAACCACAATATTCTGTATTGAAATTTATATAAACGGAGTTTCTTTAATTTTTGCTTGAATATTTTTCCATTTGCAAATAATAACTCCAAAACATTAGCATTTATATTCACGACTAATTTTATCACTAGATTTAACCTATAAGTTATTACCAATCCAAGTTATTGCAAAACTTTTTTTTGTATAAATTGCCTTGTATTAATCGTAATTATTAATATGAAATAATTAGTACTGACCTTAAGGTAAAGTCGGTAGATTCTATGAAATTAAAGAAAACGAAATAATTTAGGGGAACTTCAAATGAGTGAGGAGACTTCAATTGGGAACAGGAAAGGAAAAGGATGTAAAGAGATTGAAAGTTTGGAACTTAACTAGTGAATCTCTGATCTAGCGTAAAACCTAATAAAGAATTATTAGCATGTGTGAGTCTATCATTTAGAATATTGTTCAAAAAATATTCAAGCAACATTAACTGGAGTAAGTATATGACATTAGTTTGGTCCATGTTAATAAAGTAATGATCGCTCAGAGGCAAAAAATATGGCTAATAATATATTTTTACTTGAAAGACTGGTAGAAGTAATATTAAAATAATGTAAGGAAGCAAAATTAATATTAAATGAGTAAAACTAATATGAGGACAAATAAACTAGTCAACATTACTATCAGAACCACAATACAATAAGCAACTACTTATGACACTGGCCATGAACATTTAAAGAATATTTGAAGCCTTATTTTATCGCTACATTAAAACATTCAAATACATCTTACAATATTTTTTGACTTTATATAAAGGATCCGAATAACTTTGAAAAATAAAAAGATGACATTTTAAAAAATTGCAATGAATAGCAGGGAATATTAATATATTAATGCAAGTACGGTTCTAAAATGATAATGTCAAAATTTTTCTCTGATAAAAGTCAATTTAAAATAAATATAAAACGCACAAGACTTTTAATTATTGATTTTGTTTTTCAACTGAATGATGATTTTTTATTGTGCTTAAATTTCTGAGATACCGTTTTAATTTAGTTTTAATATTATATTTAATAAATAAATTTGAAAAATCATCTTCAAGAAATATCTGACAATGAGTAGTAATAATTTACATAGAGAAATAGGCTCTTTAATTAATAGTTGAATAACTTTTTAACTAATCGTTGAATTAATTGTGAATTCACTTAAAATTAACTAAAACGCGGCTTCCGAAGACTTTATAACAAATGAATATGCTATCTTTAACAAAAATGAAACCTTGTTCTTTACATAAGTTTTCATACATTAAAAAAATATAAATTATTTATAATTACCATCTTAAATTCTTTATTGATAAATAATATTAATTGCGCATAATTTATAGTGATCAACAATTGCGTCACAATTTGTGGTTATAAGACTGTAACTTTACGCCTATATATTTATTGCCATCTTATATAGCATTATATATTTAAATTTAGGTAACCTTTCCATGTTACCTTAATTTTAATGTACGTTGCTATTTAATTAATTTTAATTTTAATACAATTGCCAAGTTCCTTGTTTTGGAATACTAAAAGTGTGTCGTTTTTCTTTGAATAGGGTTACAGTTGAATAAATTGCACGTCATTTTGAGGAAGTATAGCTTTAATATTAAAGACATAATAGTGAAAACATATTATATATATATATATATATATATATATATATATATATATATATATATATATATATAACAAACTGTCAAAATTACACTTGTCTAATACGACAGAATTCTGAAATAATATGGCAATGTTTGGTGTTGCGTTCTATTGTTTGCTTTGTACTACCCCGATACGAGTTTCCTCTTGAAAATTTACATATTTAATTTCTGCTGTGGTGAATGTTATATGGGAAACATTATTGGCCGCATGGCCGCGTGGCAATCACTGCCAACGTTATTTAAGTACATATTTTTATCAAGAGCTTTGTATTTTTAATTCTTAATATTTAAAAATTTCAATCAGTTATTTATACTTTTCTTTATTTCTGTGCATAATTAATGTTTTGAGGTCTTCTTTAAAGGTTTTATTTTTGAAGACGAAGTAAGTAATTTGTTTATAGATTTGTTTTTTTGTAAATAATTGTGAATTTAAATGTGACACTCTCTACAAACTTTTGAATTAAACTTATTCTATCACGGTGTAAACATTTTTGAGCGTTGAGACGTTATACCGTAACGAAGATGGAACACATTGGTAGTGAGCAATGAATAGAGCTGGGTAGTGGAAAAGAAGGTGAAAGGGATGGAGGAAGGCATGTATTTATGCCGTACGTTTTGTCATTTTCAGTACTTTATTATTTAAATATTTTCCTTCTTTTTTTACGTTATTAATTCTAATTTATTTTAAAAATTTATTGAAATTTTCTCACCAAACTTAACAATAAAAATTAAAAGAATCTACTACAATTTTATTCAATATTTATACAAATTTAATTTTCATATCGTATCGCTTTAAAAATGAAGAAGTAGTTTGTATTCGTCAAGCAAGAATACATTACACTATAAGAATGAAAAGAAAACGTATATTCGTATTTAATCATTTGTATTCCCGTAAAGAAATTTTAACAGCTACTACGTAATTCATCCGCTGTCGATAATACTAATTAAAATTTCTATAATATTTGAACATCACAAACTAATATCTGGGCTATATTTAAGTTTTACGATAAGCCTTAAAATTCTCCGCATTCGAAAAGAGTTTCATTATATTGACTCGCGGTTTGATCGTATTAGCTATTTTGTGATAAAGAGTTTTTCGTTTTCTTTTAGAAAGTTCCTTCAAATAATTGACTTTTAAGTAAAATTTTCGTAATATATTTTACGAGAACGTAACTGTTTAATATAAAAGGAAGTATAGTAAATTTTTCTTATTTTTTTCTATATATTTACTATTAAAAAATTCTCCTTTTAAGGAAAAATGTATCTTTAATGTTCTTTTGATTAGCCAGTAATTAAAGAAAAATGGAAAATATAAAAAAACTTAAAGGAAAATTGAAACAATTTTATTTTCAATAAAATTTTCCAATTTAACTATAAATTTATGATATAAAAAATAAAGGATTATCTTTGACCTGGAATATGTCTTTTTTAATGTTTATATCAACATTTAATATCAACTTTTTTCTTCAAGTGCGTAAGAAATAATTAGGATGAATAACTACCGATATGTTCAATATTCAGTCAAGAGTTTCGCTAATAAATTTTCTCCTTTTGCCCCTTTTTGAAAATGTTGCACTATAAATTGAAAATACTTAATATCATAAATATAATAACAAAACTTCATTTGTATTAGGATAATGAAATAAAATGCTTTAGCATTCTTCTTCGGGAGTAACCACTTTCTTGTTTCTCGAAATGAAAACAAATATTAACATTAGTGTCTGTTCACATTTCACTGCAATGATAAAAATATTAGTATTGAAAAGCAATTCTCAAAAAAAAATATCAACAAACAAGTATTCTTGCTTAGATACTTGCGAATAATATTAAAATCGATATATACCTATATTCATTGAAATAAAAAAACAAAAACAAAATTCCAACAATACGTAGTCAATATATCTCATTAAAACTTAACGTTCATTTACTCCGATGTTGTTTTTCTAATGTTTTTTATTAAGTACACAAGAGTGTGGTAACATAAGAGCGGCGTGTAAAGGAGTAAGGTTTATTTCATATTTAATTGATATTACCACCATCCAAAATTCATTTACCTATAAAATATGACATAATTCCAATTACAGCTTCACTGATATATTCCAACCATAAAAGGTCAAGTGGCTTCCAATCAAGAAAGATAATAACGCTAACAGATATGAGCGCGCTTAAAGCTAAGTAATGTCACAATTCAAAAACAACGATCTCACCTTATAATGCTTATATGAATATGATAAAGGTTATATGAATGTAACTAATAAATTTATGGGGAAATATAATTGAGCTATTGCGTCAAGTTAACGTGCTTTCACATAATTAGCAATTCGCAAGCGGAACCCTCTGCTTGTTTAATGCAAATCGCACGTGTCTGCAATAATATTAAACAAACATTTATTAAAATATACTAACAGAAATGCTGCCTGTAATATGCTTATATAAGCAGTGTTCATACCGAATCACGTTTCTAAAATTATATATTTACTCATATCGGAATGTAACTCGCTTCTATTTAAAATATACATGGAATGTGCAACACATAAATAAGACGTTGCAAAAGTTATTGACATTTAATTTTTATTATCGTTTGCATTAGAAATATTTTAAAGAGATTTTAATATATGCTGTAATCACATACTTCATTTTAAAAAAGCACAACTAGATTGTTGTGTTGAAAATGGACCCAAATCCCTTTGTCTTCTATGTTATTTATGGACCTTGGTTTTGGTACTAACTTCCAAAATTTTGATTTAGAGATTTTGAAAAAAAGAATGAAACAAAAGTTTCTACAAAATTCTTTCTCTTTTCAAGTATATAACTAATTCATATCATATTTATATAAATTATGGAGATATTTAAAAAGAAATATTGGAAATAATATAGTAATGTACTAAGATGTAAATGGCATAAATAATTGCACTTATTGAAGAAAATTTCTGACATTTTCTAACATATGACACTCAGATTTTTTTATTTGTTGCATCTTACTATGTCTTACAAAATATATTTTTATTGAATAGATTAACTTAGTATAACAAAAAGCTGAGACAAATAAATTTTGGAAATTCATGCTATCAGACCGAATATACATTAAAACAAAGTTATTAAAAATTAAATTATTAGAGTACATATATATATAAATATATATATATATATATATATATATATATATATATATATATATATATATATGTATATATACATATATTGCTTAGTATTGAAAACAAAATTCATATTTTTCTTATTACCTAAGAATTTTATTCTCATTACCTCTTTCATGAATGACAATGTTTATAATTTTTTTAGTAAAAAGCATATTAACTTTTCCCGACTTTGCAGAAACTGCCAGTTCTGGACAAAAACTTCTGTAATAACATAAAACGTGATGTATGAGGTTCAACACTTGCGTTAACGTTGAAATAGTATGTTAACCACGGACTTCTCTTCCGTTAGTCGTTTAACAATGCAAAGGATGGGAGTGCATTAAAAGAAGGATATGAGATATAAAATATTTCAGTTCTTATTCTATTAATTTAATGTCAGTTAATATTTTATTTATGTTTCTTCAAGTATTACAACTATGAAATAACCCGTAATTAACAAGAAAATTGCTAAAATTTTTATAATTTTTGTTTGTCTCTGTGCCTTTCTAACAAAAAAACCTCGGAAGCAAAAAAAAATTTCGGCTATAGTTTATAGTTTATAGGTAAATTTATAATCAGTTGTTACAAAAATTACGGTCCAATAATAGACAGACAGATAAACAAAGTGATAATCGATGTTACCATCAATTTTCGGTACATGGTTAATGAAATAGGAAGCTCCAAAATACGGAAAAATAATCATTATAAGTAAGAAACAAAAGATACCTCCCACATCCTTAGAAAAATTTAATAACTTAAATACTGGTTGCAAAATCCCAAAGTCAGTCGTGACTTCGTTTTCATCGGGCCCTAAAACTGAGCATGTAACTTATAATACTGAAGTTGAAAGTATATTTGGCAGACGTTTGATATTACAATAATTTCTAAAAATTACTAAGTAGTTTCTAAAGTTTACAGTTGCTTTGCCAGATATTTGTTACGATAACAATTATGTGTTTACGTTGTAATATCCACTATATTTTCGCCAAAATGTAAAATTTAAAATTATTTATGTTCTTATTTATTTGAACAATCAACTTTTTAATTACGTTTATTATCTTAATGTCTATTGCCGTTGCTTGCTTGTGGATTGTTATCTGAATCAAAGTGTATTATAATACAGATTGTCCAGTGGCATATTTTAAAGTTTGAACAAACATAGTTTCTGAACGCAACACATACGAGGGGTGCGGGGGGCGTCGTTAGAATCGCAAGCGGTGCAGATGTTTTAGTAGCCATGGAACTGTGGAGTGGAGAGCACTACGCTTTTGCTGTCGAGGCGTATATTTCGAGTGAATTTTCGCTGTCTGTAGCACGCCGTCGATATAATAATCGTTACAGTATTCGTCGATTACGTGATGAACCATCGATCAACCTCATTCAGTCATGGGTAGCAAGGTTCAGAGCTACAGGATCAACATTAAATAGGCCCAGGCCAGGACCTACACCATTGGTAGCCACGGATGAAAATGTCGAGCGTGTTATGGTTTCTGTCGTTGAAAATCCCTCTTTATCACTGCGTACACATTCATCGAATTCCGAAATCAACTTTACAGATAATAATGCAAAAAAAGCTCAAGTTCCATCCATATAAAATTCTAATTGTTCAAGATTTACACGATTCTGACTTTGAATTAAGAAAAACTTACGCGGAGGTGATGTTGTTGAGATTTCGTACTGCTACCCGGACGAGCAACATATTCTTTAGTGACGAAGCTTACTTTCACATTGGAGGATATGTGAAAAAGCAGAACTTTCATTACTGGGATGTCTACAACAAATGCATCAAGAGCCTTTACATAAGTCTAAAGTAACAGTCTGGTGTGCCATGTCTGCATCTGCAGTCATAGGACCTTATTTCTTTCAAAATCAACGTGGTCAAACTGTAGCTGTGAATTCGGAGAGATATGCCCAGATATTAAATGACTTTTTCAGAGTAGAACTACAGAATAGTCCATATTTCAACTAAAACACATGGTTCCAGCAGGACGGGGCCACAGATCACACTGCTCATGTGTCCATGAATGCAGTGCGGCAGTTATTTCCAGAAAAAAACATATCTCGAAACGGTACCGTACTGTGGCCACCTAGGTCACCCGATTTAAGCCCATTTAATTTTTTCTTATGGGGATACTTAAAATCCGTTGTTTACAAAACAAATCCTGGCACTTTGACATAACTTAAAGAAAATATTCGAGTTGAAGTCAGTAGGATACACCAGTCGCTCTGCAAACGCGTTTTTGAAAACATGCGTGCTTGACTCGAAGAGTGTGTCAGACTCGATGGCCGCCATTTGGAAAACGTGGTTTTTAAAAAATGAAATCCGCATTTGTTTTTATAAAGTTAAAATAAACCTACTTTGTATTAGAGGTATAGTTTTTTTTTACAATTTTTCAAACATTGAAATCTGCCACTGGACATACTGTATATCATTGTTCATACAAGTTACTCGTTTTATAAGTTGTAATATAAGTTGAATTAGTCGCAATGTTGTTTTTTGAAAGTTTATTAGTGTTTTTGAAAAATGTGGTGAGATACATTTATTTTACGAATGAAGCATTCCTTTTACAGACACAGATATAATTCTTAGAATTTGAAGTTTCCGCAAAAGTAATGAATATTTATTTACCTGATACTTCTTACTGGCATTATATAATAACAGTAATAATAATAATAATTAAAATGGGCATGTAGTGAAATTATACTTTAATATTATGTAAATAAATTAAAATAATTATTTAAGATTTTGTAGGCAACGTGAAATTAAAAAAACTTCTAGGACATATATTTCTAGCTAGTTGGAAATTGTCTCTAACAACCATTTTTAAAAGCCTTGGCTGTAAAGTTCTGTAATGATATCATATAAAGCTTAAAAGAAAAAAATAAATCAACTGTCAAAAAATTAACTGCAAAAATTTATTACATAAACATATGGATCAAAAAATGTAGTTATGTTCCCATGTAAAATTCGGACGTGTAGTATAAGTATCCCTTTTAATTTATTTTTTGTACACAAATATATCAGAAATAATTTTTTTGAGTAGTGCTAATTTAAAACTTAAAATATGTATAATAACTTTATAGCACGCATAATAATTTTTTTCTTATTACTAAACGTAACATCAAATCAAATTCACTGCATTAACATTAGATAATAAATTTCTAAATGCGATGTACCCTGTCCAATTATCTTTTAAAAAAAGGCTTTCTCTGTAATTACTTTCTCTGGAACATATGCACTATACAACCAGGAACATGTCGACATTTTTATTGTAATCAGATGAAAGTATATACATTAAAAACCATATATCAGGAAAGAAATTCTGCAGCGGATACTTATTTATTATAAAAAAAATCATTTTAAAAAAAAAAATACTCACCAGAAATATGTCGAAATTTGTACATTACATGGTTTATTTCTCACTATATTCACAATAAATTTACCATTAGACACTACACATTTGACACAAACATAAAGTAATTAGAAATTAATGAAATTAAATAGTTTAAAATACATTTTTAAAATTACGTTAAAATAAAGTAATTTTTAACAGTCTTAAACGTCACATAAGAAAAATTATCAGTTATACCAACTTAATAGGTTTTAATGTCTTTGAATCTATAATTTATGTCTTTTTTTTTATTTGTGGCTACGAAGTTTTTCAATTGCCATTGCTATATAAATATAATTTTGGTTTTTAATTTATATATATATATATATATATATATTTATGTATATGTATATATATATGTTTATGTATATATATATATACATATACATAAATATATATATATATATATACATATACATATATATATATATACATATACATATACATATATACATATATATATACATATATATACATACATATACATATATACATATATATATATATATATATATATATATACATATATATACATATACATATATATACATATACATATATATACATATATATATATATATATATATGTATATATATATTTTTTTTTTATTATTTATATATACATATAAATGTAACTAAAATAATTACCGGCCGTGGCTATTGTATTAAAAAATTGGTATAAGTATTTTAAAAGTATAAATAAAATGCCAGCCAGGCCTGAGCTGAATTTAAATAAATCAATACTTAATATTGTCAATATTAATTATTTAAAATATGTTTAAAATTTAGATATGAAATGAATACCGTAATATAATTTATAATAAGAAATGAATACCTTAAACTATCCAAAAAAGATATATGCCGTAACCTAACCTAGCCCATCCCAGCCCTGCCCAGCCCAGCCCAGCCCGACGCTGCCCAACCCAGCCCAACCCTGTTCAGCCCAGCCCTGTCCAGCCCAGCCCAGCCCTGCCCAGCCCAGCCCAGCCCAGCCCTGCCCAGCCCAGCCCAGCCCAGCCCAGCCCTGCCCAGCCCAGCCCTGTCCAGCCCAGCCCAGCCCAGCCCAGCTCTGCCCAGCCCAGCCCAGCCCAGCCCGGCCGGGCTGGGCTGGGCTGGGCTGGGCTGGGCTGACCTAACCTAACCCAACCAAACATATGGGCTGACCTAACCTAACCCAACCTAACCTAACCTAACATAACTTAAACTAACACAACCCAACCCAACTGTAACTAAAACAATTTCTAGCCGTGGCTGATATATTAAAAAAATTGTTTAAAAAATAATTTTCATAACGAAAGCACAATTAAAAAAAATTATTAAAAATATTTTGAAATAATAAATTATAAATATTTTGAAATAATTGCGTATATTTATAATTTATTATTTCAAAATATTTTTAAAAGTTACAAATAATCGTAACGATACGCAATTATCTCAAAATATTTATAATTTATTATTTGAAAATAAATACTTATAATTTATTATTTCAAAATAAATAAAATATTTATAATTTATTATTTATAATTTATTTTAAAGCCCAGCCGGCTGGGCTGGGCTGGGTTTGGCTGACCTAACCTAACCCAACCAAACAACACTAACCTAACTTAAACTAACACAACCCAAACCAACTGTAACTAAAATAATTTCGAGCCGTGGCTGATGTATTAAAAAAATTGTTTAAAAATAAGTTTCATAACGAATGTATAATTAAAAAAAAATTTTAAAAAAAATATTTTGAAATAATAAATATTTTAATATAATTGCGTATAGTTACGATTGATGAAATAATAATTTAAAATATTTTGAAATAATTGCGTGTAGTTACGATTATTTATAACTATTAAAAATATTTTGAAATAATAAATCATAAATATTTTGAAATAATTGCGTATAGTTACGATTGATGAAATAATAATTAAAAATATTTTGAAATAATTGCGTGTAGTTACGATTATTTATAACTATTAAAAATATTTCGAAATAATAAATTATAAATATTTTGAAATAATTGCGTATAGTTACGATTGATGAAAAAATAATTAAAAATATTTTGAAATAATTGCCTATAGTTATGATTATTTAGAACTATTAAAAATATTTAGAAATAATTGCGTATAGTTACGATTATTTATAACTAATAAAAATATTTTTAAATAATAAATTTTAAATATTTTGAAATAATGGCGTATAGTTATAATTGATGAAATAAAAATTAAACATATTTTGAAATAATTGCGTGTAGTTACGATTATTTATAACTATTAAAAATATTTTGGAATAATAAATAATAAATAGTTGCGTATAGTTACGATTGATGAAATAAAAATTAAAAATGTTTTGTAATAATTGCGTATAGTTACGATTATTTATAACTATTAAAAATATTTTGAAATAATAAATTATAAATATTTTGAAATAATTGCGTATAGTTAGGATTGATGAAATAATAATTAAAAATATTTTGAAATAATTGCATATAGTTACGATTATTTATAACTATTAAAAATATTTTGAAATAATAAATTATAAATATTTTGAAATAATTGCGTATGGTTACAATTGATGATATAGTAATTAAAAATATTTTGAAATAATTGCATATAGTTACGATTATTTATAACTATTAAAAATATTTTGAAATAATAAGTAAAATCCCAGCCCAGCCTGGTCCGCAGGCGGACTGAGCTGAGCTTGAACTAGACTAACAGGACTAAATTTAATTAAACAGCTAAATAAACAAACCCATTTTAGGATTAATCATTCGGTTCATAAGAAAGAACGACGTCAAAAAATAAAATTTTTCGTATTTATATTCTTATATATTTTTGTTTTTATATTTATTTGTATATACTTGTTTTATACTATCTTTATATTATAATTTAATTTTCTTCTTTTTGTTTAATTGTAGCCAACTTCTTGTTTAATTTTTATTATATTGTTCATTCTTTTGTTAACAACCAACAATGACAAATATACGAAATACGGCTTAATCAGTATTACTTAGCCTTTTTTCCACACTTGATATTGGCAAAAGTTCCTTCTGGAGAGAACAAACACCATATAATCAAAAATAAAAATAAAGATGTTATGATTCGAAATATAAACCATAGACTTTATCGTTTTCTGAATGTTGGTACAAAAAGAAAATGTAGTGGTGAAAGTGACAGGTTAAAAAAACATTCTAATTAAATAACTAAATTTACTTATTTATATTTATTATAAATGATAATTTATAATTAAGTTTTGCTTTCAATTGTGTAATAAGTGCTTCAATTGTATAATAAGTGCTTAGTGATAAAAAAAAGTAAAGTAAGTGGAAAAAATAAAGTTTAAAACACATTACTCCGCAAACAAAATCGTCAGGTACAACAATTTTCAAATTGTTTTTTTTATAATATATAACCGTCCGCTGCAGAATTTCTTTCCAGATATATAGTTTTTAATGTGTATACTTTCATATGATTTCAAAAAAAATGTCGAAATGTTCCTGGTTGTATAGTGCATTTATACCCTTTCTCTTAACTTTTTTCCAGAAGTTTAATAACAAAGTTATGTGCTGTTACACAAAATGCTTCCCCAATAGCAAGATCTTGTATTAGTGATTTTTACGTCTATAGTTTAACATGTAACAATAGGTTGAAGAATATGTCGAAATTTGTAACAAAAGGGTTTGATGTACAAATTATACTTAAAAATAATGAACCAACATAAGAGCTATTTTCAAATATGGAATTTATATCGAAAATCGTTTCAACACAAAATATCAAGTAAACTCTATTTAACAACAGTATTTATATTCTACTAAAAGCATAGATTAATACTTCATGTTTGGTGAGTATTGTAATACATTAGCATTACAATTTTTTTAACTGCAGTGAGATCGTGTAATCTTGTCGCTGTCGCAAAATCGAATTTCAGTATGAATTTTCCACAAATATTTTATATTTAGAATAATTATTTGTGTTTTTTTTACAGTTTTTAAATTTACAATTGACATATTCTTCAATCTTACCACAGACTAAATGACTGATATTTAATATAATATATCACAATCTTTTCTGTAACAAATATTATTCTAAATGCAAGTTATTTTATTTTTCAATAAGACGTTGCAGGAAAACTAACCGTTTGAAGGTATATCTTATTTTATTTAAAAATGTTATGAAAGAAAAAATACTGCAGTGATTTGAAAGTGACAAATTATTACAATTTCGTAAAATAAGAGGAAAATAAGAAAACCGTATTTCAACTTGCACTATTACGGCAGTTTTCATTTGGAATTAATAAAATAAATACACAAATTAATCCGAATATAATTTAATTCAGTTTAACATCCAAATATAATTATCCAACCAAATACAAAAGTGTTCAACTTTGTAGAAAGCAAACAATGTGAATACTTTATATTGTAATATGTGCGAGATATCATTTAAGAAAGAAATTCGTAAGGATTCTGAAACCAGTTTCAGGATTTATATTTTAAATATACCGAGAGATATTGTAAACATCTGAAATTTGAACTCCCCGTCCAATTCTTCAAAACTGCCATAGTCAAAATTACCATAAACAACATTATTTTACAAATATTATAGTAATATGTCTAAATCTGTATAGCTTTTTGCCTTGGTGGTCTAGAGAAAAAAATATATATCGAAAAATGAACTTAATACCTAATGGAATTTTATGTACCCTTAAATGTTTATATGTACCAAATGTGTACAGAAATCTCATGGTAGGCATTCTACTCGTACTTAATTGATTTTGATTGAATTTGTTTGGATGTTTATTTCTTCGTGAAATATCCAAACAAGTAAGTGAAGCTGCGGCAAAAGGGAGTATTATTTTCTTTCTGCAAAAAATATTTGACAATGTCGTTATTAAATACGGCTCTGAATAGACTATCGTGTTGGTTTTGCAAATAATCTTGAATGATAATTTCAAGGTACGTAAAAATTACTCATCAATTAAAAATACTAATCTAAAGATTTATTTATATGAAACATATGGACTGGCAAACCTAGTATACCATGCAGATATGGCAGAACTGGGTGATAAGACGATTTATACGACCAAACATAATACAAGCGCGCCAAATTTATGACTTTTGGTATGAAAACATTCATGAAAAATCCAGAATATGACGTCCAAATTGAGGAAGATGTATCAGTAGAAAGTAATGTACGTACATATAAAATAAAAAGTGATAAAATTGTTTTGATAGCGTAAAGAAGAGAAATTTGATATCAAATATAAAATATTGAATATGATACAAGGTACATATACACAAGCTAAAAACACGACAATATGAGTCTAAAATTGTATATTACTTAGTTCATTATCAAAACAATTTCTGAGTTAATAACTGAAAGTGAAAAGTAATAACCATTTATAGAGGTAATATAAATTAAAAACACTTATTTCATGCATTTTTCCAGCGCGATATGGAAATATTAATTTGTGATTTTCTAAATACCTTCATTTATTCCGCTGTTGTTTTTCTTATATTTTTTATTAAGTGCATAAAGTATAGTAAAATACAGCGGCGTGTAAAGGAGTAAGGATTATTTAATATTTAATTATTATTACTTTCATCCCGAACCCCATTAATTTTGATGAAAATTTATCCATAAAATATGGTATAAATCTAATTACAGCTTCACTGATATATTCCAACCATAAAAGGTCAAGTTGCTTCCAATGAAGAATGATAATAACGCTAGCAGATATAAACGAGCGTAAAGCTAAGTAATGTCACAATTCAAAAACAACGATGTCACCTTATAATGCTTACATGTAAGTGATAAAATTCAAATATTGAATATATTTGGCGTTAATTTTGTAGAAATTCATTATTCGCAATTAAATGAAACTACGTGATGTAGTATTATTTCTACTATCTTTAATTTCTTTACCACGACCTAGGTTTCGTTGTATTACAACATCTTCAGGTGGGATATTAGCAAAGATTGTCATCATCTTTGCTAATATCCCACCTGAAGATGTTGTAATACAACGAAACCTAGGTCGTGGTAAAGAAATTAAAGATAGTAGAAATAATACTACATCACGTAGTTTCATTTAATTGTGATAAAATTCATTTGAATGTACCTAACAAATTTATGGGGAAATATAATTGAGCTATTGCGTCAAGTTAAAGTGCTTTCACATAATTAGAAATTCGCTAGCAAAACCCTCTGCTTGTTTAATGCAAATGGCACGTGTCTGCAATAATATTAAACAACCATTTATTAAAATATAGTAACAGAAATACTAATTATAATATGCTTACATAAGGAGTGTTCATACCGAAGCACGTTTCTAAAATTACATATTTAATCATATCGGAATGAAACTCGCTTTTATTTAAATTATACAACCAAGTAAATAATGCATCGCAAAATTGATTACCATTTAATTTTTATTATTTTTTGCATCATCAAATATTTTAAAGAGGTTTTAACATCTGCTGTAATTACATACTTTATTTTAAAAGGGCACAACCAGATTGCTGTGATGAAAATGAGTCCAAATCCCTTTGGTTTTTATACTATTTATGGACCTTGGTTATTGAACGAATTTCGAAAATTTCGATTTGGAGATTTTGAGAAAAAGAATGAAAGATAAGTTTCTAAAAAATTGTTTCTCTTTTCACGTACTTAACTAATTCATATAATATTTACATAAATTTTGGAGATATTTATAAAGAAACATTGGAAAAATATAGTAATGTACTGAGATATAAACCTCATAAATAATTGCTATTATTAAAGAAAATTTTCTGGCATTTTCAAATATACGACAATCAGATTTGTTTATTTGTTGCGTTTTACGATGTCCTATAATATATATTTTTATGGAATAGACTAACTTGGTAAAAAATAAGCTGAAATTAATAAATTTTGAATATTTAGAATATCAGACCCAATACATAATAAAAGAAAGTTATTAAAATAAAATTATTAGAGTACAGACACATATATTGCTTAAATAATTAGTATTAAAAACGAAATACATATTTCTTCTTATTACTAAAGAATTTTGTTCCCATTACTATCTTCATGAATGACAATACTTATAATTGTTTTTGGTATGAAGCATACTGAGCTTTCCAACTATGTAGAAACTAACAGTTCTGGACAGAAACTTCTTTAATAACATATTAAACCGAATGTGATGTATGACACTTAATACTTGCATTGACGTTGAAATAGTATATCAACCATGGACATTTAACAGCGCAGAAGATGGGAGCGCATTAAAAGAACAATAAGGGATATAGTATATTTGTGATCTTATTCTATTTATTTGATATCAGTTAATATTTCAATTACGTTCTTTAGGTTTCTTTAGGTTTTGCAATTACGAAATAACCAGTAATTTGTAAGAAAATTACTAAAATTTTTTGGCATTTTTGTTTGTCTCTGCGCCTTTCTAACAAAAAAAACTAACTAAACTATACTTTTGTGTTATAATCAGTGGTTAGAAAATTACGGCCAAATAATAAACACACAGATATAGAAAGTGATTATCGAATGATACCATAAACTTTCGGTATATGGTTAATGAAATAGGAAACTCCAAAATACGGAAAAATAATCATTATGAGTAAGAAACAAAAGATACCTCTCACATCCTTGGAAGAATTTAATAAATTAAATACTAGTTGCCAAATCCCAAAATTAAGCTTCGAAATTCAAATATCTCAGTCCTGACTTCGCTTTCGTCGGGCCCTAAAACTAAGCGTGTAACTTTTAACACGTATACTGAAGTTAAAGGTATATTTGGCAGACGTTTGATATAACAATAATTTCTGGAAATTACTAAGTAGTTCCTAAAGTTTACCGTTGCTTTGCCAGATACTTGTTACAATGACAATTATGTGTTTACTTTGCAATATCTGCTATCTTTTCGCCAAAAGGTAAAATTTAAGATTATTTCGCTTCTTATTTATTTGAACACTCCACTTTTTAATTATGTTTATTACCTTAATGTCTATTGTCGTTGCTTGCTTGTAAGTTGTCATTAATTAATTAATGTTTTCTGAATCAATAAGTGTTATATTTTATGGTTGGTACACTTTACTCATTTTATTATTTGTAAGATGAGTATGTAATGTTGTTTTTTGAAAGTTTATTAGTATTTTTGAAAAATGTGACGAAATACATATATTTTATAAATGAAGCATTCCTTTTAAAATATACAGATATCATTCTTAGAATTTGAAGTTGCCACAAAAGTAATGGATATTTATTTACCTGATACTACATAATGGAATTATATAATAACATGGGCATGTAGTGAAATTATACTTTAATATTATGTAAATAAATTAAAATAGTTATTTAAAATTTTGTAGACCCTATGAAATTAAAAAAAGTTCTAGGACACATATTTCTAGCTAGGAAATTGTCTCTAACAACCATTTTTACAAGTCTTGGCTCTAAAGTCTGTAATGATTTTATATAAAGTTTAAAAGAAAAAATAAATCAATCGTCAATAAATTAATTTAAAATATTTATTACATAAAAATATAGATTGAAAAATGAAGTTATGTTTCTATGTAAACTTTGGACGAGTAGTTTAATACGCCTAATAAGTTATTTCTTATTCCTAAACATAACATTAAATCAGATGCACTTTATAAATATTAGATAATAAATTTCTAAAAGCAACATACGCTATTCCATTATCTTATAAAAACGCCTTTCTTTATAATTACATTTTATTAACATTTTTCCAGAAGTTTTATTACAAAATTTATATTCTGTTATACAAAATGCTTCTGAAATTGCAAGTTATCGCATGAGCGATTTTTACGTCCCTACTCCAACATGTAACGTGGATTGTAATGTGTAACAAAACGGTTTGAAATAAAAATGTTAAATTATAAATGATCGAATTTTAAATTATAGAATTTAAATCAAAAATAATTCTAATGGCAAGCTTCAATGACATAAATACTCAATCCATGCCCAAAAATATGAAGTAAACTCAATTGGCCAATAGTATTCATATTCGACTAAAAGCGCATATGAATACTTTAAGTTTTGGCATCAGTGTTGTAAAATATTAGCATTACAATTTTTTTACCTGCAATGAAATCGGGTAACCTTGCCGCTGTGGCAATTTTGATATGAATTTTCCATAACTATTTGATTTTAGGACTTCTGTTTTATTTGACAATTTTCAAATTTACAATTGATATATTTTTCAGTCTTACAACAGACTAAATGACTGATATATAACATAATATTTCACAAACTTTTCTGTGACAAATATTATTTTAAAAACATATTATTTTATTTTTATATAAGCCATTGCCGGAAATTTAACCGTTTGAAGGTAAACATAATTTTTTTTAAAAATATTATAAGAGAAAAAAAAACCGCAGTGATTTGAAACCTACAAATTGTTACGATTTCGTAAATTGAGAAGTAAATAAGAAGGCCGTATTTCAACTTGCACTGTTACAGCAGTTTTCATTTGAAATGAATATATTGAAAACGTATGTTAATCAATGTATATTTTAATTCAGTTTAACATCCAAATATAATTATTTGAACACGTCGTAGAAGGCAAACAATCAACTGAAAGAGAAATTGTAAAGGTCTGAAAAATATACTCCCTATCCAATTCTTCAAAACTGTTATAATTAAAATTAGGAAAAACAACATTATTTCAGAATTTGCAAATACTATAGTAATGTGTCGACACCTGCATAGTTTTATGCCTGTAGTGGATGCTAGGGAAAAAAAATATATATCGAAAAATAAACGTGATATCTAAAGATTTTTGATATAAAAATAGGGGAATGAAAGCATTCATGAAAAAAATATCTAAAATGACATTCGAATTGAGAAATATATGTAAATAGAGAATGGTCCTCGTATATGTAGATTAAAAAGTGATAAAATTGTTTTGATAGTATAAAGAAGACAAATTTGGTAGAAAATATAACATAATGAATATGATACAAGGTAACATATTAAATATGATACATACGCAAAAAACACGACAATTGTTGTGAATGAATTTAAAATCATATATTAGTTATTACTGAGTTATTAACTGGAAGTAAAAGGTGATAATCATTTATAGAGGTAATACAAATTATAAACACTTATTTCGTGCATTTTTTCCAACGCGATATTGAAATGTTAATTTGTGCAAACAGGTTGGATAATTATTTCTTGCTTTTTAATGCAGTATTTTCAAAAGCTTATTTTTTAAACTGTTAATTTATTTTAAGTTTACTGTCAACTGTTGTGTACTGCAATAATTATCATTTAATTCTATAACAAAACCATAATGTTTGTTCATTCTTATAACTGCTAATTGTATGCGGTCAAGAGAGGAAGTAAATTTTCAAGGCAATAAGAACACTCAAGACAAATTTCTTCCTAAAAACCTACACCGGATAATTCTCAAACAACTAAAGCGGTTACCATGGACAAAAATAATGTGTGGCTACTGAATGTGGTTATAACTATGGTGGTTTTGGTAGGATCAAAATATTATTTTTTTATCATTTATAACAAATTTATAATTTTATTAAATTAATATTTATCGAGGTCGTAAACGAGTTTATTATTTATATAATTTTCATGACCCAATTGCCGAATGGGTAAGATCGATACGTGTGACGCGTTATTTGCGCCTTCCACCCAGGACGATGTAGAAACGTTAACTCGTGCTTGCTGTCAATGCGCGGGTCCACTTCACTGCCCTCGGGGTATAATTTGGGAACCGCCCCAACCGCGTGCTCTTATGATAATTTTCGCATAAATAATGTTCAAGCAGTCGCGTTCAGTGTAATTTATAGTGTTAATTATAATTAAAATTATTTCATGTTATTTTTATCTTGATGGCAATGTCTGGGTCAAGTGTATTTAGAAATTGCTGTTTCATATTGTTTTAAAATTGTATTCATTTATTTTGATGGAAGAATATTCTTAAAAATATTCATTCATTTTACTAAAATAATTATTTTGTCAGTTTCGTTAATGCTTTTTTAATTTACTCTTAGATTTTATTTTATTAATTGAAAAATCCTATTATTTTGACAGTTTTTCTCTGCATTATTAGAAGGAATTGATATTAGACGTTCCTACTTTATAATAATTGTAAGTTCAATTGAATTCTAGAAATATTAATGTTTTAGCACCCACCAGTCACATCTAGTTATCGATTCACTTGCTTTATTATTTTTTTGTATTTTATTGCTTCTTCTGTCTTCTTTTTTTTACATATTGTTAAAACTTATATTTTTTTATTTATATTAAAATAAACATATGCAAAATATCCTTTCCACTCCGAATACCATCCTTCTTATCAGCTTATTGCTGTCCAGGCATCAGACTATATAAAGAAAAATTGATCGACGATATATTTGAGGTATTAATGATAAATACCCCAGTCTGAAATTAATATACAAAATTAGTCACATTAAGTATAAAATGGTTCATTATCTGTAGTGTAATTGATATACTAACTTACTTCAGATTATTAACAACTATTCATAACGTTGAAATTTGTTACTTGACTTATGTATCAAGATTTACAATGATTAGACTACAATGCAAACGATTTACAATAATTTACAATGATTATGCAAAAGAGTAAAAGGATTAAATAAAAGAGGCGCCAAATTGCATAGGAAGTTTCTTCGGGACAACTCCTGAGATATCATCAAGATCTCTATTCGTTTTCTGGTGCTTTTATTCGTTTTTATTTGGTTCGTTTCTTATTTCATTTACATTTATTACGAAGAAACTCGAGATCTGCTGGAAGCCTTCCTAGAGAACGTGATTAGTAATGCTATCCCAGCATGCGAACCGAGCACATGAAGCGCAAGTTAATTATACGATAACGCTGGCTCGTCGTCGCGGTAGTAATACTATTTAGCATAGAGGTATTCTATGAGTCATGGACGTATTTATAAAATCCTGCTGCTCGAAAACGGATCTTACCAAACGGATATACATAGCGAATATCACTAGTATTTGCGTAGCAATGCTCTTGTTTGTGTGCAAATAATTTATCGGCCATGCAAATTATCTTGATCGGCTATATTTTAACTAAAAGTAAAATATGTGTTTCATATTTGTTTAGTAACCAGTCTTATATATTTCGTATTATTAATATTACGTTAAAACTATAACATCAAACATAAGTGTTATTCAAATTTGAAGTGGTAATTTATCCATTTACCAAGCCAGCTAACCAGAACGACTGTATATTGATTCTATCTTCCGAATGTGGTTTTATTGAGATAAAATCGCTATAAATTGACGGTGTTGATCAACTTCAACCACCAACAACACAAAAGACAAAATAATAGGGTGATGGCAGGCGGAATACTTTTAGACTTATTAAATTATTTCATATCATAAGCCCTAATGAAACTGTATACGTCTTAAAACAGCATTCTTGTAATTTCCATAAAAAGACACCTTAATCGTTCGTTGCACAAATTAATAAATACATTATACGAATGTTTACATTCATTTGAATGTTCAAGTCATTCACCTATTATATATTCAGTATAAAATATGTTTACCTAATAAAGCGAAGTTCGTATTTACACGTTTTAGCCAACCTTGAAGTTGTTAACAGTTTCCGCCTATGCTTTAATCAAAGTAGACTGGCATTTTGTTCGACTGTATTGCGCTCTAGATCATGCCGCTGATCAACTCTTTCAGAAACTTTTTTTCTCTTCTTCGACAATCACATATTCCGTCAATCATATCCGGTTAATTATTTTTAGTATAATTTCAAAATTGTGTGCATAATTTTTTTTGTTATTATGTAATTTCTAGCATCAATATAACTATTACGAAATGTTTCTAATTTCTTTATAACAGCCTCGGCGAGAAAAGTTAACTCTCTTTCCTCCTATGTATTCGGCAGTGCGCGATCGAAAGCTTTCTGCTAAATTATTTGTTTGATTATGAAGTAAAATATAATTTGTGTTATTATAATTAGTATTTATTTCTTAATAAAACGTGTTTCTATCTCAAATATTTTGTGTACTACTTTTATAGAAATAAGTGTTAATATGGAATATTATCTTAGTTTAAAATTGAGAAACGACAAAATAATAAACAATTAAAGAGTTAATTTTACTTAGAAAAATAATTGTTTTGAACGAATCATTGAAACACGTTAAAGAGTCTACTAAATGGAATGAAACGAAATTAGTTGTAATTAGATTGAGATTATTATGAGTATCAATATTAAACTTGAATTAATTAGTAAAGATACTTTGCAATTAAAACATGTTACATGCACAATTAAAACATTTAAATAAATTATATAAAAACTTGTCGAGCAGGAGTAGAATCCGCACTACGAGATTTCTGGAAACATTTAGATAGCTATAAACATTTAAAGGTACATAGTATGTCCAGTAAACTACTTTTTTATATAATGTAAATCTTTTCAGTATTTACAATTCTAAATTAAAAAAAAAATAATTACGGCCTTTATTTACCTTTATTACAAAACTATGGATTAATAATGTGTGTTACTAGGTAAATTTCAAGTTTCTACGTATGCGTATCTTTCATGTATATGTTTCTATTGCATGGTTTCTGAGAAATATTGCCTAATGTATATTTCAGGTACAAATATAAAAAATATATATATAAAAAAAAGTGAAGATGTCGAGAATTACCGTTCGAGTTTTCCTCCAACCTTTGCGTGGGTTTCTAAAAATCACCATTTTTCATAATTTTAAGTTCAAATCTCTAGTAATTAGAATAGGGGCGGATATATTTTCCGGTACATTCCTGAATATATTATACATCCTAAAATTATGAAAAAAAATATTTGTTAATCTTTCATGACTAATTCTTTCAGACTTTATATGGAATACATAAACTATATATGATATTCCAAATTTTATATGCAATTTAGAAAAATTTGGAGTTCCTAAGTCCCTTTCCCTCGGAAAATTTCCATATTGATATTTTGGAGTGTAATTCTAGTAAAGAATAAGTAACTTACCATCTTGCCAACTGTCCATTTTTACAACATGTGCAGCCATACATGTACACACACACACACACACACACACACACACACACACATATATATATATATATGTGTGTGTGTGTGTGTGTGTATGTATGGTTTATTACATGAGTCCCATTTAACTGTTAAATATACAACTTATGGCGTTAGATATTGTGCAATAAAGTATTAGTCAAAGTCTAAATTATCATCGATTAAATTATACATAATATCAATAAAAATAATCTGCTTGAATTATAGATAAAGGTTTGACCTATTTTTTTCATTTTATTATTTCCAAAGTTTAGGGCAAACTTGGCAATAATAGAGGTTATTCTAAAATGTAAATACACCCTTAATGTGATCAGGTGGGCTATTAGCAAAGATCTTTACTAATAGCCCACCTGAAGATGTTGTAATACAAGGCGACCTAGGTCGTGGTAAAGAAATTAAAGAAAGTCGAAATAATACTACATCCGGTAGTTTTATTTAATTGTGAATAATGAATTTCAACAAAAATAACGCCTTTTAATGACATAATTTTTTAATCGAGATACTTATAAATAATTTTTTTCTCGAGTTAAGAATTAATTTTTATTCAGTTAGTATTAGTTTAATACTCAAGTAAGTTTTAAAGCTTTTTATTTATATTACCGCTGACCATCTATTTTCACGCCATGAGAACATTCACGCCATTAGAACTTCCAATATAACATTCTGAAAGCCATAATATATACTTTTCCTGTTATTACAATAGAAGAAAATTTACACTTTTTCATATTTTTATACGCATATATATAATACAGTAGAATATACCTTAAAAAGCTGTCAAGGAAATATAACTCAACTAATATAACTCAAGTATAACTCACGCTACTAAGGTATAAACATTTAGGCACAAATAAACTAGCGGTTGGTAATAATAAAAATGTAATCTTTCGATTATTGAAATATCCCGAAATGTATCAATTATTATCACCAGCAATTAATAACTATTAACATATAAATGTAAAATTATATATGACTTCTAAATTATAGGGAATTTCGACTATATATCTTTCAAGGAGATAAGTGTCACCTCCATTAGATCTTACGACCTTGGGTCCAAAATGAAATGATTGGATGAATCTGGTATGATGAAATTAATAATACTTGAATTGCAATAAATTGCCGGAATTGCCTAATTACTGTAAATAATCTTAAGATGATAAGTATAATGAATTACTAATTTTGTAATCGATTATCTCAAAAATGATATTAAGGCATTTAGCTTTGAAAATTTTTCATAAAATATAACTTTAAGAAAATGCATTATTAAAATATTTAAAAATATGAAAACTATTTCATCTATATGAATCATTTGTTAATTTTCTTTTACAGGTTTAAAAAAAATCAGAATATTTACAAAAACTATGAAATTTATCAACGAAGTAGATTTCCCAATTACTTGTAATAAACTCCTAGTAATACTATTTTTTTCTCATAATTTTTAGTTTAAAAAATTTCAGAGAAGCAAGGGTTTCGACAATATCTCTAAAACTATCACAAAATACTTTAATCTTATATTACATCCTTCTAACTTATCCTTTAAATTAACATCCCACACAACATTTTAAATTAAAAAAATTAATCATTTATTTGCCACCCCAAGAATTTACACATGAATATTTTTTTAAGTTAAATATTTGTATATATATTTTGAAACAATTTATTATTACGCAAAATTTCTACGTCAAAACTATCACAGAAAAACGGCTGTGACGTGCTGACAGACGGACGGAGACGTAAGTTATCTTATAAGAATTATGGTTTTTATTTCTTCTTGAACACGGCTATATGCTAATCATAAAATTTAGCTTTTGTTATATGGGTAAGAAGACGATCAAAATTTGTTTTTAGGATAATTTAGGGTTCATAGCTTTTATTGTGATCTTGGATGATAAACTAGATTTACATACTTTAATCAAATATAGCTTCTTATTTTATCTCCAATAACTACTGCCATTCTTTCTAACATCAATGGTTTTACGTGGTTTTTTAAGCAGCAAAAATCAACAAAAATATATTGGAATCAATGGCAAAGCACTATAGTGTTTTTTTCTCTTGTGTTACTTAAAATTTTAAACTAACATATTAGCTACATTTAAAACCGACATATTTTTTATTTCAGATAGTTTTTAATAAAATCTAACTAATTTTTATGAGGTAGTACTCGTATTTAATTTTTATATATCTCTATACTCATTTGTTGTGTGTTAAATATGTGCACAGCTCTTTGATTTTTATTCATTAAAGGTATCCATGGAAACAAAAAGCCCCCTTCTTGCCCTGTTCTTTCCAGTTCGAATTGACAGTTTTATTGTTTATACTGGTTTAGACCTGTAAACAGGAAATATTACAAATATACTAATCATATGAAGATCCTTTTTGCGACATAGCCAAAATTCAATTCACCATCTCTCACATAAAAAATGGGGGTGAACAAAATGTTTCACACATTCCATTTAAAATGGGGATGAACAAAACATTTCACGCATTCCATTTAAAATGGGGATGAACAAAATATTTCATGCATTCCATTTAAAATGGGGGTGAACGAAATGTTTCACGCAGTTATAATTAGGAATTAAAAAAAAATTGTAGTTCTGTTTGCTTCTTTTTTTTTTAAACTTGGCTTTCATTTGAGAAATATCGATCCTGTAATGACGTGCAATCTATGTCCCATAATGTTTTATTTAATTATGAATTTAAACTAAAATAATTTTGGGTACAGGTACTTTTTTCTTTCAGTGTTCATAATTAATTGTCGCTAAGACTCGTTGTAGTATTCCTGGCAGAAACCCTGATAGTTTTCCCAAATCAATCTGTCTATCCGCCTTCATGTCATAGACCTATTACTCGCAGATTAAGTCACAGACCTGTTACTGTTATTGATGCGTCACTGCGTAAAATTTAGCACGATTATACATATTTTTAACTCATACAGCGTTTTGAATTTTGCTAAACATTTTATTCCACAAATTTCCTACTTATGAAGTGGGGGTGACTTTTTTG